>JAVLUX010000012.1:7762500-8157500 GCA_032164185.1 Moxostoma hubbsi
CACTGGTCCCACAGTGCACACTGTACATGTTCAGACCAAAGACACAAACAAATATTTGATTTCTCAGATCAAAAACATTTGTTCAAATTATGACAGCAGTTCAGCTTTATCAGGTTCATCCTCAGACAAACAGTGATCAAGAACCCTGTATTGTACCACAAGCTGTCAAAATAAGATAAACAGCTTCAACTAACTGCTAATAATTCTGTTGACCTGAAAGAAAAAGTCAGAAAATCAAATGTTTAGACAGCTTCGGAGCTTGAGGTACTACAGCTGTGATTCCAATAAAAAAATAAATTAAATAAGAGAAAACTCTAAAGAGATAACAAATTTAAATAAAGCACATTTTTTGTTTTAAAACAAAAACATTCAGTTCAAGTACACAGCTGTAAGATTTATACTTAACACAACTTTACAAAACTAGGCATTTCATACAGCAACAAGGTCTTATTCAGTGTCATAACGTCCCACATTATCAAACAGTTATAGAGCACCGTTTAGAGCAGAATACATATAATACCCATTTGCCTTCAAAAAGACAACACAACAGCAGGATCGTTTAAGAAAGAGAAAGAATAAGTATGTGGATGTTAGTGTGTGTGGATGTATAGTTCACCCAAAAATGAAACTTCTCTCAATTTACTCACCCTCATGCCATCCCAGATGTCTGACTTTTTTCTTCTGCAGAACACAAACTAAGATTTAAGAAGAATGTCTCAGTTTTGTAGGGTCAAACAATGCAAGTGCATGGTGACCAAAACTTTGAAGCTCCAAAAAGCACATAAAGGCAGCATAAAAGTAATCCATATGACTCCAGTGGTTTAATCCATGTGTTCAGAAGCGATATGCTAGATGTGGGTGAGAAACTGATAAAATTAAGTCCTACAATAAATCTCCACCTTTTACTAGCCCCGACTAATAGGAGGCATTATGCATGAACAAAGCGAATCACCAAAAACAAAAGAATGTAAAAGAGAAAGTGGAGCTTTATAGTCAAATTGTTTCTCACCCACACTTATCATATCACTTCTGAAGACATGGATTAAACCACTGGAGTCGAATGATTACTTCTATGCTTCCTTTATGTGCTTTTTGGAGCTTCAAAGTTCTGACCACCATTACTTTGGCACTGTATGGACCTACAGAGCTGAAATATTCTTCTATAACTCTTAATTTGTGTTCTGCAGAAGAAAGAAAGTCATACACATCTGGGATGGCATGAGGGTGAGAAAATCCTGAGAGCGATGTGGCCCAATCAGTTAAAGAATGGCAATGAAGAAGAATGTTCCATATCTATTTAGGGATCCATGCCAAAATTCCAGGTGACTCTCACAAAAAAAAATTTGATATTTCAACCCAAATTAACAAAAAAAAAAAAAAATATATATATATATATATATATATATATATATATATATATATATATATATATATGCACGTTTGTATGTATATGTGTGTGTGTATAAAGAAAACTAATCTTATTTTAGGACCATTAAGTTTTAGGCAATGTGACAATATTTTCATAAAATTGAAGTACATTCCCCTCAAACTCTCCTTACTGTCAGCAAAACCACAAGGTATAAATACTTCACAATTCCAATAACATAGGACAGTTTTTGCATAGTTTTGCACTACAGCAATGATAATTTGGGGCGGAAATGTGCTTAACTGACATGAAAATAATGTCACAATGCAAAAAATCTTAAAGGTCCCAAAAATAAGCTTTGCTTACTTCATGCAAAATCTAATGTCTTCTTTTTCTCCTTTGAATTTGGGGTGAAATATGACCTGAACATGTTCTTAAAGGTTTCTGTATACAAGCAGCCATCATGTTTTGCAGTGAACATACGTCAGCAACAGCGATTTCAGTGCAGCAGCATTTAGGGGTGGTGGTGGGGGTTACATGCTCCTCACAGGAGCACAAACTCATCTGTGCTTCCCCGCTTTGTAGTCCTGCTCAGTCTGTTGCATGTGAATATGTTTGCAGGAGCGTCCATGGCACCCCCGCTCTGACTCTCCGGCCCATAGTTCTGCCCCCTGCCCTCAACAAATGTAAAGATGGGATACTTCTCTTTCGAGGATGATAAAGCCTGAAAAACAGAAGAAGAAAATAAACACATGCTATTGTGAGTGAAGTAGAGGTCTTCACGGGTCCACCTGAACCCGAGGACCCGGGTCCCGTGATTTTTTAGATAATGTGGTTGGAGTTCGGTCGTGAAAAGGTTTATTTTCACAACTTGTAAATTAAAGTGTTAATAGCAATTAGCTGTGGGATCTGTGCCGATCAGGTTCAATCGGGTCCGTGTGTCCCGGCCAGGTCCAGGTTTAAAATAACAGAATGGTCCGAGTCGGTTCCGGGTAGTACATTTACGGCATTTCTCGGTTCAGCACGGGTCTGGGTCTAAACTTTCAGACGGGTCTGGTTTGGTTCCGGATAGCACATTTCTGGGTCTCTTGGGGTTCGGGCACACATTTTTGGACCCACGAAGACATCTAGAGTGAAGATCTTATATTGCTAATACTATATAATCAGCATTGAGTATTCAGAGTAAACAATGTGAAGGAGAACCAACATAAACATAAAACAGGGAACAAAAATGTAGCCTGTTCAGAATATTCCAATGTAATTAATGCATGTCACAGTTTCTTATGGTTAACAGGAGACTCACAGCGCTGACCGCCGAGCACAAAGACTCAAAATCATTCTTGGTGCGTGCGTAGAAGCCAATCGTGCAGCTGGGATCCATGCGATTGAAGTTCATCTTCCTGGGCGAGTTACAATGAAACGACTACAGGGAGAGAAGAACAATTAAGATACAGTCTCTTACTGTGTTATGCATCGTCAAACTTACAGTTAAAGATGATCATGCAACAATTACAAAATCCCTTTACGAAGAATAAATGTAAATGTGCTACTTTTATTTTTCACAATAGTTTAATGGTCAAATAGTATTTATTATCTAGAGCTATAACTATATCTAGAAATATATTATGGATTTACTGGTCATATGTCACCCCCAAATCAAAAGGAAATAAGAAAATGTATTTTGCTATAAGAAAATAAAGCATATATATTTAGCAAAAATGCCAGACTTGCGTCATGCATCATGGTAATATTTGTTATGATACTGATAATTTTAATATGGTAAAATTACTCGCTTTAGTTTATGCTGATTTAAATACAAAATAGTGTATTACAGTAACGATAATCCAATCAGAATTGTAAAAACATCGCCGTGAAACATCAATAAACATTACAGTAATGAGAATGTGCGGGGAAATGTGCTTAACTGGCATGTTTGATGTTTCTAAAAACATGCCTCTTCCCCTTTCTTTTTAAAATAACCTACAATTTCTTATTTTTTTCTTTTGATTTTTGGGTTAAAAGGTGGACGTGCTCGCCCTTCAATCGACACACTATTTTTATGTCATTTTCATTGGAATCGCCGTCAGATTTCTTTCTCTGATGGTTCATTGAATTAGAGATGTAACTGAAACTCCAGGTTGATTTCAGTCTCACCTCCAGAGAGAAGTTGCCCTGGGTGACGTCCACCACCGGCTGACAGTAGTGTGGGTCTAAATACAATAGCTGCTCATCTGGAAGACAGAGAGTAGCCAATCGGACAACAGAAAGGAATACGATGTCGAATCAACAAGTAGTGCTTAAAAGACCTTTCACTTACCTTGAAAGCCAATAAAAAAGAGGGAATGCTTGGGTTTCCCTCCAATAATTCCTATACAGCATTTCAACTTGAAAATGTTCTAGAAAAAACAAACAGATCTTTCCTTATTGTCAACATGATATAAACAATTTATTTGTTCATTTGAAAGGTGATTTATTCATTTATACTTGTCAAATGAATTGATTTCATGCACAGATTTAAGTGAACACCTGTAAAGTGTCTGTTTGTACTGGTACCTTAACACACTCAATGTAGGAGGGGTTTAATGATTCCCCACCCAGCCGCACCGGCACTAGAATGATGATTGATTTCCATGCCGTCCCACTGGACTCTGACAGCTCTTGTGTCAGCGACGAGTCACACAATCGCATGACATCTCCTTTATATACTGCACAACACACACACACACACACACACACACACAAAGAAATGTGAGCCAACAGGCTTATACAAACATGCACAAGATAAACATACAAAATCTTACTTTTCAAATCACAGCAGCATGCAAAGACCAAAGGTGAAGACTGAATCAATAAACATTTGACTATGGCTACATTTGGAATTGCATACTATCGTGCTACTCTTAGCATTTCTGCTGTAGCTATAAAAGGTAGAAATAGTAAGAGGTGTATCATAAATGCAATTCATATGTAGTATGTGATTCTGAATTTAGCCTATGACCCGAAGACGGTGTTTCCCAACTTTTTTCTGCCACGGCACACTGCTATCCCACATAGGCTACATCGCCAATATTTTTCCTTTTCAAGAACTTGTTTTCTGTCCATCTTAGTAGCGTGTTAAGTCGGCTATGCAAAAAAAAAAGTGTCACATAAGCTGCGCTGTGTGAGGTCACAGGTCGCAAGAGCGATAAATGGGTGATGAGAAAAAAAAAAATCACTAATTTGCTTCTTCTCTAATTTGTAGATTTGTTCTTGCAATCCCACAACAAACTGCAGGGATACAAACTCATGAGGGGTGAAAAGGGTAAGACAATCGCTGCTCCATGAAAATGTTTTCTGGGGATATTTATTTTTTTAAGAATAAGATAAAAGTACCAGTTCCAGCTATTTTAGTGATTCAAGTCTATTCAAGTTTACAAATGTGCAGATTTTTTTTTTTTTTATCTGATTAGTTCAGTGACCCCTTCTGGAAATGTCACTAGGTGGCGACAAATGAGAGTCTTATGTGCAAGGAGTGAGTCACTGAATCATTTTGAGTTGTTCATGACCGAAATATACCAAGAGACTTTATAGTGTTTAAGCATTAAAAGAATAAAGCAGATCTACAGTCTTCCTTCAGTCTGATTTTTCATCCAAAAAGACAACAATAATAGTCTAATAATAGTGAGTTTCAATAATGTCCTCATCTTCTCCTTAATTAAAAATTGCATGGCAACAAATCCACTGACTTCAGTATAAGAATCATAAACACAAAGCAGATCGGCAGTATCATTTTCCTACAGTTGCCCATTTAAATGGCAGAGCATAGACCACAATAATAGACAACTAATAATCATTTTGAGTTTCAATAATGTTCTTTCATCATTGTAAATGCATTTCACATGATTTTGAGTCGAGGCGTCACAGCTTCGTTCAACTCCAGCGTCAAGCGCCGCATCGCCCTCCACATGACAAGAGTTGCAGAAAGCGTCACAGAGGGACGATTTTACATGTTTGCCACGTAAAAAAGCGGGAGGTGTGCACAATAAACATTGAAAACATGTATTTGGAAGAGGAAAAAAGCTTGCGGTTGCTTTGATAGCAGAAAGTAATGAAAGGACTCGTTTATGTTTGAGCGTTTTTGTTAAGTTTTGGTGAATTTATATTAGTTCAATTACTGGGGTCTCTGAAATTCGTAAACGATAAGGTAAAATTTAATTAAAATAAATTATGAGACAGTCAATGTCTATTCACAAATTTGGACAGTTTTTAAATATTTCTTGTTGCTCAATATCTCAAAGACATTATTGGTGAAGCAAAAACATGTGTGTGAAAAACACTTTGGTGTGACGTCACTTCATAGACTTCAATGTTTTCTGCAGCACTGACACGAGTCATGTGATGACCCTTAATGTGTATAAACATCACTCACTTTTGCACATTAATCATTGCTCCTCACAATCACAAAAGTGACCGATTATGGTTTCAAAACAGTGAATTTCTCTGAAAGGTCAGGAGTTTGGATCCCTAAAATTATTATTTTTTTCATGCATTTATTTATTTCGTGGAATTTGATAATTTTCAACGGCACAACTGACAATCTTTCATGGCACACTAGTTTGGCAACACCGCCCTAAGATCTCCTACAACATCACTATGGGAAACGGAACCGTTTCTATGGTGATCTTTTGCAAGTTATCATATGATGAGACTCACCAGTGCAGTCCTGAGCCACATATACAGCAAGGTTGTGAAACTCTGTGGTTTTATCCACTGCTTTTCTGCACGCACACACACACACACACACACACACACACAACACTCTTGAAGGTCAATAATCCCTCAAAAAAAGTACAAGTAAATAAAACGTGAAAGGTCTGGAACATAATAAAGAGATAATTTGCATTTTTGAGAAAACTTCTCCTTAAACTACAAGAATATATTTGAAAAGAAGATTTAAAAGCATCATAATCAAAAGAATTACCAAAAGTCTTCAAAAAACTCTTATCACCTCAGCATATGTGCCACAACCGATGGGCCGTACCAGTCCCCTGCTCTCTTCCCCGACTCCCTTCCCAGCTCCACCAGCTGGTGTACGCCAAACGGGGCTGACGGGTGGTCGCCAAACCAGGATACCACCTTCCGGTGAAGAGCCTCCACCTGAGGGTCATGGCTGGTTGCAGGGCATCGCCCATGGGCCCGTC
This sequence comes from Moxostoma hubbsi, assembly GCA_032164185.1. Lineage (NCBI taxonomy): Eukaryota > Metazoa > Chordata > Actinopteri > Cypriniformes > Catostomidae > Moxostoma > Moxostoma hubbsi. Next base: position 7,769,047 of record JAVLUX010000012.1, read on the forward strand.
TGGAACCCTCACTGATGCCAGAGGAGGGATCCTGCTGGGAAACAGGGCTGCTCCAGGATGAAGTGAAGGAGGGCAGGGACATGCCAGCTGGGCGGGACGGGGAGCGGGGCTTCAGCACCTCAAAATCCACATCTGTCAGCTGGTGGCAGTCAGGCCACCTCCAGTCTGGATTACACAGAGAAGCAGAAAGAAGGCTTGTGTTAGATCTTCACTGCCATGGCTGAAATCTGTACTACAAGAAATATCAGAGCCCATTGAATGGCACTATTGTTATCTTGATAAAAGACCATTTATAAATTGGAATATTAGATGCTTCAGAAAGAACTGCAGTGGTTAAACTTTATGGGTTTTTTTAATGACCAATGCCAATATTAATATCAAGAGAGCAGAGTGGGTGATAGCCCATATAATGATGGTGATAAATACAGTACATAATATATACTATATATATATACACAGGGAGCCCTGCAACAGATGTCATGGCCCCCCTCTAAACATCGGGTCAGTCTGAGATTACAAGAAGAGACAGAAGTAATTGAGACAGCCTAAATAGATGGAAGAACTGTGGTGAATTCTCCAAGAAGCTTGGGACATCCCATCTGCCAACAACCAAGAACAACTGTGTCCAGGTGTATCTAGGAGAATTGGGGCTGTTTTAAAGGTAAAGGTGGCCACACCAAATATTGATTTAGATTTTTATGTTAACTGGACTTTGTATGATGTTAATTGATTAATGAAAACTATTTGTAATTATTTTTTAAGACATCCTCCCTATGCAACATTTTTCGCAAGTGGCTAAAACTTTTGCACAGTGCTGTATATATAAACAATAAAATAATATAGAAAAATATAAATAAAAAAATATATTTTTTAAATGATTATATATAGATATATACACAAATATACTTTATATATGCATATACAAATAATAATTGTAAATAAATGAATAGCACATCAATCGAATACTTTATTAATGAGTCAAGTTGCTACATACCATTAAAACACCATAAACAGCCAATGGCTACACTGACAGACTACATTACTTGGTGTAATAATGTTTATTCTGATTATTTATGGTTAATAAATGTAAATATCTTTTGAACATTGATGTCTTTAATCACATTGCTTTTGCTGCATTTTAAAGTAATAAGATTTGTATATATATATACACACTACACTACAAATTCATAATTACTTCTCTATCATTGTAATCAGATTACTAACTTTACACTTTGCATAAATGGAAAAGTAACAGCATTACTAATTATTTTTAAGTTACTTGATAATTATTATTATTTTTTTGGTATAAATGGTTTTTGACAAATTTAAAATAATGCCTATATTTCCTCCTCGGTCATTGATGTATGCAGTCATCCACTCCGCACCACACATTAAATGTTCATAATTTATCTTTTAAACGTATTATACATTAATAACATTATTCTAGAAATGTGCAACCTGAGTAATAAACACAAAAGTAACTGTATTCTGATCACAAGAATTAAATGTAATCTGTTCCTCTACTTTTTGTACTCAAAAGTACTAAGGTTAGAGTTAATCATTACTTTGTAATCAGATTAGAACAGTCTGTGCATTAGAGAGATTTTAGCATGGTTAAAAGGTTTGAGGCACTTTGGATAGTAAACATACCGTTTGATTATACTGCGTTTGCCATTATGTCCCAACAAACAAATGTAAAGATTGATCAGACCTGGAGGCATGTGGTGCTGCATTAAACCCTGCGCCAGCAGCATTTGTCCACTGCGCAGCATGCAGCCCCAGCCGCAGTCTGTGGTCAGGCCGGACCCGTCCAGCTGAGGAAACTCCCTCCTGTAGGTCAGCCATACGCAGGACATGAACGCCTGCCGGAAACGATCCACCTCATCTGAGCACGAGAGAAAACAACGCACAACCTTCTCAATACAACAATTTTACTCAAACTAAAATGAGCAGCGAATGGTGTTTCATGTTCCTTTTCAAAGGTTGGGCCTGATATCTTCACCATCCAATTTTCATGTAGTCATGAAGAGTGTTATATCAGCTATCAGTGGGCCTGTGAACGAGATCACATGACTTACCTTCACTATTGAACAGATACGACTGACCCATGAGGATCAAAGTCGACGTCTTGTTGAAGGTAGCTTTAGATTTAACAGACCAACCTAAGTAAACACAAGATGACAACACATGAACACATGAAACACACTGGGGACTATTATTCTGAAATGCCGGAGACTTTACCACATTACAATGCTCTATATTTAAAGGAATATTCTGGGTTCAAAACAGGTTAGCCTCAATTGTGGCATAATGTTGATTACCAAATCATTTAATTTTGACTCGTCCCTCCTTTTCTTTGAAAAGAGCAAAAATCTGGGTTATAGTTTGGCACTTACAATGGAAGTGAATGGGGGGAACCAGCGAACGTTAAAATACGGTTTCAAAAGTATAGCCACAATATGTAAACAATGCGCTGTAAATGTAAAATCACTTTCTACACTTTTCTGTTTAAAGTTTTAGCCAATTTTACAACTTCATTGCCATGACGATTTCATGTCAACAAACCCTAAACGACTATAAAAATTACAATATAAACAACTTCACAGCTCAAATAATACAGGAGTTTTAACAGACAAATGAATGTAAGTGCTTTTATAAAATTATTAAAAATAATAATTTTACCTTCCAAAAATGGTCCCCATTCCCTTCCATTGCAAGTGCCAAACTGTAACCTTGATTTTTGCATTTGTTTTTTAAGAAAAGGTGGGGCAAAATGAATTTGTGTGGTAATCAACATTATGCCACAAATGCATATTTGATGAATATTTCATAAGTATTAACAAAAACAACACTTTTTAAAGCCTAAATATTCACCAGATGAGGGGTTTTGAAAATATATCAACAAGACTAAGGTTTATTAGTATTCACAAGATATGAAATTGGAGGTATAATGTATGTGCTGATGGGGGACAGTCTCATGTAGTCGCATTTTTCACTTAATAGAAACACTTGATTATCTATTCAAAGTAACAAAACACACATTGAAGTGAGGATAAATATATGAATGAATATTGTCAATGATGAACATGTGCTTCTACATCTGCCTTCAAAAATAGAAATAAGGAACCAACAGTTCATGTCAGTCACAAAAACTGGTTCCTAAACCTCGATAATCCTGACTATGTGCATGAAAACTGACCATATTTGACGTTGTTCCAGGCAGACATGAACTTGGCTTTAAGACGATCCACTTCAACAGGTTCTCCAGAATCTTCTCTGATGCCATCAGGCAATGAGCCGTGGCCAGTGTGGCGTCTGGACTGTGGTGTGGGCTTGTCCGCATGAGCTCCACCACCTACTATGTACTGAACGGCACTGGGTGACACGGAGTTCATGCTTCAGGCTGTATACAACAGCACTACGCAACAACTCCAGCCTGAGAGAGAGAAACAGAAGATGACGACATGAGGGGAAAGAGTGAAGGAGACAGGATGAAATTTAATATAAGACCAGGTTCCTGAAATTCTTGTCACATTTTTTAAAGGGGTCGTATCATGTGATATATGACTTTCCTTGAACTTTTGAAATAAGAGTTCATTGTTCTAAGAAAATAACTCAGAAACTCTAAACTTCTTTCCCAGGCCAAAAAGAGTGCTGAAATGAAGCTGAAAAAGCAGCTCATCCAAAATGATGTTTCCTGGTTCTTCATGACCCTGAATACCTTGTTACACGGCCATCAGAATGCCACAGTATTACATCTGCCATCTATCTGATACTATTACTGTAGCACGGTACAGCCATAGTGCATTTTCTAACAGTCACGCAACTTTAAATGCTCACTGCATGATGACATCATAGTATGGAATTTTCAAACTTTTCAAAACATTCCACCCATGTTGCATAAACAAACAAGCAGTCCCTGGGAATTGAGCCAATCACATGAGATCTGAGTTAAGACAGTTCATCACAATGGCTACGTTTGGAATGCAACTCAACCATACAGACTAGTCCAGTAGTATACAGTGTATATTATGGACTAAAGCAATAGCTGTGTCTCAAATAGCGCACTATACACTACGCGCACACAATACACACTATGCACTAAGCCATGCAGTGTAAACATTTTCAAAGTTGAGTATAATTCCAAATGGAACACACAACAATGTTTCACTACACAGAAGCATTCGCTGTTCAACAGCTGATGGATGTGACTTTTAAACACATGCAATGTGTTGCCGCTAGCACTACTTACACTTCAAAATGATGTAAAATGATGGACATTTTCACTTAGGGGTGTACTCACTTTTGTTGCCAGCGGTTTAGACATTAATGACTGTGTGTGGAGTTATTCTGAGGGGACAGCAAATTTACACTGTTATACAAGCTGTACACTCACTACTTTACATTGTAGCAAAGTGTAATTTCTTCAGTGTTGTCACATGAAAAGATATAATCAAATATTTACAAAAATGTGAGGGGTGTACTCACTTTTGTGAGATGCTGTATATGTATATAAATATTATTTTTAGTAAAAAATAAAAAAGATGCACAACAGTGCTTTACAGTATTCATGAAAACAATCTGATTTCATGAGGCAAAAGGCTGCCATGGCTGAATCACAACATGCTGATATTCAGTATATTTGCTTATGTGATATTGTTTACAGATAATAATACTAATAATATAACCATTTAATGTTATATTATTGTTACTATGAGTATTATTGAAACTGCTTTGAATATTTTTATATATTTGAATAAAGTAGTATTATTTTTCTATAGTAATGTCTTCAATTTCACGCATCCAGTTAATCAAAGCTCTCATTTCCGCAGGACTTTTATTTTGAAAGATCTTTGAAGTTCCTCCTATTTGTGAAGTGTTCGTTATATCAAACTTCCCACAACTCGCGAGCTGAAATCTCTGAGCTGCAATAGAGAAAGAGATCATTTGAGAGTTCACACCGAGCTGTGGGCGAATGGATACTATTGCACACACTGCATGAAAATCAAGCATTAGTAGTGTGTGTGCCTTTGTGTGTGAAGGAGATGACAGGGCAGAGAGGCACCTCTTATTAATACTGTGTCGTGCCACGCATGTGACTGTATATTATTTAATTAAATGACATCCTTCTGCTGTTTAATGGTCACTTCGCCATATAGAGGCTTTTTATTATTATTTTCAAATGGCCTTTGATTTAATCTTAAAACACTCACTCTAATTACATTACATTTTGCCAATGGCAACATACTTTAATATGGTATCGAAATTAACATTTGTAAAAAATTTGGTATAGCAATATTTAGTTAGTATCAGAATACCGCGCAACCCGAATGCAGTTATTGGCAAATCGTCTTGGACTCGAGATCTAGTGACATGACTACAACACTGGTAGCATGCCATTCCAAATTCAGCATATTGGCAAAACATTTTGGCATATGTAGTAAGTCATTCAAGTATTCTGTTTACAGAAAAATTGCACCCTGTGCACAGTACACATACTACTAGAGCAAAGGCAAGATGAGTATGGTAGTATGCTATTCTGTCACACTATATTAACCACAATTTTTACCTTTATTGGATCAGCAAAACTTTTTTATTGCAAAATTTAATTTAAAATGTAACAGAACACCACTTAATAAGTTGAGCATGCGCCAGCAAGGTCATGTGACACCAATGAAGAGTACTACCGTTCAGTTCGTTATATTCTGCATACTGTTTTACACACTACTTTTAAAAAGTAGTAGGCAGGATACTTTATATACTGCACATAATATAGTATGCAGCATAGTATGAATTCAGTGTGAACACAATCAGACAGAACAGTTGTGTCTCTTATTGGAAATCGACATTCATTTATAAACTGGATAATCATATTAATTCGCCTATTTTCCATCATAATACTTTTTTACCCTTAAAATTACCCAGTGAATGGAAGATGAAGACCCTCAATGCAGCTTGTATTCAGTACTATTGAATTACAAAAAGCTTCTATAACACATTTGGTCCAGCAAGACTATATTTAAGCTACTGAAAGCGTTACCTTCACGATTTACCCATCATTTCTGTATTTCCCTCGGATATTTCCCCATGTTTCCTTTAAATAGTCCGAGCTGACCAAGCGGTTGTCTTGATGTCTGGCAAGGACAGGCGCTATGTGAGACTGATCTCAGGCCTGTTCAGACACCGACATCTCGCGAGAAACGATAAAAGTTGAAGTCATTGGGTTTCAGCCTCTTAATAATATCGCACGGCGGTCTGACTGTCAGCTGAGATAAATTGTGCATGAAACAGCGAGCGATAAAGAAATATACACCCGCTTCCGGTTGTCATGAGGATTCACTCTCTAGACCCGCCCAACAAGTGACGTGATTGGTCAAGGTTGACAGTTGCCTTTTGATGATTGGAGGACCTTGACGTCGATCTAAGGTCAATGACGTCAAACGCACTCTGCAATTTCAATAAAAGAGATATATATATATATATATATATATATATATATATATATATATATATATATATATATATATATATATGTTTATATAAATGTTGTATATTTGGAAGTGAAAAAAATAATTTTTCAAAATTTTACCAGTTCAAATACTTTCCTGTTTTGACTCAATTCTGCAGTCATAAAGTAATGTTGCGAAATCTATATGAAATAAATCAAAATGTGGCTTGTTATCTGAATATCTCTTAAAAAAGAATGATAATAATAATCTTATGAATAAATAGAAGAAAAATCACTGAATTTGATATTGGTCAGTGTTATGATTTAACTCATAGTGTGATAAAGCAGGTCAACAACTTAGTGTCTTATTTTCCACAGCAAAAAGAAAGAAACGTGTAGTTTTATACAATATCTCTTTATTAATAACTACACCCTGCACCTCTGTTAGTTTGATTGACATTTGCTGCAAGTAAAAGTGGTGTACAGAACAGAATATATTAATTTCGGCTCAACTTGTCCAAAATGCCACATGAGAGTGAAATATGTGTTACAAATTGAGTTTCTCTCGCTTTACTCCTCTGTAGGACATTCACATTATATCATAATATCATATGTCTTCACTTCTACCTACAGTTTTGTACAGAATTTAGGACAGTTACGCAGATCAACACAGAACATATCCTGTATATATAAACAAAGCTGACATGAAATGAAGTGCATTCTCAAACGAAACATTATCTTAAATATAACCACAAAAACTGAATTATAACACAAACACAAATGCAAACACATAAGTGGACAACATACTTGATAAATGTGTGGATACTTGTTTTCCACAGAACACAGTTCACTCTGATAATCTATCCTGCAGTGTAAATCAAATCAAATCATTTACAACAGAATAAGACTCAAGGTTTTACAGTATATCTTAACTAAATATTTGCACCTGTTTTCAATCAACTATAACAGTCACATGGTATAAAAGTGAAGTGTTAGTTCTCTGAAACGACATGGATTTGGTGCATTTGGTGCATGGAAAAAGGTCAAAATCTATGAGAACGAAAGGGTAAAACAAGATTCACATTTAATAAACAAAGTAGAAATTAAATAAACTATGACTAATGTGTGAATGTATGGGACAAATATTCAAATATAACATTAGACATGTTCAAACATTCAACCAAAAATAATCTTTACATTTTGTGCATATGTTATTGTCACTACACAATTTTACTGATATATGCAAAGAAATCTCTTATATACCTTTGCATTTATGTATAATACAGTATATAACCATAAACACAAACAATGAAACAAGATATTAGATGGCAAAAGATATTTGAGATGAGAGCACTGTTCGAGAGATACATTTATGGAAGAATTATTAGATATCAGAGTCTTTCTATCCAAAGGCATTATCATGCTACTGTAAATCAATATCAATGTAAGAAATACAAATAACTAAAGCACTCTTGGTAAAATAAAGTGTAAAATAACTACAGTATCCATATTAGCCATCAGATGGCAGTATAATACAATCTATTCCTTCCATGCCTCGCTCATCCATATCTTAAGGTTAAATTTGTATTAATACCAATTATACACCGATCAGCCACAACATTAAGACCACCTGCCTAATATTGTGCAGATCCCCCTCGTGCCGCCACAACAGCGCCAACCTGCATCTCAGAACAGCATTCTGGGATTATACTCTTCACAGCACAATTGCACCAATAATCATCCATGCGATTATCAACAGCCAATCATGTGGCAGCAGTGCAGTGCATAAAATCATGCAGATACGGTTCAGGAGCTTCAGTTAATGTTCACATCAACCATCAGAATGGAGAACAAATGTGATCTCAGTGATTTGGACCGTGGCGTGATTGTTGGTACCAGATGGGCTGGTTTGAGTATTTCTGTAACTGTTGATCTTCTGGGATATTCACACAAACAACAGTCTCTAGAGTTTAGAATGGTCCCAAAAACAAAACAAAAAACATCCAGTCAGTTCTGTGGACAGAAACGCCTTGTTGATGAGAGAGGTCAATAGATAACGGCCAGACTGGTTCAAACTGGCATAGTCTACAGTAACTCAGATAACCACTCTGTACAATTGTGTTGAGAAGAATGCTCAGAATTCTATAATGTAATGTATGTAATGTGTGTGTGTGTGTGTGTGTGTGGGGCTACAGTGGTGCTAAAATAAATTATAAAAATAACAAACTGATCAACCAGAAATAATAATGTCCTTTTGTCTTGAGATAAAGGAATTATTTTGGTCAAATAGTAAATGACTGATTAGTGGTTAAGACTTTTATTTTTTGCAGTTTATTCGTTTCTGATCTTCTAATATGGTAGTGAGACCTATATACTGGCCAGGACGATTCTGTACTTGGCCATTTTGTGATGATCGTATTGCCTGGCTGGTCTAAAAAAAGTAGCATTTTACTGTGGACAGTTCCGCAATTTACCAACAGCTCTGTCGAATCTTCCCCCCACATGTTATGTCAGTTATACGCATATTAAGAGTAAATACTGTGAACATTTATGTTAAACAATTGTATGTCTCATTTCTCTTTTAAAGCCTATATATCAGCAATATATCGGCCATTCTGCTCTCTAGATACTGGTATTTTTATCGCCCATTGAAAAATTAATTTCAGTCGAACACTATTTGCTAGTTTTGTTTTCTAAAGCTGTGTACAAATGGGAACGTTTTACTTCAATATTGAGGCAAATGCTCTTTTATTCATAATTGTACATCAATCTGTAGATACTGAATTGTGAACGCGCATTCACGATCTTACATTGATTACGTTTATTATGATATGTTGACTAAGTGTCACGATTTCGCGCTCTTACAGTCTCGTCCAATGCGCGCGAGTGTTCTACGCATGCCTGTTCACCTTCTTACGTCAAAAGAAGACAGTATGCCGATCAGTGTTGCCAGATGTACGATAATTATCGTATTTGTACGATAATTTTGACCTCTGTACGATGTACGATCAATAATGAAAAAAATCCCATAATGTACGATAATTTCAGAGTTTTCAGTTGTTCGTCCAAACACACATCCTACCGCTTCTCTCTCAGACCCCGAATCATTCGCAGGCAAGCACGTATACACACACACACACACACACACACACACACACACACACACTAGGGTGACCACTTGTCCCGCTTTACGTTGTACTGTACAGCAATTTTACCCTTTGTCCCGCCTCACGCAAATTGAGCATCTGTCCCGCTTTTTCATTGGACCCTGCCTAAATACACGGATGCGTCCATAGGCGTACTGTTAACTTATGTCCAATAGTTCAGAGGAGAGCAAAAAATGCGGTAGTCGATAGGCTGAGTCGTCGTACGTCAATCAAACTGTTGACTGGTGCACGAACGCCTCCTCAACGTTGTCAACAATCTCAAATTGGAGGGTGCGCTGTTCGGTCGGTTAAGCAGCCATGGCCAGTGCGGCCACGAAAAAGAGAAAATGCACTTTTAATAGCGAATGGACCGCAAGATACTCTTGGTTAAGACCTGTAGATGGCGAAGCAGAGAGAGCTTTTTGTATTTATGCAAAAGCAGTTTTTCTGTGGGACATGTTGCATGTGAGTACCACAGAAAAAAAGCACATCATCAAGAAACATACAAATCAGTGCAATCGTTTTTCAATAAACCAAATGACCCACAGGCTGACAAAGTTTCGGCAGCAGAAGTGACAAGCGTTTATCATGCCGTACATCACACACATTCATATCGCTCTACCGACTGCAGTAACAAGTTAGCCCCAGTAATTTTTCCAGATTCTGAAATAGCTAAGAAAATGTCGTGTGGCCGCACCAAAGCAACATCTATTGTAACAGATGTCCTCGCTCCGATCTCAGTGGAAAAATTAGTGTTTTGTCTTTTATAGGCCTAGGCCTTAAGCTGTAGAAACTTTGGGTGATATTTTGGGTCAGGTAGTGTCTTAATCTTTTAGTTGGTGGGTTTAAAAAATGTTTCTGGGTAAATTAGATAGACAATATATCTTAAGTTTAAAGTTATTACGTCTGTCCCACATTGTCCCTCTTTACCATGCTACTTGTCCCACATTTTGTCTGACTGGAGGTGGTCACCCTAACACACACACACACAGCACAAGTGGATGTGGCATCCGATGATGACAGCGACTTAGAGATCGAATTTGAATCTTTTTTTGTGTTGTGCACTTTTTTCTTTTTTGTGCACTTTTTTTCGGCATATCTTTTGCACTTTGGAAAAAAAAAGTTATTCAGACTTCCTCCAGTTAATGTGAGCGTATTATACAGGTTGTTCAAATTAGCTGTAAAATTATTTGGAAAATAAAATTGTTGGAAAATAACTATATTTTATGCGTTTGGTTTGTGTACGATAATTTTTTTTAAAAAACGATAATTTTGAGGTTTTGGTACGATACTTCGACATTTCTAATCTGGCAACACTGATGCCGATTACATAAAATCTCTTGTAAATTGCGGTTTTCATGCGTTATCGTTTTTGTTTTTTTTAATAAGTATGTTAATGTGCATGTAAACGCGCTCAATATAATCGGCTACAAACACACAGCCTAAATTTAAATAAATTGAATGCTTCATAATATGCTTGAAAAAAAATTGGTCTTGTCTTCTTAACCTTTTCCTAATTCTAGTGGTAATGATTTTAAAGTGGATCTTGAAAAATCACAGGTGCTGAAAAAAACATTTATGTTTTGCATAGGGTGAATATCTTTTAGTGTTATGAAAATAGACTGTGGAAATTGCTTTAACAGTTTACTGATATTTTCTTTGCCTCTTATGAACAATAATTAGATAACACAGAGACACCAACAGACAACAGGCTTTACTGGCTCCAATTTGCCATGACAATGTTAACATTTACTAATGCTTGAATAAATAGAGTATATTTTCGCACTACTGATCTTTTTAAACCACCATAAATGTACTGATCCATCAATATCTAGAATGTAATCTGAAATTGAGCCAAAATGTATCACTTCAATCCTTATGATTTCTCTTTAATGATTTCACTTGTTAATAGTCACTGTTCTATAGACGAGTCTTGCAAGTTATTCAGACCCTTAATCAATTCTCCCATTTCACTGAATTCAAAATCCTCATGATCATTATTCAAGTTGTGAATGGGACACTTGAGAAGACTTGAGAGGCCAATGATCACTTTTAAGCAGAGAGCAGTATCTCAGAAATGATTTCTGAACATAGTCAGTGTCACAATTTAGAGTTTGAATGCTTGGAAATGAAACCATCAATGAACATTCAAGATTTGCAATTCAATATATTGAGAGAACAAATTAAGAGAGAAATGTGTAAGAGGAGTGAATCAGACTTCTACAGTTTAGCCAGCATCCCATACATGGTTTTAAATTGTATATATATATATATATATATATATATATATATATATATATACACACACACACACAGACTGGTGGCCAAGTGTTTGGAATAATGTCCAGATTTGGCTGTTTTCTGAAGGAAATTGGTACTTTAATTCACCAAAGTGGCATTCAACTGATCACAAAGTATAGTCAGGAGATTACTGATGTAAAAAAAAACGCCATCAATATTTGATTTTTTTTAATCAAATCTAGACAGCAGCATCACTTCAACACCTTATCCTTGAGTAATCATGCTAAATTGCTAATATTGGTACTAGAAAATGACTCGCCATTATATCAAACACAGCTGAAAGATATTTGGTTTGTTAAATGAAGCTGAACGTTGTCTTTGTGTTTGTTTTTGAGTTGCCACAGTATGCAATAGACTGGCACGTCTTAAGATCAATATTAGGTAAAAATGGCAAAAAAGAAACGGCTATCTCTAGAAACTCATCAGTCAATCATTGTTTTGAGGAATGAAGGTGATACAATGCTTGAAATTGCCAAAGAACTGCAGATTTCATACAAAGGTGTGACTACAGTCTTCAAAGACAAAGCACAACTGTCTCTAACAAGGACAGAAAGAGATGTGGAAGACCAGATGTGCAACTAAACAAGAGGAGAAGTACATCAGAGTCTCTAGTTTGAGAAATAGACGCCTCACATGTCCTCCGCTGACAGCTTCATTGAATTCTACCCACTCAACACCAGTTTCATGTACAACAGCAAAGAGAAGACTCAGGAGGACTTATGGGAAGAATTGCAAAGAAAAAGACACTTTTGAAACAGAAAAACAGAAAGAAAAGGTTCGAGTGGGCAAAGAAACACAGACATTGGACAACAGATAATTGGAAAAGAGTGTTACGGATCTGAACCCCATTGAGCTGTTGTGGGATCAGTTAGACTGTAAGGTGCGTGAGAAGTGCCCGACAAGACAGTCACATCTATGACAAGTGCTACAGGAAGTGTGGGGTGAAAGGTCAAGTGCTACAGGAAGTGTGGGGTGAAAGGTCACCTGAGTATCTGGACAAACTGGCCGCTAGAATGCAGTTAAATGCCACAAATGGTGAATAAAAGTAACAATTTCTATTAGTATCTCTGCTGAAGGAAAAAACACAAGAACAAATTTAGTCACCAGCCCTACCAGTACAAAACCAGCACAAACCTGCCTAGACCAGCAGATAAACTACATGCTGGTTAAGCTGGTAAAAAAAAATACTTTTTTATGTTTTTGCAGGGATGCATGCCAGCTACATAAAGACTTGCTAATTTGGGGTTGGCTTCACTAAATATTCCGAGAAATATTTTATATTTTAATTAAAGAATACAATTCTTCATAATTACTAATTTCTTCTTATTTTCAAACTTTAAAAAGTTGAGATTATTTTGTACTCCCAAAAATACTTCTTAAGAATGGAAGAACCGTCAATGTTTATAACTCCTTCTTACGAATATCTTACAATTTATCAGAACTTAATTTTTTGGGGGTAAAACTTTATTATAAGGCTGTTTTCATTAACATTAGATGATATAATAGTTAAACTAACAATGAAAAATACTTTTACACCATTTATTAATCATGATTTACTGTATGGTGTGATTTCTACATATACTAACATATTTGTAATATTGTTGTATATGTTAACATATTAACAATGTATTTTGAACTAACATGAACAAACAATGAACGACAGTATTTTGATATATTAACATTAACCAAGATGAATAAATACTGTAAAAAAAAAAAAGGTTCTAATTGTTAACATTAATGTTAATTATATATTTTTACATAATTAATTAATCTTGTTAATTTATGAAAATACAGTTGTTCATTGTTAGTTCATAATGCATTAATTAATGTTAACATACAACTTTTAATTAAAAAACTGTATTAGCGTATGCTGAAATTTAAATTAATCTAGATTAATAAATGCTGTTAAAGTATTGTTCATTGTAAATTCGTTTAAACTAATATAGTTAACTAAAGTTAACGAATACAACATTATAGTAAAGAATAACCAATAGAACATTATTGTAAGATGTTACCAGCTGTTTGTTTGTTTGTTTTTTGGCAAAGCAGAATGTCATTGATAACATTACAACTATGCCAAAAACGTTGTCTATTCAGTGACTTTATCAAAGTTTGGTTTGTTTAAAGAAATAATGTGGTTGGTCACTTTAGACAATGTAGTGACATTGTTTTGGTGTTCACAGTATTCAGCATTGTTTGATCTGTTAAAGCACTTTGCGTCTGCATTTACACCTTGATGCACAAGCACCACAAAACATGCACCAATTTTCACACACATACAAACACTCGAGACACATTCATATATAATACATCTGTCATAATTTTACAGCTCTGAATGTAAAAATAATAACATTCAGTTGTAGATAAATAAGTTGGTTTCTTTTGTTCCGCATAGTTGTCTTCACTGGATGGAATGATCCTAAATGTTTAAGTGCTTGAAAACACTGAATTCTGCTAAACCACCTAATAAAGGCATTTATTTTTAGGACTACTACAAGATCAAGAGCCATTCTTAGGTGTGCTGGCAGTCTTCACATGCAGAGAGGCGCAAGATGTGCTCTGATCCACCCCTTTGGAGCTTGGTTGACTCCCAGAAGCGGCCTCAGTTTTCCCTGGTGCACAAGCTTGGGTGACTGTCAAAGATTTGGTGGTACCTTTGGCCTTAAGCCCCACCTGAGCTGGACCTTTAATCGGCTCTATGGATTTCTCAGTGCTGGTCAAATGTTTGGCCAATTCAAATCTTTCACCAGGTGACTAAGGTTGAGATTTGGGAATATCAGGAGACAGTCCAGTTGGAGAAGGTGTAGGAGATGGAGAATGTTCCTCAACAATCTCCAAGAGACATTTGTCCTCCCAATCAAATGTGCCACGGTAGCAGCTGACCGGAGTGAGACCCTTTTCCTGCCTCAGTTTGCCCAAAGCAGAGCATTGCACATGGGGTGGATGAGATGGAACGACCCCTTTAGCTGGAGATAAGGCAGTTCTCACCCTAACATCTGAAGTTCTGGAAAGAGGATCTAATGTACCCTTTTTAAGACCCTCACCATCAAAAGGTCCTTTACTTGCTTTGGTTACCTCAGTGCCTGTTGTCTTTGCAGAAGCAGAACATGGTGCACTTTGCTTGATTAAAATTGACGTCTCCCCAACTTCTTGTTTCACTCCTTTGTTGCCAGCATCCATTCCCAATTCTTTATCCAAAGAATCTTTGATTATAACACTTGATGCACTCACAGAGCTTGAAGGTGTATTGGTTCCTACTTGCTGACTTTGGGTCATCTTACTTGGAATCTTTGAAAGACTTACTTGTTCATCATTTCCTGCTTGCTTGGCAATCTTTGGATCAGTAGTCTTGGCAGAAGACACTGTGGTCAGGGCTGATGGAATGGAGGCAACTACACTAGGTTTAGATTCTGATGTTACTGGAGAAGATTTGGTGAACAGCGGCTGCCCAGTCTGGGGTTTAACCAAGCAAGCTTTTTGTAGAGTGGAAGGCGACTGCTGATAAACTTCGGTACTTGGAGCTTTCTCCACTTCATCACTTCTAGGTGGACTAATTCCACCAGGAGGGAACTTCTCTTTGACCACCCCAAGTTTAGGATCACTAGCTTGGCTTGGTTCGCCAGTCCTCTCCCTTTCTCGTTCCTTTCCTCTCCCAGCAAGCAAAGCCTCTCGACTTAAAGGTGACTCCTGTCTGCCCAACTTCCTCACAGGCTTCAACATTCCCGTTTCAGGTGGTGATGGAGAAGTTGCTGGGGCAGATGCCAGATTCTCACCTTCAATTTCAATCAGACTTTGCAGGCCCAGCTCGCAGAGGATACCGTCCTTACGGTAATCCGAATGTCCGATCTCCAAGCTATGCTTCCTCATCAACCCAATGCCTTTCTTCTCAGATGACGCTGAAAGAGGTGACCCAAGTTTCTCTGCTGACTGCACTCTTTTGAGAAGAGGTGACCTGGGTGGCTCAGCACTCTTGGTTCTTGGCCGAATGATTGGTGGGGATGAGTGAAGTTTGGCTGGGAATGTTTGGGTAGTATTGGAACTCCCAACTGTGTGCCCAGGCAAAGGAGGTGGAGAAGACTGGGTAGGTGATGGTGTATGAGCCAGTGGAGATAAAGGGATGTTGCCTGCAGACTTGCAGCGGGCTGACCGATATTGACGGTGTAGTTTAGGGGAAAGTCCATGCAGGGAGCTGGGCCGCATGTGCTGGGTTGTTGCGGGGGAGTTTGGGGTACTTGAGGCCTGAGAGCTGCTCTGAGAGGAGGCACCTGGGACAAAAACACCAAAAGCCAATTATACTGATTCTTAAGTTAAATTTTAAATGAATTTGTTCATTCAACTCTTTTTGGCTTGTGAGTGAGCTCTTCTATTTTACTGTTTCTTTTATTGTAAATGAGACAACACCACTTTTGGTTATCTTGAGCAGGGCAACATATAAAATATTTATTATATATTCTATATTATTTTGTTGCCAATCTAAAATTAACCAAAATAGTGAATATTATTAATAATTAATGTGTTCAAAAACACAGCAACCGTGAGCTTGAGAGCGCTAACAACCTGCCTACACTGGGCACGTCCGTTGATGTGGCGCTACGCAACAGCTTGAGGCTGTCTACACTGAACGCGTCGACACAAACAGTTTCTAAACAGTTTAATATGTGTAGTAGCGCCAGCGTGTGCAACGCAAAATGGAGTGGGACACCTGTTTACTGTCGGTGTGATGGATTTACCACAACAGACGCTTCCAGTGTAAACAGCATCATTGATTATAATGGGTTACATGGGTTTGGATGCGATGCTCATGTCCGGTGTAGACAGGGTGTAAAACAGAAGTATTTTTAATTGCATCTCTAATTTAAACCTAATTGCAAATTAAAATACAGATAAAGTTGGAAAGTTTGATTTATTTAAATTTCATGTCCCAGGGGTTTATTTTTATGGAGTGTCTATGTACCGTGGTCTAATTAACATCTGCAACACGGTGCAGCTATTTGCACCCCAAAGGTGTGATGAAACCAAAGATATATATAAGACAAACCAAGCAACAGATGTCGCTGCAGTGGCGGGAGGAGTAAAGACGGTGTGTGACTGTGTACTGTTGTCCTATCCGATTTCCTGATTGCACTCTTAATATTTAATTTAATACTACTTAAAATAATTGATAAAAATCAATATAATATTGAATATGCTGTTGCTGTGATCTGGTCACGGTGAATATCGAGTACAGTAATATGTTGTTAATATAGTAACAATGGTTCATTTTGTGGTTATTGTAAATGTAAAAAAATACCATGGTGAAACTATGGTTACTGTAGTAAAACTAAGGTTATTTTTTCTAAGGTAAGGTTAAGGTTAGGTTTAGGGGTAGTGGTTAATGTAGTGTGTCTGTGGGACTCCAAATAAACACAATAAACAGACTGCAGTGATGCCCATACTGTATGTTAGTATTTAAATATGGGTGCAAGTAGTCTCTGACAATATTTGCACCAGGGTGGAATTAGTAACTACCATTATTTGCTCCAGAGTTTGAGTGCAAATAATATCTGGCACTATTTGCACTGGGGTATAAATAGCACATACCATTATTTGCACCAGGGTGCTATTTGTTAGTGTAATTTAGTGTACTGGTCATCCAAGTCTACATAAGTGTCAGTGAAGAGCATACCGATTGAGCTGAAGAGTCACTGTCACCATCGGGAATTACACCTGAAAGAGCGGTTTCACCAAATTATGCTGGTGATGCTTCATTCATCAGACACAGATAAGCTTGATGATGGCGGTCCTCTTCCAGTTCATGCAAGTTCTTGTCAGTATAAGCTAATGCGATTTTTACAGTCGAGTTTCATGTCGAAACGTCTTCTTTTAACCTCCTGGACTGTTCGGTTAATGGAATAGACTTAAATGTAACTTGATGCCAAGCTTCCTTTTTAATGCACCACTGTGCACACTTGAAAACTAAATGTTGCATTTGAATGCACTTCAGCCAGTAAAACTTCTAATTATGCATTTGAGAAATGTTTCTTCTTTAACCTATTTTGTGTAGACATATTGAAATCATAAAACTCACCTACGTGATGTCATCCTTATTTGGGTGTCACCTGTAATTCGTAGGTGTAGATTATGATAATTGTGAACGAGCGTGCACGCGCCCTGTTTAAGAACGATTGGTGTTCATTAACATACACCTCATCTCCGAACATTTATGGTTTACGCGGTTTACGCGGCATATGTGAATCAAGAGGAACATTTTCGGGAAGGTCAATTTTACACACAAATTTCTACGAGAATTAACTCATGTATTTACGATAATGTATTTTTTGCTGTTTTGATCTACTCACCAAGGTGGGACGATTCGGGGCTTGAACGATAGCTCTGTGTGGGGGAGTGAGCAGACAGACTGTGTGTAGGTGAGCCAGGGAGACTTTCACTGGACGAAAGCGATCTGTTCAGAGACGACAGACTGTGACTCGTATGCAACAGGTTGGACTGCTTAGTTATTTTGCGTAACAAAGAGCCCCGTTTCTTACTGTGGATGACAAATGAAAAGAGATGACTTTATCTGCTCAGCAAAAAAGAAAACTCAAACTGAACAGAACAAGATATTCCTGATTTAAGATATAAGTTGTACCTCTCCTGTCCCTCTCTGACTGTCCTCTTACTGCGTCTGGCCATCTTGGACTTGTAGCTTGACTTGCGTGCTGGTCCCACTTTAATGGAGGTGTTCTCAAAGGGTGTAGTGGTCACAGTCACCTTGTTTCCACTCTGAACAGTGAAAAACAAGAAACACGGAGGCCTGTTTGGATATTTATTAGTGATGTTTACTAAAGCAAGCATGACTATTATTGCTCATACTTAGGGTACTTAGGATTAGGGATTTGAACAAACCCCTAAGCCCAACTATTAAACGTCTGTTCATACCTTGTCCCACTATGGGCATGAATGATCTAAAATAATGTGGCTTATGCTATTCATTTTGAACTGTGACTTCTTACCTTAAGAATGAGCTCTACCACCTCGGTATGGACCAATCCATGCACAGATTCTCCATTGACGTGAGTGATGAGGTCACCAGCACACAGTCCCGCCTCCTGGGCTGGGCCTC
The DNA here is from genome assembly GCA_032164185.1 of Moxostoma hubbsi. NCBI lineage: Eukaryota > Metazoa > Chordata > Actinopteri > Cypriniformes > Catostomidae > Moxostoma > Moxostoma hubbsi. The sequence continues at coordinate 7,788,044 of JAVLUX010000012.1, forward strand.
CATCCTCCACATGCTGTGATTGGATGAGGACAGTAATGCCAATTAAAAAATCATAGTGTCTTTATTAAAAAAAAAATAACTATAAAATGATTGTCAATTTTTCTTTCTCACCCAGACGATGTGTTGTACACTATAGACGTCAGTGTCTCCGATGTACACCCGAATGGCCCGGAGGGTGAAGCCGTACTTCTTGCCAGAGCGGTGGATGGTGATTGGTGACCGAGGCACCGTGACTGTGGGGCAGTAGTCGCGGCTGGGGGAGGAGTCTCGCGATGAGGGGTTGGACGAGAGAGAACGAGGGGACATTGGACTGGCCAGTGGAGAGCTAGTGTGCTGCTCAACTAGATATGAACAATTCAAGAATTAATTTATGTATCATATAATATATCATCTAAAACATGTATGTATATATATATATACATATATATATATATATATATATATATATATATATATATATATATATAAGAAATATATATATATATATATATATAAGAAATTTAATCCTATTAGGCTCATTAATATATTTTGCATTGTGAAATAATTTTATTCCTATTATATTTTCATTTTATTTTTATAAAATTATAATATTTTCATGATATTTAATTAAGCACATTACCTCCCCAAATCACATTACCGTGTCTGGACGGATTATTTTCTTTTATTTGTTTGTAATTCTTATTATTTTAATATGATAATTTTCATTAGATTCTCATTACAGTATTTTTTACACAATCATTATTTTTAATAATTTTTTTTATTTATCGCTTCAGTGGTGTCTCCAAATCCTCGCCACCTCTATCAAACATGAACACACACACACACACACACACGAACACACACACACACACGAACACACACACACACACACACACACACACACACACACACACACACACACGCACACACAGCAGAGTCTAAGCACCAGGAGGAGAGACGTGTTGGTGGAATCGATCGCAATGGTTTCAGATTACCTCATGTCTCATTCACAGGTTAAACATTACAATAATAGTGAACATAAACAACTTATTTACGGTTATTATGTTTTTAAAATAAGAAAGAAAAAAACAGTTTTAAAAAAGGTAAAAACATCACATTTCGCTATAATATAATGTCATTAGTAATTTTGTCATTTTTAAAAAATGTTTTTTTTTTTTTGCATGTTAGAGTTTTCACAATGAGAGCTTGGTTGGTCGCGCTTGCTCTGCACAGCGTCAAGGAACCCGCGCTGATGACGTGTGATTGTCTGTGCGAACAAGTTGCGCTGCGGTATGCAAATATAGACTGACAGACAGGAAGGGCATCCTATCATTACATTACATCATACAATGCAATGATTGGTTGATCATTTTTTAGTCCTGTCCCTTCCACAGAAGATATATATATATATATATATATATATATATATATATATATATATATATATATATATATATATATTTATTTATTTTTTATTATTATTTATTTTATTTATTTATTTTTTACATTTAGACCACTTATATTATTGATGTGAAGAGACTTCCAACCAGTATAACAAAAAACATTTCTGGAAAAGATTGCACACCCTAGATTTAATTTAAAAAAACAACGAGAAACTCCCCCTGGTGTTTGGAGGCAGAACTGTACCTCCAGGTATGATGACAGACAGCGCTGTGGCAGATGCAGATTTGATGACCTTGTTGCCGGGACGCGAGGTGCGCTTCTCCCCATCGCCGGACAGTTGCTGATGACGAGCTCGCCGCAGCACCAGATCCTTGGTCGCTCGCTGACTGATGGGGTCACCCGTGGCAACCGTATCCCTGGAGACTGCAGCAGGTATGGCCTGTGGTGCTGATATCTCACCTGGTCTGGAAGGCTTGTCTACCAAATGTACATTTACAGATTTAAACTTCTCACCACAAGCTGCAAGCAAGGTGTTAAATATAGTCTGATCAGGGTTAATCAGTCCATTTAACTAATATAACCTGATGCACACTGAGCACAAAAATGGGAAGCACTTTCTCCATCTGGCAAGCTCTTATTAGCTCTTATAGCTTTATGCAAATTCAGGGAGTAATAAGAAATGTTTAGTTTTTTTATCAGTCTGCCTGGAAACCAAGTTGTGTTTACAAAGTACCGGGTTGATCCAAAGAGCGATTTGAGGAATAACCAATCACCGGGTGTCCCAAAGTTTGCCAAGTCATGTTTGAGAGATACTCAGTATTGTTTGAAGCTCTTAGTAGCAAACAAAGTAGATATTCATGAGCAGAACTGTATATTCCACTGGGTTTCCTGTCTAAGTAGGTTTCTGACTAGAACCAGTTGAAATGTGGACTAGACTTTATTCTGATAGCTACACCAGACTACATCTATAATAATTTGTATTATTTTAATAAGTTTCTCCCACTCACCCGCCCCTTTACTGGCACTTGTCGACATCGCTTCCTTCTCAGCGTTTCTCTGTTCGCTTACACTGGACGATGACGGAGCACTGACTCCCTCTACTAATGATCCAGAGGCTTTAGCACCACCCTGTCGCGTGACGAGCTCTCCATCACCCTCTTGAGGAGCGGCAAACCGGTGCGTGTCCATCAGGGCTGAGAACCGACGCCGGGCGCCCATTGGTGGACTGCAGTCTCCCTCCATATACAGAGACTCAGAGCACGACAGACGCTTCCTTTGGAGATCAAAACTAGAATGTTTCATGTGTAATTAAGGTGGCATTTCCATTTGAACATTTACAAAATGAAACAATCCTCAATCCTACATTCAACCTAACATGCTGTATTCATGATTTATCTTCTTTTGAATTATATTAAAAGTCACACTAAATAATTGCAGACAATGGCGTAGAATATTGGGGGGGTTACAGTGTGAAGAATTCACTGCAAATATTATCATAATATATCATTATTAATCATAAGATCACCTATAGTATTCCAAGTAAATGTGTTTTAAATCATATGTGGATTTCTATATGAATTGTGTATATTGCAGTTCGATTTTTTGCCACCTCTGCACTTGCATGTTCATATGCACAAGCATAGTGAAATATATGACAGATGTGTTTCTCCTGTCTCCCACACGTACATCTCAGGTGATCCTGTTCTCCAGCTCTTATCCCTCATACTGAAGCTCCCCAGACTCTCTCTCTTGGCCATCTTGTCGTCACGGCGACCTTTGTGCTCTCGACAGGTGACCACAGGGGTCTTCTGTTCCAGTTGGGACAGATGTTCCATACTGCTGTACACCTGAAAGAAACACAATAGTGCCAAAGACTGCTTTGTCTACACTTTACATGTGGGGTATGCTCAGGGAAGGTGAATGAAAGGTTGCGGGCTGCACGAGTTCTGCAAGTAACGTGCCATGTAGCAAGAAAGGTAACCTTATGGTATGGTCACATTAACTAGTAACAAAGCCTCTGTCTGAAAGTTTTAAAAAGATAGTAGACATTTAGATAAAACCTACAGAAACATTGAGGCCTTGTCTGTGTTTGTTTACATTTGAATTTGTTGACAGTTGTAGTTTGAATTAATGAACATTCCGTTGGCCCATTTGAACATTCTGTCAATTTAAGTCTAAAGGTGCGTTCACATACAACGCAGGAAAAAAAAAAAATCGCCTCGCATTGCTCGCATGAGTTTGACCGCTGGATTAAATTTGTGATTAAACTCGCGTTCGCGCGAGTAATGCGAACCCACGAGTATTCCCCCTTCTCTTCCGGAAAAGGACAGGAGGATGGGCTTCTACGACAACTTTTATTTCTGCCATCAACAATGGCCGATATCACAACGATTGCTGCTCTGTTTCTGTTGTGGATGTCCCAGATACGTTGATGATGTGTCATACAATTCCGGGTGCCCACACACCACTGCAAGAATTTTCCATTTTTCCAGATTTCTTCTGCTACTACATCAGTACATCAGTGATATCCGGACAATCTCAATGCTGATAGGGTCTTGCGACAACGCGTCATGTGAATTTCTCACTCGAGTTGCTTCATGCCATTTGCTTCATTCGTGCCGCCCGCCGCAAATTCACGTATAGTCGCGTCTTTGCATTGACTTTGTATGTAATCGCGCCATGCGAAACACTCGATTCGCATTGTATGTGAACACTAATAGCATGTATTGCCATGATGTGTCAAGGCCTTATCTGTGTTTGTTTACATTTTAATTTGTTGACAGTTGAAGTTTGAATTAACGAGCATTCCGTTGGCCCATTTGAACATTCCGCCAATGTAAGTCTAAGGGATTTATCTGACGTTTGATCATCCGCTGTGTGAAAACTGCTTTTCCCATCAGTAACAAAAGATACAGCAACATGTGTCAGAACAGTCTGAAGGTCTGTGCCAAGTTTGGTGGATGTAGTGTGAAAGCTTTAAGAGTTATAATTGATCATTTTGGTCTTTGGTCTACATTATTTCTTCTGTTAAAACGCATGTATTATTTGAGTTGTCTTTAACTCAAATAAATAGTCTATTAAATAGTCTTTAAATAGTCATTTTTGTGGTCATTCAGGGTTTTAAAAAGTAAGTATTTTAATGTTTACAGATTGGCCCCATTCACTTCCATTGTAAGTGCCTCACTGTAACCAAGATTCTTGATTTTGTTTGAAAGAAAAGGGCAAATCAAAATAAATTGTCGTAATCAATATTATGCCACAAATGCCGTCAATTGAGCTTAACCCTGAATATTTCTTTAAAACCCCGGCAGTAGCTTTTGAAAATCTGAACACAAACAGCACATATTGCTGGTAAAATAAGATATCATATCACTTTGATAAGCAATCAGTTTGCCTGCAGTATACAGTGCATAATGCATCATATCATGAACAAGATGAACGATTAGCCATGCATGAATAAAACCCAGAATATTAGAAGTACACAGAATGCAAACATTTCCGATACATCATTTCTTGTTTTATATCGCTGCATGCAGGCAGACACAAATGATACAGAACAGTAAAATCACTCATATTAACATTAACGTCACTTTCATCTTGCCTACACTCGACTACAGTATCTCACAGAAGACAAATCATTTGAGCTCCACTGTCTTCACTCCTGCTGTATTAAAGTCGATGCATTGCATCGAGGCTCATTTGCATAAAGCGAAACTTTCCTCACCTCATCACACCACTGGAAACGTTCATATTTTCATTTCTATCCTCAGCACCAAACAGAATGACAAAAATAATGACATTAAAAATTATATTAAAGAATGAATATAAAATAGCGCTCTCTAAATATTAAGCTGCGATCGGAGAAATTTGTAACATCGTAAGCATTACACACTTCACGTTTAATGAGATTATCATGCAATTGCTTTGTTGTTTACATAATTGTGCTTGTCTGGTTGTTTTTGTTGAGCTAATGCTCCAGAAGAGGGTTGCCATGTCTTTACTCATCATAATACTCACATTAGGGATGATCAGAGGATGCTCATTACAAGAGTGTGTGTGTATGTGTGTGTGTGAGCACATCTAAAGGTCACTGCTTCACACAAGTGTCATTATCAATCATCTGTGTTCAAAGCAAACACATTTGCAATCATTCCTGCCAGTTCAGGGAAAGGAAAGTTTATGGAGAGTATATTAACTGTGCAAAAGAGAGGAGATTAGACCACAAAAGAGAGTTCTGGAACAGAGCCAAGCAGAGGGTGTTTTTGAGAAAGAACGGATGAAATATGGACGCAGTTTCGCGTCAGACTGACCTTGCTGAAGCGCGGCGAGCAGGACGAGAACTGTCTTATCTCCACCGGCTCATCGCCGTTCGTGTCGTCCTCGTCATACGAGTTGATGTGCTGATAGCGCTCGGACCGTGCTGAGATAAAGGGAGAAAGAGAGATGATGAGAGATGGCGAATCAAGGGCTAGAGTTTAACGAAAATGTGAGCGTCCTCACTGTCAAAGTAGCTGGTGTCCTCTTCCGATTCCAGGTGAGGGATGAACTCTGCTTTTTGACGGAGCAAACCGTTCCAATCCAGTCCTGCGAAAAATGAGTGCTGCTTCACTTCAAATGCTCCACCTATTCGCGAGAAAACAAATGTCAACAAACACAAAATGTATACAAATAAACCTGCTAGTTTATATAGGTGCTATGCTAATGTGTTGGAAAAATTAAAGGAATATCTACACTTACGATTACTTAAAACAAATGAGAAATGGCTCGGATGGACGCAATAACATTTTCAGTGTGAACGGCCCCTAAGTATTATAGTGGAATTAGTACATGCATTGTATGCACTACTTGTATGACATATTTATGGTACTTTTTTGTTGTTTTTTGAACTTGACAGCCCCTATTCACTTTAAAACTGCATGAACAGGCATGAGGGTGAGTAACTGATGGAAGATTTTCATTTTTTGGTGAACTATTAATTTGATATGATAACATCTAACTTGGACATCGTTATTGGTCCTGAAACAACATTCCAGGAAATAAGTCATATTTTAGCCGTAAGGATTAAAGGAATAATCCACCCAAAAATTACTCTCATCATTTACTCACCTTCATGCCATCCAGGATATGCATGACTATCTCAGCTCTGTAGGTCCATTCATTGCAAGTGAATGGTTGCCAGAACTTTGAAGCTCAGAAACAACATAAAGGCAGTATAAAAGTAATCCATACAACTCAAGTGGTTAAATCCATTTCTTCAGAAGTGATATGATAGGTGTGCGTGAGAAAGAGATCAACATTTTAGTTCTTTTTTACTATAAATCTCACCTTTCACGTTTTTCTTTTGTTTTTGGTGATTCACATTCTTTGTGCATATCGCCTACTGGGCAGGGAGGAGATTTTATAGTAAAAAATGACTTAAATATTAATCTGTTTCGCACGCACACCTATCATATCGCTTCTGAACACATGGATTAAACCACTGGAGTCGTATTGATTACTTTTAGGCTGCCTTTATATTCTTTTTGTATCTTCAAAGTTCTGGCCACCATTCTCTTGCATTGAATGGACCAACAGAGCTGATATAGTCATAAATATATGCATCAAGAACCGAATGAATTATTAGACCTATAGTTAGAGATAAGGTTTGGCTTGTGATCATTTGAGTGACTTAACAGACTGCATAAAGGCCAAAGTGTACTTCGGTTTTTCACGTGCTGGTACAGTACGTCCCACACACATTGCAAAGCAAATTTTGTAATCAGCACAGTACATACAGTCTATCCGCAAGCAGCCCAGTATTTCGGACGGTTTGCACAATTGTGCATCGTCTGCACATGCGCATGCACCTGCTGTTGACTGTACAAATAAGTACCATAAAGTAGTCTTAGTGTGCAGGAAGTACACTTAAACCAAAGTTTCTGAACTGAAGGGTGGCGGCCCAAAATGGGTTGTAGGTCAGTTTGGACTGGGTTGCGGACAGCAGGGAAAGAACAAAGCCAGGTTTCTTCATCCATTGAAAGTTTCCTGCCGCCAAGGGAAATTTACTGTCCGGAACTTTATAGGCAATTAATATCAGAAAACGTGACGCGTTTGAAGCCTGGTTTTCACGTGATAGTTTGGCGTAAGCCATCACAGAACCATTCGCACCAATGATCTAATCTGCTACTGTACATCTGGGGTACGTTTAAAGCGTTATGGAGAAAATCAAACATCTCAAACAGCAAGACAACCCTGTGCATACGCCAAAATAAAGGTTTGAGTGCAAGAGATGGCACAGGATGCAAAAAACGGAGTATAACCTAGCCTTAAGTGTGACCTTACCTGTACCCAGTCTCACTAGTGGGTTGGTCTGCAGCAGGTCTGAAATCATGCTCTGAGCGTCACTAGGCAACACATCCTCTCCATTCGGCCATTGAATATCATCTACGTAAACAGACGTACACAAATCTGTGTTGCACAGTCCAAAACTTTTAAAGTTCTTCAAAATGCTTCTGTTTGTGTATTTCCAAACCTATACTTTGAAAGAGGTTTTTGGAGGAAAACACGTTGTATATTAAAACACAATCTGTGTTTTGGCACTAATCAACACCACTGTTACTAATATTAGCACTGGTGTTGCTTGGAAGCACCGATGCTACAGCGAGAAGTGTCAGGACAAGACATGTGACGTGTGATTACACTTTAGGATTCACCTCTGTGTGAGCAATAATAATACATTCAGTTACTACTAAACTTTTTCAATGTCATTTGCTCCTCTTCTCTCTGCTCACCTGTGATCACCTGGCCGAAAAGCTCTTCGGGCGTGTCTCCGAAGAACGGCACACAGCCCACCAGGAATTCGTAGAGGATGATGCCCATGGCCCACCAGTCAACTGGTTTCCCATAACCCTGCCTGAGAATCACCTCTGGGGCAATATACTCTGGTGTGCCGCACACCTGAGGACACAGAGACATTACGGCCATACACACAGATAGACGGGTTACACATTTTGTTTTAAGGTTATTGTTTAGTCTCGTGTTTGTCACATTGAGCCGCACACCTGTTTGTCCAGGAACTCTCTTGTGTCCTTCTCGATGTGTCCCTCATACAGGTTAGTGGTGAGATTCATGAGTCCCATCTTTGACAAGCCAAAATCAGTCAGTTTGATGTGACCCATCGATGTGATCAACAGACTGAGGAGAAGAGGTACAGGTTTTGACCAATGAATTTCCATGACATTTCCAGTAAATGCCAGTATGTTGGCTATTTCAAGTCGAGTCATCTGGCATGTGCCTTATCATAAGACAAAATGCACAGTATTATACTTTTAAAGCTTATGTGTTGCATTTGTATTTGTTCAAATTCTTTCTTCTATCCCATCTTATTATGTAGAGACAACCGTAAGTAACCATTCGTAGGTTGATTTCTCTGAAAACTGAAAACACTGTGACCCGTTTGAGCATCCCGTCCAGACCAACACAACAACAGGAATCGGGACTTATCTTTCTTTTCGACCAATAGCAGACAGATTTGGAAATCTGTCAGAAAACAATGTTTATTGTTGCAATTCCATTTGGTAGAGCTGTATGATTCATCTTTAAAAGACGGCAATCTCGATTTCTAAATGACAACAAACCTACAGTGTACGTTCCAGCGGCATGCCTTTGTATGGCTGTAAAATTTAAATTCTAAATTCACTTCAAGATGCTTTTTTAAATGTTGATCTTTTAAACATTATATGGTATCAACAAAACACAGCGCTCCTGCACGAGACGCTGAATAAACAAAGATGCAGCAGCCAGTGGTTTCCAAACTGCAGGGCGCAGCCAGGATTAGCCAGGAGTGTAACAGCCAGGATTAGCCAGGAGTGTAACAGCCAGGATTAGCCAGGAGTGTGACGGCCAGGATTAGCCAGGAGTGTGACGGCCAGGATTAGCTAGGAGTGTAACAGCCAGTATTAGCCAGGAGTGTAACAGCCAGGATTAGCCAGGAGTGTGACGGCCAGGATTAGCCAGGAGTGTAACAGCCAGTATTAGCTAGGAGTGTAACAGCCAGTATTAGCCAGGAGTGTGACAGCCAGTATTAGCCAGGAGTGTAACAGCCAGTATTAGCCAGGAGTGTAACAGCCAGTATTAGCCAGGAGTGTAACGGCCAGGATTAGCCAGGAGTGTAATAGCCAGTATTAGCCAGGAGTGTGACAGCCAGTATTAGCCAGGAGTGTAACAGCCAGTATTAGCCAGGAGTGTAACAGCCAGGATTAGCCAGGAGTGTGACGGCCAGGATTAGCCAGGAGTGTGACGGCCAGGATTAGCCAGGAGTGTGACAGCCAGTATTAGCCAGGAGTGTGACGGCCAGGATTAGCCAGGAGTGTGACGGCCAGGATTAGCCAGGAGTGTAACAGCCAGGATTAGCCAGGAGTGTAACAGCCAGGATTAGCCAGGAGTGTGACGGCCAGGATTAGCCAGGAGTGTGACGGCCAGGATTAGCCAGGAGTGTGACGGCCAGGATTAGCCAGGAGTGTAACAGCCAGGATTAGCCAGGAGTGTAACAGCCAGGATTAGCCAGGAGTGTAACAGCCAGTATTAGCTAGGAGTGTAACAGCCAGGATTAGCCAGGAGTGTGACGGCCAGGATTAGCCAGGAGTGTGACGGCCAGGATTAGCCAGGAGTGTAACAGCCAGTATTAGCTAGGAGTGTAACAGCCAGGATTAGCCAGGAGTGTGACGGCCAGGATTAGCCAGGAGTGTGACGGCCAGGATTAGCCAGGAGTGTAACAGCCAGGATTAGCTAGGAGTGTAACAGCCAGGATTAGCCAGGAGTGTGACGGCCAGGATTAGCCAGGAGTGTGACGGCCAGGATTAGCCAGGAGTATGACGGCCAGGATTAGCCAGGAGTGTGACGGCCAGGATTAGCCAGGAGTGTGACAGCCAGTATTAGCCAGGAGTGTAACAGCCAGTATTAGCCAGGAGTGTAACGGCCAGGATTAGCCAGGAGTGTAACAGCCAGTATTAGCTAGGAGTGTAACAGCCAGGATTAGCCAGGAGTGTGACGGCCAGGATTAGCCAGGAGTGTAACAGCCAGGATTAGCCAGGAGTGTGACGGCCAGGATTAGCTAGGAGTGTAACAGCCAGGATTAGCCAGGAGTGTGACGGCCAGGATTAGCCAGGAGTGTAACGGCCAGGATTAGCCAGGAGTGTGACGGCCAGGATTAGCCAGGAGTGTGACAGCCAGGATTAGCCAGGAGTGTGACGGCCAGGATTAGCCAGGAGTGTGACGGCCAGGATTAGCCAGGAGTGTAACGGCCAGGATTAGCCAGGAGTGTGACGGCCAGGATTAGCCAGGAGTGTGACGGCCAGGATTAGCCAGGAGTGTAACGGCCAGGATTAGCCAGGAGTGTAACGGCCAGGATTAGCCAGGAGTGTGACAGCCAGGATTAGCCAGGAGTGTGACGGCCAGGATTAGCCAGGAGTGTGACGGCCAGGATTAGCCAGGAGTGTGACGGCCAGGATTAGCCAGGAGTGTGACGGCCAGGATTAGCCAGGAGTGTAACAGCCAGGATTAGCCAGGAGTGTAACAGCCAGGATTAGCCAGGAGTATGACAGCCAGGATTAGCCAGGAGTGTGACAGCCAGGATTAGCCAGGAGTGTAACAGCCAGGATTAGCCAGGAGTGTGACGGCCAGGATTAGCCAGGAGTGTAACAGCCAGGATTAGGCAGGAGTGTGACGGCCAGGATTAGCCAGGAGTGTGACGGCCAGGATTAGCCAGTTTGTGACGGCCAGGATTAGCCAGGAGTGTAACAGCCAGTATTAGCCAGGAGTGTGACAGCCAGTATTAGCCAGGAGTGTAACAGCCAGTATTAGCCAGGAGTGTAACAGCCAGTATTAGCCAGGAGTGTGACAGCCAGTATTAGCCAGGAGTGTAACAGCCAGTATTAGCCAGGAGTGTAACAGCCAGTATTAGCCAGGAGTGTGACAGCCAGTATTAGCCAGGAGTGTGACAGCCAGTATTAGCCAGGAGTGTGACAGCCAGTATTAGCCAGGAGTGTAACAGCAAGGATTAGCCAGGAGTGTAACAGCCAGGATTAGCCAGGAGTGTAACAGCAAAGATTAGCCAGGAGTGTGACGGCCAGGATTAGCCAGTTTGTGACGGCCAGGATTAGCCAGGAGTGTAACAGCCAGTATTAGCCAGGAGTGCGACAGCCAGTATTAGCCAGGAGTGTGACAGCCAGTATTAGCCAGGAGTGCGACAGCCAGTATTAGCCAGGAGTGTAACAGCCAGTATTAGCCAGGAGTGTGACAGCCAGTATTAGCCAGGAGTGTGACAGCCAGTATTAGCCAGGAGTGTAACAGCCAGTATTAGCCAGGAGTGTGACAGCCAGTATTAGCCAGGAGTGTAACAGCAAGGATTAGCCAGGAGTGTAACAGCCAGGATTAGCCAGGAGTGTAACAGCAAAGATTAGCCAGGAGTGTAACGGCCAGGATTAGCCAGGAGTGTGACGGCCAGGATTAGCCAGGAGTGTAACAGCCAGGATTAGCCAGGAGTGTAACAGCAAAGATTAGCCAGGAGTGTGACGGCCAGGATTAGCCAGGAGTGTAACAGCAAAGATTAGCCAGGAGTGTGACGGCCAGGATTAGCCAGGAGTGTGACGGAATGCTCAGTTCAATATTTAAATAGACACCGGTGTTAAACAAAATACCCTCATTACCAAGATTGGACTAAATTTGCTACCCGTGCACTGTTTGATTACAGCCAGCTGTTTTCAAATGCTCAGGTGTATCTGGCAGTGTGATGAATGCAGCGCTCCTGCACGAGATTATGCGCCGTTTTTAATAAAAATACCCCTCTTTAGGCGATGTTAACGTAAACACAGCTGTTAATGAATTACGAGAGTGTAAACAGACGGGATTAAATCGATGAGATATTAAAGCAAACACAGCTGTTAATGTATAAGCAGATGAGACAAATTCTTCAAAATCTGTGCGATGTCTAAATGTATATAAACTGCATGCTGTCTGTTATGGGCATTCAGCCATTCTTACTGCATCAAATCGGTATTATTGTACTGTATATCTAATAAATTACACAGTAAAGAGTGTCAAATATTTAAGGAGTTTCGTATTTTGCATTAAATTACTTTTTTAATATATTATTATTTTTTTTATATTTATTTTCTGAAAAACTTAAAGCACTGTTTACCCTGTTCTCTGTTTAAGTACTGGCTCTTGAATTATTCCTTTAAAAACTTGAAGCAATTTTTACAAGAGAAACACTGAAGGGGGCCTGGGTAGCTCAAGAAGTCATGAGTTCGAATCCAGAGCGTGCTGAGTGACTCCAGTCAGGCTTCCTAAGCAAACAATTGTCCCGGTTGCTAGAGTCACATGGGGTAACCTTCTCGTGGTCGCTATAATGTGGTTCGCTCTCAGTGGGGTGTGTGTTGAGTTGTGCGTGTATGCCGTGGAGAATAGCGTGAAGCCTCCACATGCGCTATGTCTCCACGGTAACAAGCTCAACAAGCCACATGATAAGATGCGCTGGTTGACGGTCTCAGACGTGGAGGCAACTGAGATTCGTCCTCCGTCACCCGGATTGAGGTGAGTCACTATGCCACCACGAGGACTTAGAGCGCATTGGGAATTGGGGAGTAAAAACTTTTGTAAAATTAAAAGAATTGTGCAGCTCTACCGTTTGGTGTCGCTAGTGTTAGTAGTTACACACTTCAGCTTTAATTACAAGTGGAAGCAACTCAAGTCAAATGTTTTCATTATCTATTTTAATAATGAGGGGGATATTCTCTCTCACTCACTTATCTGGTTTGAGGTCTCGGTGTACGATGCCGTAATTATGAATGTACTCCAGAGCCAAAACTGTCTCAGCAAAATACATGCGAGCCATCTCCACAGGCAGCGCTCCAATGTTCTTCAGCAGAGTCGCACAGTCGCCCCCTAGAGGAGAGAAATAGAGGGGATTTGAATGGTTACGTCGTGAAACCGCAAACCTCGTCCACCTCAACCAGGGCCAGTACTAAGATGAGATCTTTGGGGCAATATGTTCTCTCTTTTCGCCATCAGGGAAGTGGGTGCTTGATCGATTCATCATCTGACCAGGGTGGGGGGCATCAGAAGAATAAATAAATTGTGTATTGTCCACCAGTCTCCTTGGCGATCATGATTTCAAGCTCAATTAAACTTCCGAGTGCCATCTAGCGCTCTTCACATGCATCAAACACTAGGAAGTGTAATCAAGCTTAAAATCATTATCATGCCTAGAGACTGCAATGGCAAGGTTTACAGTTAAGGAGTTACGTTTTGGTCTGTTCTAACCCAAAATCAATTGAAGACCTGGATTAAAACACGGGAGGTTTATGGATTGCTTTTATGCTGCTTTTATGTGCTTTTTGGAGCTTCAAAGTTCTGGCCACCATTCACTTTGTATTTTTGCATTGTATGGACCTACAGAGCTGAAATACTCTTCTAAAAATCTTTGTGTTCTGCAGAAGAAGTCATACACATCTGGGATGGCATGAGGGTGAGTAAATAATGAGAGAATTTTCATTTTTGGGTGAACTATCCCTTTAAGCAGCCTGCACCACATGATGATTGATCCTAAGGTGAATCTGATAATAAAAACATGCTTATAAAACTAATATTAGCCATGCATCTCTCATCCATACGCATGTGCGTCATCACACAACATGTTATGACCACACTGCTGAGGGACTGCAAAGAAAGTGTTTGTATATGTGTGACGTCTTACCCTCTACATACTCCAGGACCATACACAAATGTCGGCGAGTCTGGAACGAGCAGAACATGCTGACCACGAATGGGTTCTCGGCGAAGGTCAGAATGTCCCGCTCCACAAACGCCTGCTGGATCTGGTTCCTCAGGATCAAGTTCTGCTTGTTGATCTTCTTCATGGCGAAGCGCTGCCGCGTCTCTCTGTGTCTCACCAAATACACAGCCCTACAAAGAGAGATTCAACCATAATAAGACACATGCACGGTTCCAAAATACTTTCTTCTACTTAGTAAGTGATTCGAAGGTTGATTTCCCTAAAAAGTGTAAAGTGATTTTGGTTCGGTAGCTCTGTTAAAGGGCCATTCTGTCCTACTGAAATAACAGCATAATAAAGAATCACATGTTTTATTTGTACATGGTTGTTAAATCTAAATTCACAGTGTGTATTAGTATTTTAATATGAGTATTGTGAATGTGCATCCTGTGTATATTAAAGCGGAGGAGTTTCAGAGTGCTTTGAGAAGAATCATGTTTTCTCACCCATACGCTCCATTGCTGATGAGTTTGATAGTCTGGAAGTCTGATTCACAGGGTGGCTTCATGACTTTGAGCTTCCCCTGAGTGGAAACCAGAGAAAAGTGAGAATGATTACAGAGGACAGAAGTCTACTGCAGCATAATTTCACTCCCTGTGCTGTTTCATTTCTAACACTTTCATCCAGAATTTCTGCTGCTGGAATAATTGCTCCAGTTTTGCTGTGAGAGTTTGACCTAATTAAAACAAAATGTCCATGTTACAGAATAAGTATATTGCAAGCTTACATAACGCATCTGAAACATTCAGATGTTTTTCCTCTCACACTAATTTATTTAATAAATAGTAAGAAAAAGACATGATAATGACTAAATAATGACCGAATTTTCATTTTCGGGTGAACTAGTCCTTTAAAATCAGATTCGATTTTTTTGTATGGGTAAAACAACAGCATGCACATAACACTAAACACACACACACACACACACACACACACACACAGACTCACTTCTGCGGAGTCATCTGTCTCAGAAATGTGTGGTCCTTCGCTGTCATAACTCTCCAAATTCACCATATCTGGATGTGAGGATGATGTTCAGTTAATAATCATTTTATTACAATGTAATAATCGTGTTTAAACAGCAAAAAGGGGAACCTGTACTACCTGGACTAAGTGTATGTTTGTGCATAAGTGGTTTGATTAAAAGTGTTTTTGGCACACTTATGTTTTGAGCTTTATAAGAATTGTAAATCAATGTTTACAAAAAAGCATTGAGGCGGTATCACAGTGATAACAGCAGATGGTAATATCATGCAACTTTAATTCACAGTATATTAAAGTTACTACCTTATTTATATACCACTGATATCAAGGTACTTAAGAGAATAACATGGTATTACTGGTATATGTAATTATCATGTTAAGTGTACTTTGATATGTACGCATTTCTGTTTCATTACAAACTTCCATCTAATGGCATATTACTTTGTCAAAATGCAGAAATTGAGTAATCTGTTATTTTTATGTTATATTATTCCCACTGCTTCTAGGTCCTCGTGTTGGTGCGGTTACTCGCCTCAATCTGGGTGGCGGAGGACGAGTCTCAGTTGCCTCCACTTCTGAGACCGTCAATCCGTGCATCTTATCACGTGGCCCGTTGTGCATGACACCAGAGACTCACAGCATGTGGAGGCTCATGCTACTCTCTGTGATCCACGCAGAACTTACCACGTGCCCCATTGAAAGCGAAAACCACTAATCATGACCACGAGAAGTTACCCCATGTGACGCTACCCTCCTTAGCAACTGGGCAAATTTGGTTGCTTAGGAGACCTGGCTGGAGTCACTCAGCACACCCTGGATTCAACCTCGTGACTCCAGGGGTGGTAGTCAGCGTCAATACTCGCTGAGCTACCCAGGCCCCCTCGAAACTGAGTAATGAGTAAAAACATTTTCCGTTTTATTAATTAAAGGGTGGGGCTACGGAAGTGATAAGGCAGGGTAGGCGTTGATGTGGTGTTGTGGAGGCGGTCAGCTTGGTTTCCAACAAATGCTCTTTTTACAGTGAGATGGAAGTTTAGAGTTCTGAAACTTACAGTATATGTTTATACAACAATGACCTCTTATTTGTTCAATTATAAAGGAAATTTAGATTCCTCATGTCATGACACCTTTAAATTTGGTTAAACATTACACCATTCAATTTGCTGGAATTTTATTGCGAAACTGAAATGCAAAAATGTTAAAAAATAGGCTGAAATATTTTTGGAGCGTACAAGTAGGCTTGGTAAAAGCAAAATACATGCAAACTAAAATAAATAGCATATAGGGATAAAACTGCACCTTCTTTTACAATCTTTAGCAGCAGAGATCACTGTAACGGTGTGGAAGATTAAAAAAACGTAATTTACTGGAAATCTTCCACATGAATGAAACAAGTTACGTGAGGTGAGTCAAATGAGTCTGGGCAATTTCACACTAGATTGGAGTGACCCGAGCTGATCGCAGAGCCCAGTTTTTCCAGTACTGCAAACTTAAAGGTAGATCACTAGGTTTTGGAACGGAGCCATTGTGTTGGAGAACGTGTCTCTCGCATAAATTCCCATTTCTGGTGGTCTTATGGAAGTATACTTCCTTTTTACAAATGTGTATTAATTGCATGGAATTAAATATTAAAGAATTGTGTTGCATTAGCTCATTTTAATATACTAAATTAACCAAACAGTAAAAATAAATGTTTTAAAGCATTTTTTCTCTGGAATACTCTGTTAGTTGTGCATTGAAGGCAGAGAACAGTAGAACAGAGGGTCGGTTTGAAATGTCTTTATAAAAGAGCCCCATTACTCTGCACGTGCTGCCGGTTGTCAGGCTCACAGCAGAGGTAACACCTTCCCTGTGTTCCTGGCACGAATACAAACTCCCAACCGCTCGCGTTTCATCTTTACCAGTTTCATAATCTCAACACCGTCTCACAGTATGACCTACATTTCCCTGCCTTCTCCTCTCTGACTCGTTCTGCAGTTCAGTTAAAGGGACAGTTCACCCATAAATGACAATTCTCTCATCATTTACTCTCTTGCCATCCCAGATGTGTCTGACTTTCCTTATTCTACAGAACAGAAAGATTTTTAGAAGAATATCTCAGCTCTGTTGGTCCATACAATGCAAGCGAATGATGAACAGAACTTTGAAGCTACAAAAAGCACATAAATGCAGCAACAACTGAACCCATAAGACTCCAGTGGTTTAATCCATGTCTTCAGAAGTGATATGATAGATGTGAGTGAGAAACACATCAATACTTAAGTCCTTTTTTACTATAAATCTTATTTACTTCTCTTATTTTCATTAAAAATAAATTATTTCTAATTATTATCTCCAGATTTCTGGTACAGCCATGGAAACCAATATGGCACCTAGTTTTGCTTGTCATTTTTGTTGGTCAACTGGAGGAGAATATATTGTATGAAATACAAAATAATCCTTTTCTTCCTTATATACTTTCATTGAAACGATATATTGATAATGTATTTTTAATCTGGAGGGGTTCAGTCACTCTTCAATAATGTTTAAACTTTTTAAATGCCAATTTTGGTGGACTAACATGTTCTTTGAATTATAGTGCTACTATATACATTCATGTCATTAAGAAGGGCATAGGTCTATCATCTTCCCCATACACCAAACCTGTTTTCATCCATTAAATTTGAAAAAAAAAAAAAAGAAAAAAACCCCCCAATGTTTTCCCATCAGTCAACTCAATAGATTAAAAATAATATGTGAGGATAATAAGGATTATGAGCAAAAAAAAAACGAGATGGTATCTAAATTTGAAAATAGACATCATAAAGACGAATGGCATTTCAGTGCAGAAAAGAAAGTGCAAGTTAAAAGCTGTCAAATGTGTTTTTTTCCCAATAAATTTCTCACTTCAACAAGTGTTGCTGGATTTGTCATCTTCAATAACTATAAATCTCCACCTTTGACCAGCCCCAACCAGTAAGTGACTGAATGTGAGAGTGAAAGTGTAGATTTATAGTATTAAAGGACTTAAATATTGATCTCACCCACACCTATCTTATCGCTTCAAAAGGTATGGATTTATTTGCTACCTTTATGTGCTTTTTGACGTTCCAAAGTTCTGACCACCATCCACTTGCATTTTATGGACCTACAGAGCTGAGATATACTTCTAAAAATCTTCACCTGTGTTCTGCTGAAGATAGAAAGTCATACACATCTGGGATGGTGAATGAAGGTGAGTAAATGATCAGAGAATTGTAATTTTTGGGTGAACTATCGCTTTAAGTAACGGTAATGACTTTTTGAGTGTTTGTATTTATTGTAAATGTGATTCATTAAAAATGTCGAATGGCAGTTAATGCACATTATGCCTAATTTGACATTGTGAATTATAAATGAGTAAAAGACACGTTGATATTACACTGTAACATCAAGAGTGATTCACTTATATTTCATACTTGCTGAGCTGAGACGTAAATCAAATTCAGCAACACTAAGAGTGCAAATGACTTTAGATTCATTAGTCCCATCTGGGTTTCATTTATTCTATGATGACTTTTTTTGCCATTAAAAAAGTCTTTCTTGGACAAAGTTTTTCCATCATTTACTGATAAATGAGAGTCCCGCTATGGGATTGTAATACCCTTGCAAATGTTCCAGTCTCTAAGTGTACATACACTACATTAAATGGTTTACACGTTAGATGTTGTCAATACATTAATATTGTGTGTTTCATTGTCAATCCAAACATACAAAAATGTATGTGTGCACTTTACATACACATACCGACAAACACACACAAGATCATCCTGTTCCCTCTTGAAACAAACATGTTTCTTATGAAGAGCTCGTTCAATGGAGTTTGCTTCTCTCACCTTCCAGAGGGTCTCTGGTAAGACCGAGTTGGCTGATGATGTATCGTGGGATGTCAGTTTTTATCAGCTGCCCCTCTTTAACGTGGTCTTCTGCTGCCTCCAGTAGATGGTAGAATTCTTCAGGGTTAAACTCCTGAACAAACAGAGATGTTATTTCATGGCACTGATGATGGCTTGACACAATTCAAGTGTTTCAAGTGCAGGGCGATCCATATAGCATCCCAGTGCTGATATATTAAATATCATGACTCTCGGAATCCAGCTTGTCCAATCAGATTAGAGGACCAGAACAACCTGTTGTATAATAGTATTTACTTTTTATTTAATACTCTTAAGCCCATTTTACCCCCCAATTCTCAGTACCGCCAAGCGTTTTTGCTATTACTTTATCCTGAGAAATGCTGTTGAAGAATTCATTTTTTTATTTAAATCAGTGAAAATGAAAGGAAGTACCAAGGGGGTGCTACTATGATGTGTAAATACTTTCAAATTTAAATAATATACATTTTTTTCACGGTGCTGTAATGACAAAATCATGATGAACATCTTTCGCATTGTGGAAAAGAGAATTGGCGGGTAAAATGGGCACAAGTGTCACGAAAAATAATATGTTAATATAAAATATCTAAAACAGACACACACACACACGCACACACACACACACGCACACACACGCGCACACACACGCACACACACACGCGCGCGCACGCACACACACGAGCACGCACGCACGCACACACACACACACACGAGCACGCACGCACACGAGCACACACGACCACGCACGCACACACACACACACACACACACACACACAGAGATTTTTAGACCAATAACTCAGATCTGAAGGTCCATAAAATCCAAGCGTATGGTGATCAGACCTTTGAAGCTCCAAAAAGCACATAAAGCATCATAAAAGTAATCCATATGAATCCAGTGGTTTAATCCATGTCTTCAGAAGTGATATGATAGGTGTGGGTGAGGAAAAATCTATATTTAAGCCCTTCTCTCTTTTTACTTTTTAACAATAAATCTACTTTCAAACAGCCCTCCTATGCACATCGTGTGAAAGTGTAGATTTATAGTAAAAAAGGATTTAAATATTGATCTGTTCCTCACCCGCTTTTTGGAGCGTCAAAGGTCTGGTCACCATTCGCTTGCATTGTATGGACCTACAGAGCTGAAATATTCTTCTAAAAATCTTAGTTTGCGTTCTGCCGAAAAAAGATAGTCATTCACATCCGGGATGGGATGAGGGGGAGTAAATGATGAGAGAATTTTTTATTTTTTTTTCGTAAACTATCCCTTTAATGCCCTCTAAAATAGGCTTCATTTTCTGTGCAAAATATAAAATTTCTTCTTTGTTTCTTTTGAATTCACAGTAAAATAGGACCAGCACGTTTTCTCAACAGGTTTTGTGAGAATCACCCAAAGGCAACAAAAGGTGACTTTCATCTGTAGGAAAAACAGATATTCTAAGGTCAGTTTTTTAACATCCGCCAAAGAAGTTCCCAGCATTCTCATGTCTGCTCTGCAGATCAATATTGCCAGCGAATGGGGCAGCATATACACTGAAAACCAATTCTGATTTTTTTCACCAACATCAGGTCTTGGTGCATGAGTGTATACAGCAAAAACACCTTTCAGATAAAAACATTTAGTATCCAATTTGGGCCACTTTCATTTGTTTTTCTAAATCTTATACATAACAGTTATTCATAACACCTGTATCATATAATCCTCTCCTTTATAATCCTTTTTTTTTTCTTTTTTGGCATTAAAAAATCCACTGTAACAAAATATTTGCTATATCTACTTGTCTATAAAAGTAATTCTGGAGCACTGAAAAGTGCACTCAGCACTGTGCATCTTGGTGAGATATTAATATAAACGGTTATGTCGGAAGTGAATGTGAACAGGAAGGACAAAAAAAATTGGATATGTGTCTACAGAAGATAAGATCTGATGACAGTATCAAGCCTGGCAGGGTAAATGCAGACTTTTCCAGGGGGCTTTTGTGTTTAGTAACACCAGCTGTGGGTTTTGTTACTCTGAAGCCGCTCAGCGCATTGTACTTTCTTCTCCTGACCCTTGGCGACCCCATCAGAGAGTTGCCATAGCAACCGCAGAATGTAGGCTGAGGAGACGACCAAGCCCAGTGACAGGTGGCTCAAGTCGTGTGTACTTCAGTGTACATGTGTGGCTCTTACCAGGCATTCGAGCAGTCGGGCAGGGCGAGAGATGATGATGAAGAGTTTCTTCACCAGCTCTGTGATAAAGGTGAGCTCTGAACTCTCTGATCGCTCATACGCCTATCAAAAAGATCAAGAGAGGATTACAGAGGATTTCATTAAAAGCATGTTTCTCATGATCTTAAAGAGACAGTTCATCCAAAATGTATAATTCTGTCATCAGAGTCACTCTCATGTTGTTTCAAACCTCTGTGACTTTTTTCTTTCGTGGAACACAGGAGATGTAAGACAGTATGTTACTCTTAGTCACCATTCGCTTTCATTGCAGCAGCTTGTTTCCATTCAATGAATGTGAATGGTGACAGGCCTTATAGGTCCACCTCATGCCATCCCAGATGTGTATGACTTTCTTTCTTCTGCAGAGCACAAATAAAGCACATAAAGGCAGCATAAAGTAATCCATAAGACTCCAGTGGTTAAATCCATGTCTTCAGAAGTGATATGATAGGTGTTGGTGAGAAACACATCAATATTTAAGTCCTTTTTCACTATTAATTTCCACCTTTGACCAGCCCCAACCAGTAGGTGGCTGAATGTGAAAGAGAAGATTTACAGTTAAAAAAAGACTTAAATATTGACCTGTTTCTCACCCACACCTATCATATCACTTCAGAAGACATGGATTTATCCATTGGAAGTCATATGGATTACTTTTATGCTGCCTTTATGTGCTTTTTGGAGCTTCAAAGTTCTGTCCACCATTCAATTGCATTGTGAGGTCCAACAGAGCTGAAATATTCTTCTAAAAAATCTTAGAAAGTCATACACATCTGGCATGAGGGTGAGTAAATTATGAGAGAATTTACATTTTTGGGTGAACTATCCCTTTAAAATTTAATGACTTGACTTTTATACAATACATATCAGCTGAAAATCATGCACATAAACTGACTATACTTATCGACATGCTCACATCATGCAGTAGTTTCTCAAGGTTTTCCTGCAGTTCATAGAAGTAGACCGTGGTGATGAGGCCTTCGCGAGATTTGGTCAGACAGTTTCGGGATAGCTCGGCGATCTGATGGTGGATGAAGCTGAGGACCCCGTCTGCCAGCGGCAACACGTTCTCAGGTGAGTATGACTCGATAAACTCTGCCAAACGCTCCTCCATCTGAGCAGTGGCCTGAAAACAATGCATGAACAACGTTTAACTAACATTTCAAGGGGGATATGTATTGGGCTGTGGTCACAGACAAACTTTTCAAACTATGCATCACAGGGTTGAAATAGGGGTCCAAAATGAACCTTCGTCAAGTGTCAAATGCAAGCAAAATTTGGCTTTGGTGAGTAAAAAAATGTAATACTGTTATAAACTCAGAAGGTAGTACAACAAATATTGCCATGATATAAAATTTAAATAGCATATTTTTTAATGCTTTTAATTTACAAAAAGTTTTGGACTGAGAGCCAAACATCCCCCCAAAATGTTTGTCCAGTGATTAAATAACGGTCAACATCATCGCTATAAGTGCAGGGCTACACAAATGACAAGATTTTGAAAATGTGAAGACACTTGACAATCTTATGTTTGGCTAGAGAGTATGTATGTTTCTCTAACCTTAGGGAAGCGCTCCTTATAAACATGGTTCATCATGACGATCTCATTGTCATAGCAGGACGGGGAGCGCCCTGGACTACAAAGAGAGAGAGGGAGAGACAGGAAGAATGTAAAGAACAGGAAAGAGAGAGAAAGTGACGTGTTCTAAAATATTATCTGGATTGCATGATAATCTAGATTTAAAGGGCTGATGACATGCATTATTATTTGTATCTGTTCCTTGAGGTTCCTTTATAATCTCAGTAAAGGTTTTTGCACAAAAAAGTCATATATTTGTAAAACATGATAATTTTTCACCCTCGATCTGACCCTCTCTGAGAAACACTCGGTTTTGGTGCTGCTTCTCCTTTAAGACTTGACAGTAAACGCCCACTATTATGATTGGCTCTCTGCTCTTGATAGACCTACCCAGTTCTTGCCATCTCACTGCTCACTGATACTAAAGTAAAGTATGTTGAGGATGTAGAGAACGAGTCGTTTTGGCAGCTTGATCTTTTTTGGAGGCAGTTTTGAGTTCTGAAAAGTACAGTATGTTTTTATAGTACAATGACCTCTTATATGTGAAAACATCAAGGGAAATTTTAAAACATGACCCCTTTAAATCACGCTTTGCATTTGAGAGCAGGTACACTACCAGCGAAAAGTTTGGACACACCTATTCAATCTTAATAATAATGGTCAAGTCATCAAACTATAAAATAATACAAAAGAAAGTCTCCATATTCTTCTTCTACTATCTTAGCTGAGGAACAGAAACAGATAAGTCCTTTTTTATTATAAATTTAAATTTTGATCTGTTTCACTTCTGAAGATATGGATTTAACATCTGGTGTCGTATGGATTACTTTTGTGCTGCTTTTATGTGCTTTTTGGTGCTTCAAATTTCTGTCCACCATTCACTTGCATTGTATGGAAATTTAATTTGTGTTCTGCAGAAGAAAGTAAGTCATATACATCTGAGATGACATGAGGGTGAGTAAATGAGAGAATGTTCATTTTTGGGAGAACTATCCCTTTAAGATTCATAAAGTATTCAGACACCTTCATTTTTTTATGTTGCAGCCTTATGCTGAAATGCTTTTTTTCTCTCACAACAATCTACACTCCATACCCCATAATGACAAAGATTTGAAAAACTTTATACATTTATAAAAAAAACTGAAATATCACATTGACATAAGTATTCAGACCCTTATTTCAGTACATAGTTGAAGCTCCTTTGGCAGTGATTACAGCCTCAAGTCTTTTTTGGGTGTGATGCAACAAGCTTTGCACACCTGGATCTGGGGATTTTCTGCCATTCTTCTCTGCAGAACCTCTCAAGATTTGTCAGGTTGGATGGGGACCATCGGTGGACAGACATTTTCATGTCTCTCCAGAGATGTTCGATTGAGTTTTAAGTCCGGGCTCTGGATCGGCCACTCAAGGACATTCACAGAGTTGTCCCGTCGCCACTCTTGCGTTATCTTGGATGTGTGCTTAAGGTTATTGTCCTGTTGGAAGGTGAACCGTCAGCCCAGTCTGAGGTCCTGAGCGCTCTGGACCAGGTTTTCATTAAGGATATCTCTGTAGTTTGCTGCATTCAGCTTTCGTTCATCCCTGACCAGTCCCCAGTCCCTGCCACTGGAAACACACCCACGGCATGATGCTGCTTCACCGTTGGGATGGTACTGCGCAGGTGATGAGCGGTCCCTGATTTCCTCCAGACATGATGCTTGTAACTGAGGTCAAACAGTTCAAAAACAGTTCATCAGACCAGAGGATCTTGTTTCTCACAGTCTGAGAGTCCTTTAGGTGCTTTCTTGTGTCTTGCACTGAGGAGATGCTTCTGTCTGGCCACTCTGCCATAAAGCCCAGATCGGTGGAGTGTTGCAGTGATGGTCGTCCTTCTGCAAGTTTCTCCACATATGATCTCTGGAGCTCAACCAGAGTAACCGTCAGGTTCTTGGTCACCTCTCTTACCAAGGCCTTTCTCCCCTGATTGCTAAGTTTGGCCTGGTGGTCAGCTCTAGAAAGAGTCCCGGTGGTTCCAAACTTCCTTCATTTAAGTATAATGGAGGCCTTCGTCAGATCTGTGCCTCGACACAATCCCGTCTCTGAGCTCTGCAGGCAGTTCCTTTGACCTCATGGCTCAAGTTTTGCTCTGATATGCACTTTGAGCTGTGATACCTTATATTGACAGTGCCTGTGCCTTTCCAAATCATGTCCAATCAATTGAATTTGCCACAGGTGGACTCCAATCAAAGTGTAGAAACATCTCAGAGATGATCCAGAGTAATGGGATGCACCTGAGCTAAATTTCAAGTGTCATATCAAAGGGTCTGAATACTGATGTCACTGTGATATTTCAGTTTTTTTCTTTCTAATAAATTTGCAGTCATGAAAAATCTGTTTTTTACTCAAGCGAGTTTACTGAAATGTGCAGACACATGTTTTTGGTGTGTATGCATGATGCATGTGTGTGTTTACCTAAGGCTCCGAGAGCGCGGCCGCACATGTGGTGATCTGCGTCCATCATCATCAGTGATGCTCTCAGTGCTGCCAAAGTGTTTGGACAGGAAATGCAGCTCGTCCAGAGTGGGCTGAAACGGCAACTGATGCAGCCGCTCCTGAGATGAGCTGGAAGACTAAAAACATGACAACAACAATAAATTGCGCCCTTGAGCTTTAGAAAGGCGCTATACAACATTTTTTTTATTGTTACTAATCATATTGATCTACTCAAACACAAATCCTGGCTAGCATTACAAGTGATTGATAGCTCTTTGATATCATCTACGGTTGAACTATTTCTCAGGAAAATAGCAAACTGCGCTATGCACCACTTCATTAACACACAATACACCCACAGTTTGAGCGCATACACACACACAGATAGTGCAAACACTCCCACACATGCCCACTAGCTCTTTGCGCTGGCATGAAAATTGTGCTCAGAATTAGCGCTTTCAAGAAAAAGCCGTGGCACACGTTTGTTGTGCTTAGCACTGCGCCGTCACGAAATTAGAGCCATAGTTGTATGTGGCTTCTAGCGAGAGACATTGTCGCTCTTGAGCTCTCTAACTTCATTTATTTGTGCAATACCTCTGAAAACACATTATCCAATGAAATAATGCCAGTTAAATCAAAAGTTCAGCCAGCATCCTCCATCGTCGGGCACTCAGATTTGGTTAGAAAGTGATTAGCCATTAGCATAGCCACCTCAAAAAACTATACAGCTGAACGACCCCATAAAATGGTTCGACAAACGCCATTTTCATTCCTGGGAATTGAAACGAGACATATCGAAGAGCTTGTGCTTGAGCTGTAGTTTAAGACACACAGCCAAACCATGATTTGCTACATGATATTGCTAGTCAGAAGCAAGTGATATTGGGGGAGGGATATTCACATTGTAGAAAGCATTTGATTGGCCAAAACATGTGTATATGCCCCTGTGAACAAGTTGAGTCATTATTCATTGTGGTCTGCAAGAGAACAACTGTTAGTCGTTAGTTTCGTCAACTTTCAGGAGTACACTAGCATACAGACATTAGCCTTAAAGCTAATAGCAAGAATTAGAAGCCACAATTGATTTCATGGGGTCTTTAAAGAGAAGAGAAGAAAATAAATGTTTACAGAAACTGCTTTTGTTATTCTTGGCTTCATTCTGTTATCTGTGGTCTACACCTCCTCCTCAGTTTTCCATTGTGTTTCTATGGCAGGTGATGCTACAGCCAATCAGCTGCTTAAGAGAACGTGTGAGAGGTTGAAGAAAACAAGAGTGTGACTTTTCTGAAAATAGTGATTAGGATCTTTTTTAAAATATATGAGAACACAAAACTCCTCAGAGATATCCATATTCAAGTGTTCAATTATCTGACATCAGGTTGGACAGCATGTTTTCAGAGGGCGGGATTTTAGATAGAGAGAGGGCGTGTTGTTGAAGCGATGGGATGATCTAATTCCTTGAAATTGAAATCAGGTTCTTTGAATGTTAAAAGGAAATGAAAGAAACAACACTAGTCTATGGATTAGTCAATTTCTCTTGTACCGTGGAGCTGGGTGTGTTGGTGCCATATCCAGAGGAGGGCAGAGAGGCGAGGGACCAGCGCCTGCCATCAGCCCTACAGAGAGAGATAAAGAGAGAGAGATAAAGAGAGAGCGGAAGACTGCCGCATACTGTGTGAAGCTATCCCCATAGAAAATGAGGGCAGTGTTTGAAGCTTGTTGGAAAACAGTCATTATTTTCGC
The DNA here is from genome assembly GCA_032164185.1 of Moxostoma hubbsi. Lineage (NCBI taxonomy): Eukaryota > Metazoa > Chordata > Actinopteri > Cypriniformes > Catostomidae > Moxostoma > Moxostoma hubbsi. The sequence continues at coordinate 7,815,119 of JAVLUX010000012.1, forward strand.
AATCTTGTTTGGTCCTGCTAGTGGTATAGAAATTGCATACTGCATTATTTAAGCAATATGTGTAATGATAAATGTGATTCAATACTTCAGCAACTGTGCTTGAGTTAACACAGTGCTTTGTTGACAGAGTTTGATGTGGTGGTGCCCCGCTTGTCTGCACTGTTTAGTGCACATTTCAGTAAGGGCAGCATTCCCAGTAGGGTCATTAAAACTCATCCCATGTCATCCCACGACATTAAAGGAACAGTTCACTCAAAAATGAAAAATCTCTTATCATTTACTCACCCTCATGCCATCCCAGATGTGTGAATTTCTTTCATCTGCTGAACACAAATGAAGATTTTTTTTGTAGGTCCATACAATGCAAGTGAATGGGTGCCAAATTTTGAAGCTCCGAAATACAAATAAGGGCAACATAAAAGTAATCCAAACGACTCTTCTGAAGCGATATGATAGGTGTGGGTGTGGGTGAGGAACTGATCAATATTTCAATCCTTTTTACTTCACTTTCACTTTCTTCTCCTTCTTTTTTTTTGGTGATTCACATTCTTCGTGCATATCGCCGCCTACTGGGCAGGGAGGAGAGTTTATGACAAAAAATTGCTTGATCTGTTTCTCACCCACACCTTTCAGATTGTGTCTGAACACATGGATTTAACCACTGGAGTCTTATGGATTACCTTTATGCTCCCTTTATGTGGATTTTGGACCTTCAAAATGTTGGCACCCATTCACTTGCATTGTGAGGACCAACAGAGATTAAACATTCTTCTAAAACTCTTCATTTTTGTTCTGCAGAAGAAAGAAAGTCATACACATCTGAGATGCCCAGAGGGTGAGCAAATCATGAAATAATACACATTTTTGGGGTGGACTATCCCTTTAAGGAGAAAGCGCGTTCAAAGGAGATACAGCGTGGTTCTACATAACAGACACCCAAGCAAAAAAGTATTTGAAAATAGTACAACATGACGAAGGTACAGTGCAAGACTGTGTACTTACCGTCTTTCATGAGGGAAAGAACTTCAATTCCATGAAACATTGCAAATGACGTAATCAAATTAAACTATGTAAAAATATGAAATTGATTTAATATTGATTAAAGTTGTTTATTTCAGGTATAGAAACAATATATTAGATTTTTTTTTAAATACAAATGAAAAAATAATTTTTCTTTTAATCATTAGGAAAACAGTTTTGGTACTGTGTTGGCTCGCAACTTGATGTCTGATGTACAATATGGCTCCTGCACCAAAACCAGTTGTAACTGCTCAATAGTGTCGTCTTTGTCAAGCTCTATATTTTATTGTCCCGTGTTTCCTCTGTGGCAGTAGCTCTGTGCTTTGACAGAATTGAAGATACATGTTGTGCAGCTGCAGTATCTTAAGCTCAAGATTTATAGTAGCAAAATCCAATATTAGTCCTCTGAGGGCATGTACGAATCAGACAGGAAAGAACGCACTGATCAATCGATTGTCTGTCTCTCTTCCCTTCATCTCTCCTTCACACTCATCTTTCAGACAAACGACTGAAGAATGATGGTGATAAATGTATGTTAGCTGTTTCAAGAATCACATTCCTCTCTTTCTCTCTCTTTTTTCAAAAATAGGTCAATTTATCTTCGCCAAACCACTGAACCGGAACAAAACCGTGCTTTATCTTTTTCATCTTTGACTTAACTGAACATCTTTAAAGCTGAAGTGTGTCATTTTTATTTAAATGTTGTAATACAAGATCCTTTAGAGATAACTATAACTGTGACTCTGTGATGCATTCAAAACATTGCTCTCTTTTTCCAAGCGCCCTGACTAGCCCGACACAGCAACATTGGCTCAGCCAATGGTGTGACATTGGGATGGGACTAACTGTTTGTTGATAAATGGGAGACTGGGGGAGTTTTTGGGAATTTGTTTGAAAACAGGGATTTTTGCAATTCCGAAGATGAGGATTGATCATGATGAGGTCTAATAAGAGTCTGTTGAGGACTCATGTGGTCTTATGTGGACTTTTGTTGTCTGATGTAGTACGTAGGGGGTCTGATGAGGTCTTATGTGGTCTACAGGGGTCTGATGAGGTCTAATAGGGTCTGATGTGGTCTCTTGGGGGTCCGATGAGGTCTAATGGCATCATCGACCCATGTCTGTCTTTGTGTGAGTGCACGGGTTTCTTTGAATTCCCTGCCGTGTGCTCCTCTGTCTGTATTGTTTCATGTCCGGAGCATGGTGTCTAGATCCTGACTTCCTATCTGGTTTGGTTTCAGTCTGTGTCGGGATCCGGACACTCATGTCTCGCACGACCTCTGAGGTGCGTTCCACTCACTTTGCTTTCGGTCACATCAGTCTGAGGATTCGGGTTTGTGTGTGGCCAAACTCTCGCACGGGTGTCCTGTCTTGTTTTTGTCACCTGTTGCATGCATCATGTGACGTTTGCCTCGCAATGTCTGATAAGGGTTAATGTGGTCTGATGTGGTCTCTAGAGGGTATGATTAGGTCTGATGCGGTTTGATGATGTCTAATAGGGTCTGATGTGGTCTCTAGAGGGTATGATTAGGTCTGATGTGGTTTGATGATATCTAATAGGGTCTGATGTGGTCTCTAGGGGGTTTGATTAGGTCTGATGCGGTTTGATGATGTCTAATAGGGTCTGATGTGGTCTCTAGGGGGTTTGATTAGGTCTGATGCGGTTTGATGATGTCTAATAGGGTCTGATGTGGTCTCTAGGGGGTTTGATTAGGTCTGATGCGGTTTGATGATGTCTAATAGGGTCTGATGTGGTCTCTAGGGGGTTTGATTTGGTCTGATGTGGTTTGATGAGGTCTAATAGGGTCTGATGTGGTCTCTAGGGGGTTTGATTAGGTCTGATGTGGTTTGATGAGGTCTAATAGGGTCTGATGTGGTCTCTAGGGGGTTTGATTAGGTCTGATGTGGTTTGATGATGTCTAATAGGGTCTGATGTGGTCTCTAGGGGGTTTGATTAGGTCTGATGTGGTTTGATGATGTCTCATAGGATCTGATGTGGTCTCTAGGGGGTTTGATTAGATCTGATGTGGTTTGATGATGTCTAACAGGGTCTGATGTGGTCTCTAGGGGGTTTGATTAGGTCTGATGCGGTTTGATGAGGTCTAACAGGGTCTGATGTGGTCTCTAGGGGGTTTGATTAGGTCTGATGCGGTTTGATGAGGTCTAATAGGGTCTGATGTGGTCTCTAGAGGGTTTGATTAGGTCTGATGCGGTTTGATGAGGTCTAATAGGGTCTGATGTGGTCTCTAGGGGGTTTGATTAGGTCTGATGCGGTTTGATGATGTCTAATAGGGTCTGATGTGGTCTCTAGGGGGTTTGATTAGGTCTGATGCGGTTTGATGATGTCTAATAGGGTCTGATGTGGTCTCTAGGGGGTTTGATTAGGTCTGATGTGGTTTGATGATGTCTAATAGGGTCTGATGTGGTCTCTAGGGGGTTTGATTTGGTCTGATGTGGTTTGATGATGTCTAATAGGGTCTGATGTGGTCTCTAGGGGGTTTGATTAGGTCTGATGCGGTTTGATGATGTCTAATAGGGTCTGATGTGGTCTCTAGGGGGTTTGATTAGGTCTGATGCGGTTTGATGATGTCTAATAGGGTCTGATGTGGTCTCTAGGGGGTTTGATTAGGTCTGATGTGGTTTGATGATGTCTAATAGGGTCTGAAGTGGTCTCTAGGGGGTTTGATTAGGTCTGATGTGGTTTGATGATGTCTAATAGGGTCTGATGTGGTCTCTAGAGGGTATGATGAGGTCTGATGTGGTTTGATGATGTCTAATAGGGTCTGATGTGGTCTCTAGGGGGTTTGATTAGGTCTGATGTGGTTTGATGATGTCTAATAGGGTCTGATGTGGTCTCTAGAGGGTTTGATTAGGTCTGATGTGGTTTGATGATGTCTAATAGGGTCTGATGTGGTCTCTAGGGGGTTTGATTAGGTCTGATGTGGTTTGATGTCACGCCAGGCAGGACAGTCAACAAACAGGTCTAAAATGATTCTTATGCAGTATATTAAAGCCCCTCGAGCTTGCCATAGAAAACGTTACGGAGCTTCAGTGAGAAAATTAGTTGCGTTCAATAAACACACTGTTCCGTCTGTGATTGCACTGATTTCTACGTTTTATTGTCAATAATCCTCATTTTAGTGTATGAATATTGCAGCGTTGCATCGTGTCGTATCAGGTGTGAACAGGCAGATCGCGTCTGGTTCGCATGAGGTTTATCGATATCACTTATTGGCATCAGCACATTTCAGAGAGTCTTTCTTCTACAACAACTGAGAGTAGCTTTCAGTATGGATATATAAGATGGACAACTGGAAATTTTCCATCATTAAACCGATCTCAAGAGGTTCACAACTGAACATAAGCAGCCTTGGCATTTCAGTATTTCATACATTCATGCATATACCGTGTCTAAAACAATTGCTTACTTGTAAACTTATTTAATATTCACTACATAGCGAATGCCATACTGTTAACTATATCAGGAAAGAGTGACTGTTCAGACTGTAACAAAAATGTAATTATCTCTTTGGTTTGAACCAAACGCAATGATGTCATGCCTCTAACCATTGAGGTCTAATATAATTGACGTGCCACTCTATTTGATTTGAGCTCTGTATACAGTACAGTTGAGCAATGATTTGATTTTAGAGTGAATAATTACCTAAATTTTGGTCTGTTCAAAATACAAAGGGATCCTATGCCTTCAGCAGACTTGGATCATGACACAGAAGTCTAGTTTTGGACAACCTTAATGACTTTTTTAAGTCTTAACGTGAGTCACTTTGAACTGCTACTGTATGGACACTCTAAGTTTAAAACATCTCCTTTTGTGTTCCACAGAAGAAAGTCAGTCGTACGTGTTTGGATCGACATGCGGGTGAGTACATTATGACCAATATTTATTTGGGGGGTGAACAATTCCTTTCATAAAGAGCAGGATCATTGTTGTTTGTTTGTTTACCTTCTAGACGATGCAAAAGAGAAATGGGCACTTGGGGAAAATGTCCTGGGACTGTCCAACGGGCTGCTTCCTGTTAGACACAGACAGCAAAAGTAGTTTGTGCTAACTTGAACATGCTAGTATGTCACATGACATCACAGGTGCAGATCATGTGATCAGTGAATAATACTCACCTATGTGTCCAGGAAGAGGAGAGTGTGGGCGGGGAAGAGTGGGAGATGTGCTGGTCAGGATCAGACTTTTCCTGTTACTCGTACGGCAACTGAAAACAACATCAAAACATGATGTGAGGCACATGGGGAAAAATGTACAAACAGACATGAGGGGCAAACGAGGAATTAAAATGAGATGCTGCCATGGCAACGACGCTGACAGCCTCCGCAGGAAACATCAGCATTGCGATTGGCTGCTAGGCCACCTCAAATACTACACAAAAGTTTTAGAGACAAAGCTGGAGGCGACAGCCAATCAACTCGCTAATGACATGATGCAATACTTTGAAGGTTCATTTCCATTATGTGAAGAATACATTTAGCAATATTTAAAGGAATAGTTCAACTATAAAATTTAAATTCTTTCATCATTTACTCACCTTCATGCCACCCCAGATGTGTACGACTTTCTTTCTTCTGAAGAACATAAATGAAGATTCTTAGAAGAATATTTCAGCTGTGTAGGTCCATACAATGCAAGTGAATGGGTGCCAAAACTTAGAAGCTCTAAAAACCACATAAAGGCAGCATAAAATAAATTCGTAAGTCTCCAGTGTTTTAATCCATGTCTTCTGAAGCGATCCAATTGTTTTAGAGTAAGAACAGACCAAAATATAACTGCTTTTTCACTGTAAATCTTGCCAATACAGTCTTTAAGCACAATCATGATTTTAAGTTCGACCACACTTCCTGGTGCTTAACAACTGTGCTAGAAGGCACTAGGAAGTGTAATCGAGCCTATCATGATCACCAAGGAGACGGCTGATCTCAATGTTTATGAACCACTGGAGTCTTGTGGATTATTTATGCTGCCTTTATGTGTATTTTGGGAGTTTCAAAGTTCTGGTCACCATTCACTTGCATTATATGGAGATACAGAGCAGAAATATATTTCTAAAAATCTTTGTTAGTGTTCTGCAGGTGTTCTGGGATGGCATGAAGGTGAGTACATAAGGAAGTGTTCATTGCTGCTTGCCTTTGCTTTAATTGTGGACCTCCACAAGTCTGGATCATCCTTGGGAGCAATTCTCAAATGCCTGAAGGTACCACATTGAACTGTACAATCAATAGTGCGCAAGTATAAACACCATGGGATCACGCAGCCATCATACTGCACAGGATGGAGATGCATTCTGTCTCCTAGAGATGAATGTAGTTTGGTGCAAAAAGTGCAAATCAATCCCAGAACAACAGCAAAGGACCTTGTGAAGATGCTGGAGGAAACAGGTAGACAAGTATCTAGATCCACAGTAAAACGAGTCCTATATCGACATAACCTGAAAGGCTGCTCAGCAAGGAACAAGCCACTGTTACAGTTTAACTAGTTTGCAAGTGCACATGGGGACAAAGACCTTGCTTTTTGGAGAAATGTTCTTCTGATGAAACAAAATGTCCATAATGACCATCGTTATGTTTGGAGGAATAAGGGTGAGGCTTGCAAGACGAAGAACACCATCCCAACCATGAAGCATGGGGGGTGGCAGCATCATGTTGTGGGGGTGCTTTGCTGCAGGAGGGACTGGTGCACTTCATATAGATGGCATCATGAGGAAGGAAAATGGACAATGATGCCAAAAATACCTCTAAAGTTGTGGCAAAATGGCTTAAGTACAACAAAGTCAAGGTATTGTAGCGGCCATCACAAAGCCCTGTCCTCAATCCGATAGATAATTTGTGGGCAGAACTGAAAAAGCGTGTGCGAGCAGGAGGTCTACAAACCTGACTCAGTTACACCAGTTCTGTCTGGAGGAATGGGACAAAATTCCAGCAACTTATTGAGAGAAGCTTGTAGCGGGATATCCAAAACATTTGACCCAAGTTAAACAATTTAAAGACAATGCTACCAAATACTAACCAAGTGTATAAACTTCTGACTCACTGGGAATGTGATGAAAGAAATAAAAGCAGAAATAAATAATTCTCTCTACTATTATTCTGACATTTCACATTCTTAAAATAAAGAAGTGATCCTAACTGACCTAAGACAGGGAATGTTTTCTACAATTAAATGTCAGGAATGGTGAAAAAATGTGTTTAAATGTATTTGGCTGAGGTTTATGTCAACTTCTAACTTCAACTGTACTGTATATTGTGCAGTATGCAGTACACAAATTCAAAGCACAATCTTTCCATGCCGAGTATAGCATGTGACATTTGCTCAAAAGTTGTGTTAAACACACATAATGAAACACAGTATGCTTCGAAACAAATGTACCTAAAAAGCTCAGGGACATAACGCAGGGGGGAAGAGAACAAGAAAGAGGTGGAGGAACAGGCATAAATATATCATTTTCTAAAACTATACATGTAAAAATGTAAGTACTTGTCAGATTCAGTGTTATTTTCTCTGTGGCTTTCTCTTTTCTCGTGAGGAGCATTCATATCCCATTGAACATAACGCTGTGTGACAAGACATCGCATTGAAGTAGAAAAGGCAGAGTGAAAGTCTAATGAATTATTAAGCAGTAGCATCAGACTGCAGGAAGAACTAAGTAATACTCACCTCCTAACCCCTACACAACCAAGAGAGAGCGAGAGAGAGAAAGATGACCAGCTGAGAAAAAACATTTAATTGTCCTCATTCCTCTTTGTTGTCAACCCTCTCTGTTTAGACTGTCTGTCACACACACACACACACACACACACACACACACACACACACACACACACACACACAAACACGGATCACAAAACTGTATACAAGTGTGTTTGAAAGTCTACAGTATTGTTTTCATGATCTTTCTGCCTGCTGGCATTCAGCTTTAAAGAGCTTTAATGGCATCTGAAGGTATTATAGCTCACAAAACAATTACTGTCACATGAATATTAATTTACAAATCCATCATATGGCTGCATGGAGCACAAGGATGGATAGTGCCTCTCTACAATATGTTCCTAAAACAGAAAGACTGACAGCATGAAGCAGATTTCATTACCACACTTTCTGCTGAAGAATAGTTTTCATGCTGCAAGTCTGCTGTTAGTTAAGACAGCAAGAGCGCGTGTGTGCATGCATATGCTTGATCCCTGCTGGATCTTGGTTCTATACAAAGTGAGCCATGAATCAAGGACAACTCTGACAGGCAAGCAACACACACACACGGTTACACTTGGAGAAAACAAAGCCGTTTAATGCTCCTCTGATGCTGGAAATCACAGACTGTTTTATACATCACAGCCGCTGGAAAATAACATCAGGACAATACTGATTGGCTTTTACTCCACTGATGGTTAGTTTAATTTAGTCAACTAAATTTTGGCACCCCTCTGTGGAAGTTAAACGTGGAAAATGTAACTCACACATTCACATACGCCCAACAACACTTACCGCTTTGGCCACTGGGGGCAGTGTTTTGAGTTTAGCTAAAGAAAAGTTGTTTTTCCATTGTTTTTCTATGTAAACATGCGCTGGACACATCTTTGACTGTTGCGGCGTGTCTTCTGTTTTCAGAAGAATTTAAACTTTTAAAAATGTATCTAAAGACCCGTATGTTCTGTTCCATTCATTGCGCTCCATCTAGCTTTTTTTTAGATGTCAGGACGCGTTTGGTGTGAACGGCTCCAAAACATCATAAGAGCTGTAGAATGTTGTCAATTTCACACCATAAAAGTTCCTGCAACACTTTTTAACAAGCAGCAAAGTTTACGCTGCTTAATTTCATCCATCTGAGGCACCGCTTTCAGAAATGTGTCTTCTCACAACCTTTAACACTTAATGAGATGAGTAGACTCGAGAATCAATATTCAGAAATGGCCCTCAGTGGTGGGCTAATGTCATCTGTTACTATAGCAACCGTTAAAGCAGAAACGTAAAGAGTTCTTTTGTTTGTGAGCATACCGTTTCACTTCACTTATGACCTGTAAACAGTTCATTTGAAAGAAGAAGTGAGATTTAACTTCTCAGTGTTAGTCATCAACACGGCGACTCATTCCAAAAGAGGAGATCCACAAAAGACTGACTCATATAAAGGACACGGAGACCAAATTTCACAAATTATTGCATGAATGCTCAGATTACAGCCCAGTATAAAACCTGACTACCAGCAAGTCTCTCTGTCTGTCTATCTATCTATCTATCTATCTATCTATCTATCTATCTATCTATCTATCTATCTATCTATCTATCTATCTATCTATCTATCTATCTATCTATCTATCTGTCTGTCTGTCTATCTATCTGTCTAACTGTCTTTCTGTCTGTCTGTCTAACTATCTATCTGTCTTTCTGTCTGTCTGTCTGTCTGTCTGTCTGTCTGTCTGTCTGTCTATCTATCTGTCTGTCTGTCTATCTGTCTGTCTGTCTGTCTGTCTAGCTATCTGTCTGTCTGTCTGTCTGTCTATCTGTCTGTCTGTCTGTATGTCTATCTGTCTGTATGTCTATCTGTCTGTATGTCTGTCTATCTATCTGTCTGTCTGTCTGTCTATCTGTCTATCTGTCTGTATGTCTATCTGTCTGTATGTCTGTCTATCTATCTGTCTGTCTGTCTGTCTATCTATCTATCTATCTATCTGTCTGTCTGTCTATCTATCTATCTGGCATTAATTAACTAAAAAAAGATAAGACATAAAAAAACTATTTTTTGCTCAAATAAAACACAAATTTTGAGGGGAAAATTGACCATAAATGTACTGAAAATAATGTTATAATACCAAAAAAAATATCTGAATAGTTCTAAAAATATGCTTCATTTTATTTATGCAAACCTTTGACATGTATCTGTGAGATTCTCCCAGGAAGACCTTGTAAATGCAAATCTGAAATGCTGGAGATTTTTTCCTGTCAGTTTCAAAGAATTGTGAGGGCAGTGAAGCAGGGGCTGTATGATTAAATTATAATTATATTATGTTCAAATTAAATGGTTTTTATGATTTATTAAATAGCGTTGCTCCCAGTCTACTGTGCTGGCACACACACAAACACGTTGGTACTCCTATCATTACGAGGACTCTCCATAGACAATGATTTTTATACTGTACAAACTATCTATTCTATCCCAGGGCTGGTAATCTGGCACACCGGGCATTTTCCCGGTGGGCCGATGCACTTTGGGGCAGATCAGGGGCGGACTGGCCATCGTGAGAACGGAGTGGGCCGGCCACGAAAAGCTTAAATGAGCCGCAGGGTTATACAGAACGGACCACAAAACGACGCCGTGATATGCAGAAAAGGACAGCGAATTTGATTCATAGCGGGGAACTTCTACCTTTAAAGGCACTATAACTTTGAAATACACCTGGGACTCTTATCTTGAAATGCTTGCACTTGACAGCTTCCAGCTGCTCATTCAAACAAATAAGGGATACTGTATAAAATGTGCACTCCTACAATAATCTACGTTTTACAATATCAGGGCTAAAAAAATTACTAAGGAGCCATTGGCTCCTAAACTGAAACATTAAGGAGCCAAATCACAGATTTTCTTGAATTAGACTGCTGTTCAAAAACAAGATAGAAAGCCAAAGAAAAGGATGTCAGCTGATAACCCATTCATCGAAGGTTTCATAAACAGTATATTTAATAAACGGTATATATTCTGGGTTTGTTTTTGCGTGTGCTGCAACAAGCTCATCAGAAACAGAACAAGTGAAAAGCGATTCCTCTGTTAAACACAACTGTAACAATATAAGGACAGGCCAGGAGGAAGCGGGAACAAATAACTTAAAACAACGGAACAGGGCGAGCAGAGACACACAGAGAGTGTCATTGCTTCTGCCACCTCTGTGAAAAATCACTCTCCAAGTCTTGGGGTTTTGATGCCAAAAGATAGACTTTATTATCAACGATAAAAAAGGCAAGTTGCTCTGCAGAGCAACTCCAGAATCTGGGTTTGCACCCTCTTAAATACATATGATCTACCAAGGTGTGGCTAATACACTCCACATGTCACCACCATCCATCATATTTCCAGTCTGTTGTTTTTCAAGAAGTGAACAGGAAATGTCCGTGGAGGGGCTTCACCATATGTCTACTCTAGTGTCAACACAGGAGACTAGTTTACCATATGTGAGCACATTCCATTCTTACACAGGCACACACAGCAAGATACATGCTTGACCACCAAAAACTAGAATGGCTATATTTACATTTATATTGATTATACGTGATTGATTTATATTCAACTTTATAAAAATATTCCACAAGAGAGACAACCCCTCAGTCCCCAGGCAGAGGCCGCAGCTGATCCCCGACTCGACGACAGTGCATCCCTCCTCCCTCCCGGGTTTCAGCACCACTGTAACTGTCAAAGGAAGGGCAACAAGGAGGCGGGAACCGGCTGAACAGTAAACAAAGTATAATGGTAAAACTCAAATTAAAACAACACAAAGCAAACATGAACACAGACACACACAACACGGCCACATGCTTCTCTCTTTCTCTCGAGCTGGCTCCTCTGGCTCATCTTTATCTCCCTCCTGACTGATCAGCCCAATTCAGGGCCGGCTGTATGAACTCATGGGCCGGTCCCACCCTCCTCCTCGTCGCACTCCTCCATTTCCTGACTCAGGTCGGGAAAACCCCTGGCATGACGCAATTCCCTCCCTTCTTGGAGGTCTTCCTCCTACTGTCCATCAAAGGAGCAGCCGCGTCCGTTTGCCTGGGGACGGAGGGGTTGCTGCCATCCGCCGAGAAGGGGAGGAGAGGTTCTGTCTGCCAGGAGTCAGGGGGCTCACTGCAGTCCACTGGGGGAGGAGCGAGCTGTTGTCTGTCAGGAATGGAGGAGCGGTTGAGGACCGGGCCACAGCGTGTCCGGGAACCGCCGAGCAAGTTTTTCTCTCTCCTCTCTCTCTCTCTCTCTCTCTCTCTCTGTCGCGCCGCCTCACCCTTTCCCTCTCCCCTTTCCGTTCACTCACCTCTCCCAGGGCTCTAGAAAGGGGGGAAGACATGCCGGCAGGAAGGGAGGGGAGTGCGTGATGCCGGGGGTTACCTTGACCTGGAGGAGGAGGGCGGGGCAGGGCCGTGAGGACAAATGGCCAGCCCTGAATCGTGCTAATCAGATGGGAGGGGCTGGTAGATAAAGACAAGCAGGAGGCGCCAGTAGGAGAGAGAGAGAGACGCAGAGTTTGTCTGTGTGTCTTTATGTTTTATATTGTTTTAAGATCATTTATTTTATTAAACTTTACATTCACCTTTCAAACACAACATACAGCACAGAGATTGGCTTGTTAAACACAACATACAGCACAGAGATTGGCTTGTTAAACACAACATACAGCATAGAGATTGGCTTGTTAAACACAACATACAGCATAGAGATTGGCTTGTTAAACACAGCATACAGCATAGAGATTGGCTTGTTAAACACAACATACAGCACAGAGATTGACTTGTTAAACACAACATACAGCACAGAGATTGGATGTTAAACACAACATACAGCACAGAGATTGGCTTGTTAAACACAACATACAGCATAGAGATTGGCTTGTTAAACACAACATACAGCACAGAGATTGACTTGTTAAACACAACATACAGCACAGAGATTGGATGTTAAACACAACATACAGCACAGAGATTGGCTTGTTAAACACAACATACAGCACAGAGATTGACTTGTTAAACACAACATACAGCACAGAGATTGGATGTTAAACACAACATACAGCACAGAGATTGGCTTGTTAAACACAACATACAGCACAGAGATTGGCTTGTTAAACACAACATACAGCACAGAGATTGGCTTGTTAAACACAACATACAGCACAGAGATTGAACAGTTATAAACAGCATAAAACACAGAGATTCACCTTTCAATCACAACATACAGCACAGAGATTTCCTGGTAAAAATAATAAGCAGCACAAAGATTGACCTGATACTCACAGCACTGAGATTCACACCTTAAACACAACATACAGCACAGAAATTCACCTTTCAATTGCAATACACAGCAGAGAAATACACCTATTAAATGCAACCTATTGCAACATTGCAAGAGGAGTGTAGAGCGGAGGAGGGCGGGGCCGGGCTGGAACAACGCATGCCCGGTCCACAATCAGCCTGATGGGGGCGCACAAGGGATAAAGGCGGCCAGTGATGACAGTTTGAGAGAGAGAGAGAGAGAGAGAGAGAGAGAGAGAGAGAGAAAGACAGGCAGCTGCTCTGTGTTTATGTTTGTGTGTTTTTGGTTCAGTTTATTATTAATCTATTATTTGTTTCGCTAAGCCGGTTCCCGCCTCCTCCTTTCCCTTATACCCCTTTAAAGGACATTTTTCAGAGTGCGCCACGAGTGAAAAAGCTACAGCACCATTTAGTCAACGACTAATCCTGCACATCCCTCCAGCACAGAGATTTCCTGATAAACGCAACAAACAACACAGATATTGACCTGTTATATACAAACTCACAGCACTGAGAATCACCATTTAAACAACATAAAGCTCAGAGATTGGCCTATTAAATGCAACATACAGTGCAGCTATTCATTAATTAAACACAACAGCATTCAGATTTGCCTGTTTACAGCACAGAGAATCATTCACATGCTAAACACAACATACTGCAAAGGGATAAACTTATTAAATGCAACATGTAGCACAGAGATTCACCTGATAAACATCATGCCATGGGTGTGGTGATGTAAGGTCACAAGAATTCTGGTTGCTAGGCAATAGGATGTCAGTAGTAGAGCAGATACTGGTTTGCAAATAGATTCACAGAAGAGTAGAAAAAGCAAAGGAGAAAAGAAAAGATGAGTGTGTAGATGAATGGGTGAGAGAACAGGCTCAGAGGAATATTCCTCTGAATAGAAGAGGTGAAGAGGTGAATGGGATAAATTAGAAGAGGTGAATGGGATAAATTAGAAGAGGTGAATGGGATAAATTTAGACTCAAGAGCCAATGTGAGAAAGCAAAGCTATAAACTTTATATTCCCTTTCTCTGCTCATGGCTGGTATGGAAGGACAAAATGAACGAAAGGACAAAAAGAACTCTTGGGTGGCCAGGTGGCCCAGTTTACCCCGAACAGTCCCGGTGTCCTGAAAACTCAATGAAAAATGTTCTGCTGTTAGCTGGCTCACTGACTTAAAATTAAATATCCTCAATGTCCTTCTAGCTACCGTCTCTGGTATCATTTGTGGGTTTCAATAGGATGACATTACAGAAAGAAATCTGTTTCTATGTCATTGGAAGTTGATTTGCTGACTCTTCTAGAACGTCTTTAAGCAAATCAGCTTGGAGAGTATCTGGTTGATACAGCAATAACTTAATGTGCTTGCCACTGCTTGCTTCTCAAGTTAGCTAGCTAGCTAAGCTGAAGAAATGCCCGAATGAAAAACACATCTTTAACAACAAGCTGTAAGAAGCCTACTAACTTTTGAAAATGCAAATGAGGTGTTTTGATGTAAAATGTTCACGTAAATCATAATTTTCAGGTCACTTGATTTGTATGTAAAGTAAGCTAGTTTCAACTAGTTTCAACTAGCTTACTGATTTAGCTATACCCATAGAGCTAACAAGAAAATGTTGTTTGTCCAAAGTGTGAATTTTAAAAATTTGTATCATTCCCATGTATTCCCATAAATATTAACTGAGGTGGACAATCTGATTTGATTACCAGTTCTGTTTCACATTAACCAAACAAACCATTGTTAGCCAGTGTGCTAATATAACAACAAGGCTAATTCAACAAGACAAAACCATTAGCTGGTTCTGAAATCAAACGCAGCTTGCTGCCTCGCTGCCCATACAATCAATGACTTAAAATAATTAGTATGTTAATTATTATGCTTTCACACCAACCAAAGGAACCAAACTCTAGCGTCAAACAGTGTCAGACTCAGTCTCAGCCCACACCAAAAGCTCTTGTTTGGAAATGCCTTAAGGCGCCTAATGCTCCAATAAATAATAAAACCTTGATTGGCCGTTCAAGCGTGTCTGATGTCAACTCTGCAGGAAAAAAGGTGAATTGTTTTCATGGACTTACAACAGCAGAGGCGGTTTAATCAGATTGTTTCTCCAGATTTGTGCACAACTGATCCAAATGACAAATGGTCTGCGAAACGTTAATACTAAACCTGATTATATTCATTTGATTGTATTCATCAATTTCTCTATAATATCTATTTAAACTCTTGGTTGCAGAACAATTATTGCTTGTGGACAGTAAGGATACTGATTTATGGTGTGCATACAATATTAAAATAGTCAGAGATAATAAATCCTATTACGCTCTACATTTGTGCTGCTCCTAAAGCTGATCTCAAATCAGTTTTGCAGTTTCTCACTGGATCATTAGGTTCAGGATTCGATGCAGGTCATGCAACTGACTAAAGTACAGATCAGCTTATAGCTGGTGTGGAGTAGAGGGGGGCGGGGCCGGGCTGGAATGTCGCACACCCGGTCCCCAATCGGTCTGATGTGGCGCGCGAGGGATAAAGGCGGCCGGTGACGACAGTTCGAGAGAGAGAGATCAATCACAGACATGTCCGTTGTGTGTCTGTGTTTGTGCTTTTGTTTTAAGTTCTTCATTCAAATATTATTTATGTTGACAAGCCGGTTCTCGCCTCCTCCTTGCCCATCATGACCCCGCGTTACAGCTGGTAACATTTATCCAAAACGTGAATGAAAATCCTTGTTCTGGACATACAAAGTTGGGCCAAATGTCATCTGACTGGATGTGACAAACTGATCGGACAAATCAATTATTAAACTGATAATTAAAAGATTAGCAGAAGTCAGGAGCGGGACAAATGGAAGAAGTTAAATGTGACCAATGTTACAGATTTGTTTACATTTAATTAGTCACATCAAATTAGTTACGAACTTTTGAATTTCTTTAAATGTTTTCATTTCAAAGTTGAAATAGAAACAATTCCCAGATTTTCAATCTGGTTTTGGAGTTTTGGATTCCATATAAAATTCAATAATCTTTAAGAGCATTTAATATCAGGGATGTTAATACAGATTTAGATTGGTACGGACAGAACAAATCTGATCAGCGGCTGTCCTGCTGGGAGGCTCTTTTATGAATGAATGTTCAGTACTGGATTAATTGTGTCCTGAATCTAAAACTGATCACTTAATCTGTGGACTAAGCATCACAGGATCGACATTAACAATAATCAGACAGATTACAAAATCTCCAACCAACAAGATTATGCCGCAAAAAATATCATCCCGCAATTTTTCGTCCTATGCTTTCATTTCCTGAGTGGAAGTATTTGGTGTGTCATTTCAAGTCGAGCAAATTTGTGTGTGGAATGATTTATTAATGCCATGTGATCTCTAGAGAACGCCGAAGTCATTTCACCAAGGGCATAGAGTCCAAGAGGGATGGGGGGGGGGGGGGGGGGGGGTAACCCCCCCAATAATCAAAACAAGCAAGTACAACCTTGCAAGGTTGTAGACAAGCAAGTCATGAGACAAAGAGGGTCATTCTGTATCAACTCAACCAGAGGTCCTCTGCTCAAAATGTAGCTTCCTTTTTGTATGTCCTTATTAAGGGCCTGTGGTTACATCCCAGAGATATGGGGCTCTCACTGTGCCTCCATCCATAAGTTGTTAAATTTTACATATTTTCAACCGGTGCAAATATATTGTGAATATTCAATATATATCGCCCAAATCAACTGCTGAGACATTTGTCATTTTTTTTTGCTCAGTCCTTGAGGACAGACTTTTCTCCATCTGATGCTCTCTTAGAGTCGCTGATCCAAACTCTCTCTCGTTCAGTCTTTGATATGTGTCGGCAGAGAGATGGAAGAATTTGAAACTTGCATTTCATGTCGAGATAACACACACGACTCGCTTGCATGGAGAAGTGCAGGATAAAAAGAGAGCGAAAGCGAGAGTGAGTAGCGGGTGTTGTAGCGAAAGAGGAACTCGGTTAACCCACTGTGATGTTCTCAAATGCAAGCCAGGACGTCTCCTCAGGCTGCTCACTTCCCGCTCTCTCTCTCTCATTCATATTCCCTCGCCATATTTCTCTACGTCTGTTTCTTCCATAATAGCATTTTAGGCTCAAAGCAGCTCATCTCAAATGAAATACTAAAAGAAATCACGAAACTCAGCGAGACCCTGACAAATATCAAAACATACATTTGTACTTAAGGCATTCTCTGAAACATACTCTGTGTAAGATACATGAATGCAAATACTTCTAGTTATGCAAGCTAATAATAATACAGATATAGAAAATAAATTTTTTCAAAATAAAAGCTTCGCCAAAAATAAATAAATAAAATAAAAGCTACATTTAAATGGTAAACGGTTCAACAGAAATATATCACACGGTATAGTTATGTAATAATCATTGTAATACTACTACTATAAATAATAATAATAATAATAATAAATCAATAGTAACTGTATAATATTCAAGCAATATCTCACATCTATGATGGTCTATTATGCAGCACTTTATATGACATAAATAGCTCCAGTGTTGTATTTTGGATTGTGCTGTGAGGTTTTGTATAAAAGCACTTAATTTGATAAAAATTATTCAACATTATGTATAAAATGAATTGTCCAATTTGATTAAAGTTTGAATTATTTTTTTATTTAGACACCATTTTGATGATAAAAAAAAAAAAAGTTGATATGGAATAAAAAAAACAAAAACAGGTATTGGCGAGGACATAAAAGGGAGTATCGGTACTTGACTCATTCTCAAAAAAATCATAATAAATACATTTCAGAACATCCCTTTCAGTTTACTGAACATCCGATATTGGACATAAAACTGGCCGCCACTTTTGATAAATCGGCAGTTCGAATCAGATCTCTGGATTTTACACATAAAGTTTTTTTTTTTTTATCAGGTTGACACATTGAGCCCTTTTTGAGGAAGAACTAGTCAATGGATTTGACAGTTTTCTTGGTTAGTTTAATCAGATCTTTAAAAAGCACTCGGTGTTTTCTGTACATTTGCAGAGACTACCACATCATCTTTTAAATAAATAAAAAATGTTAAATCCGTCCCAAAGCGAGTAAAAACAAAACAAACAGTGTTTGGTCGTTTTACTTGTTAGTCAGATGGTCTCTTCCTGTCTAAGTGGGCAGTTCTTGGCTAGAATAAGCTGCAATCGGGACCAGATTATGTGTTGATGGTCAAAGGTCGGGCGACATAATACTACCGTCACAGTAACGCAAGATCGTTAAGTAAGTACAATAGGACGTGCTGTCCAATTAACAAACAAATCAGTCAGTTGGTACAGTTCTTTATAATGAATTGAATCAGTCTGAATCGATCACAGGAGTCATCAGCCTGAATCATGGACAGAATCAGTCAGACTCACTCCCTCGGTTGACTCACTCAATCACTGAGCCGCAGGTTACTTTGTCTGACTCGGAATAAGCGAGAATAATACAGTTAAAAGTACTTTCTGAAAGCAATGCTAAAGTGTGAATTTGATAATTACAGCTAATGCTATGATAATGACAGTGTGTAGTAAAATACACTGTATATCCACAACAGAGTTACAGAATTTTGTTGTTACAAATGGTATTGAAAAAACAAACAAATTCCAACATAAAAATATAAGGGGGTTGCTGCAAAAATGAAATCCTGTAGGCAACACTAACACACACACACACACACATATGGCAGAATATGACTAATCTACGCTGAACAGCATCAGTGTAGACAGCATGGAGCACCATATGGGACAGACAATGAGAGAGAGAGAGAGAGAGAGAGAGAGAGAGAGAGAGAGAGAGAGAGAGAGAGAGAGAGAGAGAGATGTGTGATATAAGTGTTATGTGGGCACACAGCATGCAGACCTGCACTCATATGTGTTCAAAGCCACTTTCATCTCTCCTGTGACACACATAACACACATGAACCTACAGACACACATGATAGCTGGAACAGCAAATGTGCTCGGGAAGACAGAATGTTGCTTCCGAATGTTCCAGTACACTGACATCGAGTTACTGACAAGCAACATCTCCCATCAGAATTTGTTTGCATCGGTTCAAGCATGTTTACCTTCTCATGTGGCATGTCTGGAAGTGCGTTGTGACCTGGGTTTTCATCCCGCGTTGAAACCAGTAAGATATCACATTCATGTAATCAGTTACAAGCACAACTCAAAGGTTCCATTTTCCCACTAAGAATACATTTTTAATCCAATGATGGTTAGGTTTAAGGTTGGGGTTTGGGGGTAAAGACATCTTTTACGGCTACGTATGTTCAAAACACTTCCTGCTTCGACCACTGGGGGCAGAACTTTGAATTTCGGTAAGCACAGACCGATTACAGCAGCAAAACTTTTGACCTACTGTTGACAAATTCACAGTGAGATCAATCTGTATCCGTCACAAAATAGCCACATATTTAACCTGGAAAACATTTTGAATTGTACATCCAAAAATAAAAAACTGTCATTATTTACTCACCTTCATTTCATTCCAAACCCTCATATATTTTTTTCCACAAAAAAAAAGGATAATTTTAACTAAAATGTATGTTTTTACGTTTTAAATTTCAGTATAAGTTATTGACTGAATAAAACTCCCATCATCATCAGATTTTTTAAATTGAACGCAAACACAAATGAGTTTCCGAAGATTCTGCAGAGCGGAAGATTATCGCTGAATAACAACTTACATTTCAGTGCACATGTATCTCACACAAAGCTATCGTATGGCTTCAGAAGACTTGAAATATAGTGCACAAGTCATATTGACTACTTTTTGGAGCTTGAACAGTTCCCCATTCACCTTCAATATCATGCGGGTGAGTAAATATTGATCGATTTTTCATTTTTGGATAAATTCCCTTAACAATGACTGAATGTCATGGCTACACACGTGCAAACATACTCACTGTCAACCTTCCAAAAAACAGCATGGAGGAGAAAGATGCTGACATCACAGAAAACAACAACAGTGCATCATCACCATCATCATCATCATCATCATCATCATCATCAAAAAGAACAAAGTCATCATAACCATGATCAATTTCATCATCAGATAAGCAAACATCAAATAAAAAAGAAGCAGCATTTAACTGATGAGTCATAATTGCATGAGTGATCCAATAATTCTTTCTCTTTCATTTACCTTTTGGTACGACGGAACATGTTGTTAGCCAAGATGCCCGGATGGCAGGCAAATGCAGTGATGAGCAGTGGCAGTAGCCTAGTGTGTCAGCACACACTTTTACACACAATCACAGAATGCAGCCGACTACGCCATGACACACTCACGTCCTCCTTCACACACGCTCTGAGCTCTGTGTGTGGCTGTCCACGAACAGAGTGATGGAGCGCCAGCAAGGATACAAAGAGAGAGAGAAAGAGGGAGAGGGAGAGAGAGAGGGAGAGAAAGAGAGAGAGAGGGAGAGAGAGAGAGAGGTAAGGTGGCTCTCAAGGGTACATGCCAAGCCAGGAACTAAAGAGAGGGGGGGAGGGAGAACTGAACAGGAGAAATCATAGGATGACTGTCAGCATGTACTGTATGTGTGTGTATGTGTGAGGCCATTAAAAGAGTATCAGCGTTGAGGGCTCAGGGGTGTGGCAGTGGTAATGGAAGTCTAAGTGACACATGGGAGGGGTCAAAATAAAGAGAGAAAAGTTATAGATTGATGCTGTTCATGTAATATCCCACAGGTTTCTTGGGCCTTACAAGATCACTTCAATGGTTGAATCCGATTGGTCGATTTCATTTTGATGTTAGCTAAAACATTTTTTTAGAAAATATAATATAAAATTATAATATTTATAAAAAATATTATATTAATTATATATATTTAAATAGCAATAATAATGTAATATTATAAACACAATATTACAAATCCATCCATCCATCCATCTTCGACCGCTTATCAAGGACCGGATCGGGGTGGCAGCAGACCAAGCAAACTAGCCCATCTAAAACAGTTCACACTCACGGGCAAAGAAGAGGCAAGATCGGCCCTTATCCCTCTCGGTGGCTTGATTAGCCTAATACGGGACCGGGCGTGTCGAGTCACGACCCGGCCCCGCCCTCCGCCGTGCCACAGCCCATAAGTCCTTTTCCACGGCCACATTCTCCAGCTAATCCTGGGGGATCCCGAGGCATTCCCAGGCCAGCCAAGAGATATAATCCCTCCAGCATATAATCCCCTGGGCCTCCTGTTGGACATGCCCGAAACACCTCCGTAAGAAGGCGTCCAGGAGGCATCCTAATCAGATGCCTGAACCGCCTCTACTGGCTCCTTTCGACATGGAGGAGTAGCGGTTCTACTCCAAGCCCCTCTCGGATGTCAGAGCTTTGCCCTCTAGACCTGACACCCTACAAAGAAAGCTGGTTTCGGACGCCTGTATTTGCGATCTTATTCTTTTACTACCCAAAGCTCATGACCATAGGTGAGGGTTGGTATGTACACCAACTGGTAAATTGTGAGCTTTTTGCCTTCAGGCTCAGCTCCTTCTTCACCACCACTGTCCAGTACAGCGACCGCATTACTGCAGACACTGCACTGATCCGCCTATTGATCGCACACTCCGACTTTCCCTCACTCGTGAACAAGACCCAGAGATACTTGAACATCTCCCTTTGGGGCAGCTGCTCTCTCCCAACATAAAGAGAGCAATCCACCCTTCTCCAGCAAAGAACCATGGCCGCAGACTTGGAGGTGCTGACCCTCATCCCAACTCCTTCACACTTAATTATATTTTAAAATATAAAATAATTAAAATAAAAACATTTTTTGTTGTTCACGCTATATACTAAAGGTTTCTTGGGCCGTACAAGATCACTTGAGAGGTTGAATCAAACCGATCCATAATATCATATTTTATTATAATTAAATTATTATGACATAAATATAAATATAATTACAATATAATTAAATAACAATCAGATTTAATTTAATTGTCATGTTTAGATGTTTTTTTGTTCATGTCTTTTATTTTGAAAAGTTTATTTCCTGTTTCCTAGTCATGTGACGTCCTGTTTTCCCTCCATGTTCACGTGTCTTGTTTTCATTGGTTTATTATTTAATTATCTTGTTTAGAGTTGTGTTTGTTCATTGGTTTATTATTTAATTATCTTGTTTAGAGTTGTGTTTGTTCATTGGTTTATTATTTAATTATCTTGTTTAGAGTTGTGTTTGTTCATTGGTTTATTATTTAATTATCTTGTTTAGAGTTGTGTTTGTTCATTGGTTTATTATTTAATGATCTTGTTTAGAGTTGTGTTTGTTCATTGGTTTATTATTTAATTATCTTGTTTAGAGTTGTGTTTGTTCATTGGTTTATTATTTAATTATCTTGTTTAGAGTTGTGTTTGTTCATTGGTTTATTATTTAATTATCTTGTTTAGAGTTGTGTTTGTTCATTGGTTTATTATTTAATTATCTTGTTTAGAGTTGTGTTTGTTCATTGGTTTATTATTTAATTATCTTGTTTAGAGTTGTGTTTGTTCATTGGTTTATTATTTAATTATCTTGTTTAGAGTTGTGTTTGTTCATTGGTTTATTATTTAATTATCTTGTTTAGAGTTGTGTTTGTTTATTGGTTTATTATTTAATTATCTTGTTTAGAGTTGTGTTTGTTCATTGGTTTATTATTTAATTATCTTGTTTAGAGTTGTGTTTGTTTATTGGTTTATTATTTAATTATCTTGTTTAGAGTTGTGTTTGTTCATTGGTTTATTATTTAATGATCTTGTTTAGAGTTGTGTTTGTTTATTGGTTTATTATTTAATTATCTTGTTTAGAGTTGTGTTTGTTCATTGGTTTATTATTTAATTATCTTGTTTAGAGTTGTGTTTGTTTATTGGTTTATTATTTAATTATCTTGTTTAGAGTTGTGTTTGTTCATTGGTTTATTATTTAATTATCTTGTTTAGAGTTGTGTTTGTTCATTGGTTTATTATTTAATTATCTTGTTTAGAGTTGTGTTTGTTTATTGGTTTATTATTTAATTATCTTGTTTAGAGTTGTGTTTGTTCATTGGTTTATTATTTAATTATCTTGTTTAGAGTTGTGTTTGTTTATTGGTTTATTATTTAATTATCTTGTTTAGAGTTGTGTTTGTTCATTGGTTTATTATTTAATTATCTTGTTTAGAGTTGTGTTTGTTCATTGGTTTATTATTTAATTATCTTGTTTAGAGTTGTGTTTGTTTATTGGTTTATTATTTAATTATCTTGTTTAGAGTTGTGTTTGTTCATTGGTTTATTATTTAATGATCTTGTTTAGAGTTGTGTTTGTTTATTGGTTTATTATTTAATTATCTTGTTTAGAGTTGTGTTTGTTCATTGGTTTATTATTTAATTATCTTGTTTAGAGTTGTGTTTGTTTATTGGTTTATTATTTAATTATCTTGTTTAGAGTTGTGTTTGTTCATTGGTTTATTATTTAATGATCTTGTTTAGAGTTGTGTTTGTTCATTGGTTTATTATTTAATTATCTTGTTTAGAGTTGTGTTTGTTCATTGGTTTATTATTTAATTATCTTGTTTAGAGTTGTGTTTGTTTATTGGTTTATTATTTAATGATCTTGTTTAGAGTTGTGTTTGTTTATTGGTTTATTATTTAATTATCTTGTTTAGAGTTGTGTTTGTTTATTGGTTTATTATTTAATGATCTTGTTTAGAGTTGTGTTTGTTTATTGGTTTATTATTTAATGATCTTGTTTAGAGTTGTGTTTGTTCATTGGTTTATTATTTAATGATCTTGTTTAGAGTTGTGTTTGTTCATTGGTTTATTATTTAATTATCTTGTTTAGAGTTGTGTTTGTTCATTGGTTTATTATTTAATTATCTTGTTTAGAGTTGTGTTTGTTCATTGGTTTATTATTTAATGATCTTGTTTAGAGTTGTGTTTGTTTATTGGTTTATTATTTAATTATCTTGTTTAGAGTTGTGTTTGTTCATTGGTTTATTATTTAATTATCTTGTTTAGAGTTGTGTTTGTTTATTGGTTTATTATTTAATTATCTTGTTTAGAGTTGTGTTTGTTCATTGGTTTATTATTTAATTATCTTGTTTAGAGTTGTGTTTGTTCATTGGTTTATTATTTAATTATCTTGTTTAGAGTTGTGTTTGTTCATTGGTTTATTATTTAATTATCTTGTTTAGAGTTGTGTTTGTTCATTGGTTTATTATTTAATTATCTTGTTTAGAGTTGTGTTTGTTTATTGGTTTATTATTTAATTATCTTGTTTAGAGTTGTGTTTGTTCATTGGTTTATTATTTAATGATCTTGTTTAGAGTTGTGTTTGTTTATTGGTTTATTATTTAATTATCTTGTTTAGAGTTGTGTTTGTTCATTGGTTTATTATTTAATTATCTTGTTTAGAGTTGTGTTTGTTCATTGGTTTATTATTTAATTATCTTGTTTAGAGTTGTGTTTGTTCATTGGTTTATTATTTAATTATCTTGTTTAGAGTTGTGTTTGTTCATTGGTTTATTATTTAATTATCTTGTTTAGAGTTGTGTTTGT
Source organism: Moxostoma hubbsi (assembly GCA_032164185.1). NCBI lineage: Eukaryota > Metazoa > Chordata > Actinopteri > Cypriniformes > Catostomidae > Moxostoma > Moxostoma hubbsi. The sequence continues at coordinate 7,839,698 of JAVLUX010000012.1, forward strand.
TTATTGGTTTATTATTTAATTATCTTGTTTAGAGTTGTGTTTGTTCATTGGTTTATTATTTAATTATCTTGTTTAGAGTTGTGTTTGTTCATTGGTTTATTATTTAATTATCTTGTTTAGAGTTGTGTTTGTTTATTATTTAATTATTTAATTATCTTGTTTAGAGTTGTGTTTGTTTATTATTTAATTATTTAATTATCTTGTTTAGAGTTGTGTTTGTTCATTGGTTTATTATTTAATTATCTTGTTTAGAGTTGTGTTTGTTCATTGGTTTATTATTTAATTATCTTGTTTAGAGTTGTGTTTGTTTATTATTTAATTATTTAATTATCTTGTTTAGAGTTGTGTTTGTTCATTGGTTTATTATTTAATTATCTTGTTTAGAGTTGTGTTTGTTCATTGGTTTATTATTTAATTATCTTGTTTAGAGTTGTGTTTGTTCATTGGTTTATTATTTAATTATCTTGTTTAGAGTTGTGTTTGTTTATTGGTTTATTATTTAATTATCTTGTTTAGAGTTGTGTTTGTTTATTATTTAATTATTTAATTATCTTGTTTAGAGTTGTGTTTGTTCATTGGTTTATTATTTAATTATCTTGTTTAGAGTTGTGTTTGTTCATTGGTTTATTATTTAATTATCTTGTTTAGAGTTGTGTTTGTTTATTGGTTTATTATTTAATTATCTTGTTTAGAGTTGTGTTTGTTTATTGGTTTATTATTTAATTATCTTGTTTAGAGTTGTGTTTGTTTATTGGTTTATTATTTAATTATCTTGTTTAGAGTTGTGTTTGTTCATTGGTTTATTATTTAATTATCTTGTTTAGAGTTGTGTTTGTTCATTGGTTTATTATTTAATTATCTTGTTTAGAGTTGTGTTTGTTCATTGGTTTATTATTTAATTATCTTGTTTAGAGTTGTGTTTGTTCATTGGTTTATTATTTAATTATCTTGTTTAGAGTTGTGTTTGTTTATTATTTAATTATTTAATTATCTTGTTTGTTTATTGGTTTATTATTTAATTATCTTGTTTAGAGTTGTGTTTGTTCATTGGTTTATTATTTAATGATCTTGTTTAGAGTTGTGTTTGTTTATTGGTTTATTATTTAATTATCTTGTTTAGAGTTGTGTTTGTTTATTGGTTTATTATTTAATTATCTTGTTTAGAGTTGTGTTTGTTTATTGGTTTATTATTTAATGATCTTGTTTAGAGTTGTGTTTGTTCATTGGTTTATTATTTAATGATCTTGTTTAGAGTTGTGTTTGTTTATTGGTTTATTATTTAATTATCTTGTTTAGAGTTGTGTTTGTTCATTGGTTTATTATTTAATTATCTTGTTTAGAGTTGTGTTTGTGTATTGGTTTATTATTTAATGATCTTGTTTAGAGTTGTGTTTGTTCATTGGTTTATTATTTAATGATCTTGTTTAGAGTTGTGTTTGTTCATTGGTTTATTATTTAATTATCTTGTTTAGAGTTGTGTTTGTTCATTGGTTTATTATTTAATGATCTTGTTTAGAGTTGTGTTTGTTCATTGGTTTATTATTTAATGATCTTGTTTAGAGTTGTGTTTGTTCATTGGTTTATTATTTAATGATCTTGTTTAGAGTTGTGTTTGTTCATTGGTTTATTATTTAATGATCTTGTTTAGAGTTGTGTTTGTTTATTGGTTTATTATTTAATGATCTTGTTTAGAGTTGTGTTTGTTTATTGGTTTATTATTTAATTATCTTGTTTAGAGTTGTGTTTGTTTATTGGTTTATTATTTAATTATCTTGTTTAGAGTTGTGTTTGTTTATTGGTTTATTATTTAATTATCTTGTTTAGAGTTGTGTTTGTTCATTGGTTTATTATTTAATTATCTTGTTTAGAGTTGTGTTTGTTCATTGGTTTATTATTTAATTATCTTGTTTAGAGTTGTGTTTGTTCATTGGTTTATTATTTAATTATCTTGTTTAGAGTTGTGTTTGTTCATTGGTTTATTATTTAATTATCTTGTTTAGAGTTGTGTTTGTTCATTGGTTTATTATTTAATTATCTTGTTTAGAGTTGTGTTTGTTCATTGGTTTATGTTCCCCCATGTCATGTATTTAAGCCCTCATGTTTGCCATTGTCCTTTGTCGAGAATTATTGGTGTAATGTTGTTTCATAGTCAAGTTCATGTTCATGTTTATGTTTTGTTCACGTTTAAAGTTAGCGTTCTTGGATATCACTTTTGTAAATAAACTGCACTTGGGTTCGTCATCACATCATCGTCTGCTCCTGTGTCATTGCCTGCCAAGAACGTTACATTAATCTAATCTAATATTCTAATATATTCTAATATGTTGTATAATATAATAAACTTTTTTACTTTTTATACATTTATAAAAAAATTAGAGCTGTCGATTTAACGCGTTAATTCAGTGCGATAAATTTTATTAAAAGTAACGCATTAAAAACATTAACGCAATTAATCGCTATGTCCCCATATAAGGAAGATTCCTGAGAAATGCTTGTAGTACCACCTGTTTACTCCAGAGGGCAGTAAGTGAACTTTCAGCTGTATGAGCAACGCACAGTTTATACAGTGAAGAAACACTTCAGCAGCAGCAACAACACAAACATGCGTTACGTTCTTGCGTTCAAAACACTTGATGGAGCGCAAATCCGAACTAAGAGATCTCAAGATGTGTTCTAAGTATTAAACTATATTTAACTTGACACAGTGACCTAAAAATGTGTTTATGATGCAACACAACCGAGACCCTACACAAGCATGTCTGATGCAGGTGTGCATTGACGGGTCCTTCAACAAGCTCTCATAATAAATCTCCAACTGATTGCTGTGAACTGTGAGTCAATGATTGACTTATGATCAATAATATGATAATAAACATTACATTGTATTCTAAAGCCGCTTTTTGTCTTATCAATGATGAACTCTTCTGCTACAGGAATGTAAAGCATTTTAATTATCTGAATATTTTCTATTTTATATATATATATATATATATATATATATATATATAAAATTGTTAAATATTTAAAGATAACTATGTATAATTATTTCATCATTATATATTGAATTATTGTTATATGAGGGGCTTTCTCAGCAAATATTTGTATATGTGATTAAATGCGATTAATCGTGATTAATTAATCGGGACACCATGTAATTAATTTGATTAGAATTTTTAATTGATTGACAGCCCTAAAAAAATATAACAAAAATGATACTTTTTATCAAAAATTTAAAATGATATTTTATTGCACGGCTCTCTGGTATACTTGATTCTGATTGGTCAATGGCACCAATAGAATCAATAGCAACCCCACATCCATGTATCAGGCTGCTAATGTGGGTATATATATATATATATATATATATATATATATATATATATATATATATATATATAACATGTTATTTGAGGGGCTTTCTCAGCAAATATTGAAATATGTGATTAATTGCGATTAATTTTAAATAAATTAAAAATGTTAATCAATTGACAGCCCTAATTATATTATATTATATTATATAAAAATGTGTAGCATAATTACATTACATAATTAAATAACAATACTAATGTAATAATAACATTTTAGAACATTTTATTAGACAAATTGTTTACTCTGGATGATACTCAATACATAACAAGACAGTAAAAGGCTTAAAACGGTCATTTTTGTTTTTAATCAGAGAACTATCCTTTGAAACAAACCAACCAAACAAAGCCATTGTTGCCAAGTAGATTCAAAATGTTCAATGCAAGAAGTAAAATAAAGGATGAAACTCGTTCTGATTAGTGGATTTCATTTTGACGTGTGCACAGAGCCCCACCCATCTACTTCAGTATGCCAGGGTTGGTAAGACTGACCCTTCACATCGCGTCATGTCACAGTTTGGAGGGCCATCTCCCGAACCACACACACACACACACACACACACACACACACACACACACACTCACACATGAGCTTACATCCAGCCCCAGACAGATATTAAAAGATGTTCATTTCAATAATGAATGATCTGGATGATGGAAAGAGAGATGGAATATAGATGAGAGAGACACATAGAGAGAAACACATATGAGGTTTTAGGAGTATCTGGGCCAAATTCATACATGGGTAAATATGATCCACAGCGACATTATACAACAAATAGATTTAATGGTTTTCATTTGGTGGTGCGTTTGAAAACTTTGCTAAATATATGATTTCTTGTGAGATTGTTTAGATTTGTGGGTGTATGTGATATTGTGAAAGTTATGGCAGTCCAGACAGAGATGAGATCTGATGCTGACAATAACCAGCCCAGATCAGCAGTCCTGGAAATGTAATATTGATCGTCAGCTGATTAATCTACTGTTTCAGCCCAATTAAACAGAGTGACCTGTACTGAGCACAATATTTCTTTTTCAGCCTTTTAACCTTATTCAATATACAGTATATCTCAAAATGTGTATATATACAGTACATTTTTACATTAGCTAAAAAACTGTGTATAATAATACTATATACTATGACATACTTAAAAATTACAATATTTGATATAAATACTAGTATCATAATAATATAGTATTTGTCACGATTCACTGTTGTCTGCCCTGTGTTTTACCTCTGTCATCTGTTCCCCATGGACTACACTCCGTCCCGGAGGAGGAGGAACAATAAGGAACAGCTGGAGGTGATCAGAGCAGGGGATGATGGGAAGTGTAGTCCATGGGGAACAGATGACAGAGGTAAAACACAGGGCAGACAACAGTGAATCGTGACAGTATTACACCTGTAGTATATTAGGGCTGTCGATTTAACGTGTTAATTTAGCGTGATTAATTATATAAAAAATAACGCAATTAATCATGCTCCATTACACGTACGTATTTCCTGCCAAAGGAGAAATTCAAGCTAAAAGTACATCTGTTTTTACGAACTGCATCAAAAGGTGGCAGGGGGTCTCAACAAACCTCACAAGCAGCGGGGCCACAGAACGAGACCGTTCAGAGAAAGCACAACAGAAATCAGGTGTCTTGAGATGCGTTTAACTTGTCCACATAGTGACTGTCTCTACAGGCACGTACATGTGCATAAAAACAGCGCAGATGGAACGCAAGAACACACACTGTAGGCTTGTTCGATGATCTGAGTAATGCTTTATTCATCTGCCAGAATAATGCAGTTTATTTCGATCAAAATTTGAATCCATATTATATTTAATTTATTATAGGCTGTCCATATTATATTTATAGATATTTGAATTATTATTTATTATTTACATTAATTTTCTTTATTTGGGGGCTTTTCTCAGCAAAGAATTATGTATGCGATTAATTATAATTAATTCAGTTAATTAATCGGCATGTCGTGTAATTAATTTGATTTAAAATTGTAATCGATTGACAGCATACAGTATATATATATATATATATATATATATATATATATCTATACTAATGTAATAATATTATATAACATTCACATTTTCTTACATAAAATATTTATACTTTGATGATATTCGATACACATAGCGGATTTATTTACTCTGAAATGAGGTACATTTTCAAACAAGGCAAGTTTTCCACACTGAACCAGCAACCTTCTGACTACCAGATTAGCAGTTATGTGCTTTAGACCACTACACCACCACCACTCCCTATGAATGAAACCAGCTTAATGACACTAATGCGCTTTATGAGACTTAACGGCCAAATAAAAAGCTCATTAAAATCACTATAATATTCACAGTGTTGCTAAATTTTATATCACCAGCGAAATTATTGTGAATGCATTGTGGATATTATCTATATGTCTGAGCTCTATTAGCTGGCATAATAAAATATAAAAATAGTTTTGGACCTAAAAGCATTTCCACATTTTTTTCAAAATCCTCCCAAGAGAGCTCTATTCATTTGGTATATGTGTGCATGTGCATATGTGTAGTATTGTGTGCGTGTTCCTGAAGAGGCTTTTAGCAGGTAACAGTGAATACTAATGCTGGTGCCACTGTCCAGAAAACTGCCCATCCTTAACAACAGCAATTCTTTTTTTTTTTTTTTTTTTTGTGATTAACATCTTTTATTATTGATTCACACATTAAACAAATAAAAGTAAAAACATATATACACAGAATCATCATACCCTCCCCCTCCAAATCCCCAACCCCACCTCGACTCTCAACAAGCACCCCTGTGGTCACACATGAGCACATACACACAAAAAAACACCAACAAAAAACTGAAAAACTATAATAATCACACACATTAATAACTACACCTCTCTCTCCATTGCCCCACCCTGAGAGCCTTACAAGAATGGCAAATATTTGCCCCATAACCCAACGAACAAATCCAAATTCCCCAGTCTTCTAGATGACCCTTCTCCGAAAGCCGGCACTCTCCCACATCTCCGAGCACCACTCCTGAAATGGGGGCACTCCAGCCGACAACCATCCCCTTAAAACAACTTGTCTGGCGATCATGACACTGGTTGACTTGACTTGGTTAGGACCCCATTGTTTATGTGTTTAATCCATATATTGATGACCATCCCATCGCCTAAAATACAGAAGCTGGGGCATAATGAAATTTGAGTGCCCAATACGTCACACGTAAAACTCTGAACCTTCAACCAAAATGCTTGGATCTTTACACACCACCAAAACACATGGGTTGTGTCACCATCTTTTGATTGGCATTGCCAGCAGGTGAGAGTGTTTAACAATCTAGAGGGGGTTCAATAGAAATTATGTAAAATCTTGAATTGCATAAGGCGCACCCTTGCATCTCTAGATGTAGACTTGATGTTTTTTTAGAGTCCTAGCCCACAATCCCTCCTCCAATACCAAGTTTAAATCTTTCTCCATAATCTCTTGAGAGAAGTTGAAGCTCCGTCCCCCAAACTCTGAATATTAGCAAGGAGTAATACACTGATGCCCCATGACCTTTTCCAAAAGCAGTAATCACCAACTCCCAGAATATCTGGGGGGTGTGCTACTCCCAAAAATAGTACAGAGCAGGTGGCGCAGCTGTAAATAACTAAAGAACTGAGACATGGGAATCCCAAAATGTTGAACCAAATATTCAAAGGATCTCAACACACTACTCTCATATAGAGTCACCGAGTGTATTAATAAGAAAGGGGACTTATTAATACACCATTTTGGGTTCAACCATATGCTTGATGCAACATTTACACACATGTCTGAATTAAACACTCTGGACACTTTTGTTTATACCGAGTGCAAATGCGAGATAACGGGGTGTAACTTCATTACATTAATTTTTTTGCACGTCAGCGTACTCATAAACGTGATGTCCACATACAGTACGTGGATTTTGGGACATTATTCTCTCAAAAGTTGAAAAACACGAGTTATTTTGAATAACTTTCACCATTTACAATAGAGATGTCGTATTGAACACGGCTCTATTGCTACCGCGTCGTGAAACGATTGTATCGCAGATATTGCAAGTGGATGTTGGACAGTTTTCGCTTTGTAGTTTAAATTATTTCCACACTGCTGACATTTTAGCCACGGTGTTGCTAATGCTAAGCTACTTGTCAGTTTCCGTTCTGCCGCAAATTGTGCTCAGCTGACGCAAATGATCGGAGTAACGTGAACGGGCTGACTGCCGATCTCCGATCAGTTAAAAAATGCCCATATCGGCTCCGATCCGATCCTTACTTGGGATCGGGACATCCCTAATTTACACATTTGTGGGTCATTTCGCTTCATTTTAATATTAATTTTGCTATATTCTATTGTGTTAGCACTTTACAATATGGTTCTACTCATTAGCAATTCTATATACTGTATTTACTGTGAATTTTCACATTTGAGAATCAGTGGGTTCATCCAAAAGACACAAAATGTTGCATTCAAAGGCTTTATATGGAGTTAGGATGCGTTCATTTTCAGGCTACAGATGATGTTTGGCCTCTCAACATGTTTGGCAGACATGGGACAATGGTAATGAGTACACAGATTCAGTTGGCAGTGATTGGATGATGCCTTTCGTCTTGCTGTGGTTAAATGCCAATTGAGAACAACTGATTATTTTATATGTGTATATATATATATATATATATATATATATATATATATATATAGTTTTTTTAGTTAGTTGACAAAGTTTATGTGCTGTAAATAGACTACAATTAAATTGTGTCTATATAAAAGTTTTTTGCAATAAAAAAAAATGCAAATGTCCTCGCGCACATCTGTATATGTTCCTCTTTGTTTTATGATTGTGTTGGGGCACTGCTTGTGTGTGTGTGTGTGTGTGTGTGTGCTGTATCCCAAAACGTTTTACTGTTTATTGCAATGTCAAATAAGGGTGCAAATGTTGAGGAACTGAGTGCTATTAGGTCAAACAGAATTAAAAAAGTATTGAAAGGACCGTCTACAAAATGTCCATTTAGCACATCAAGTAATCTCAGCGTTGGCACAGCATGCCAGGCTTATTGAGAAATAAAAACAAGCGTTGCTTTGTTTAGGATTGTGTTGGGGGCTGTGCTTTAAACATTAGCTCTCAGCACTAAAGTGTTCATAGACAACATCTGGACAAGAAAACGAGCAATCAAATCAAGTAAGGCAAATTTGCTCCACTCACCCACTGCTCTTCCTGGGCAAGGGAAGATCCTTCTGGAAAAGACAGAGATAGAAATGAAAGACTGAGCGATTATATTACACAGTGTAAATAATACCATCAATAACTACTCAATACCAGTTTGCTTCAGGACATAAATATGAATGAATATTTATGAATGAATGAAACCAAACAGGAATAATCTTCTGCCAACTGCCATTCATTATGAGCCATAATGCTCTTCTCTTCAGAAGTCTGAGAGGAAGTACAGCACTTAAGGGAGAGCAATCCCCCAAACAATAAACTGGCCAGTTGCACATCAAGGTCACTGGAGAGAGGGAGTGCACGTTAGAGAGCGGGAAAGAAGCTGTGCTGGTGCACGTGATGGTACACTGGGGTTGTGTTGGGGGGGTGGGGGGGGGGTGACTTCACCAACTGTGACTCACTTTGATGACATTGTGTGTGACAAGGGCTTCCCTGCCAGCATGACTGGCGCCATTGAGCAACTAATGGATGATTTAGTGGACAAATAGACTCTGTGGTCGCCGTATGTGTGTGTGTGTGTGTGTGTGTGTGTGTGTGTGTGTGTGTGCTGTTTACCAATTTTTGTTGTACAATTATAGGTCAATGACAAATAAGATGGTTATAATTATGAGCTAATTATAAGGATGCATGGTTTAGAAATCATCTTCAAAACGCATATAACAAGTACTTACAAATGTAACAATGTATTTATGTTGTTTTCATACATTTATGAAAATAATTTATTGGTCACTGAGGTTGTCCGAGATGGCAAAGATGAGAAATCTTTTTAAAATCCAGTTTAAAACACATTGTAGAAATGGACATTTTTGTATCTATGTTGGTTTAAAAGATTTAAAAAAAAATATATATATATTTTTTAAATTAATATTAAAATTATGACATTTTCTACAAAACATTTATTTAATGACTGTAAAATTATCAAGTATATCAGACATGAAAATACATGAAAATACGTCCCTTGCACCTTCAATTGACGTGAGTATACACAACTTAATTATTGATTTTTTAAAAAGTTACAAAAAATATTAACAAATATCATTAATTTTTGATTCACAAATATCAAGTTTCTTTTTTTAGGGTTGCTCCACCTGACCTGAACAAAATGTGCATTTTCATAAAAACAATTACATATCTGATATTTTATTTTAAAATGTAATAAACTTCTTATGGGTCTTAAATTTCTACCTGCATGTTGGTTACTACACCTGATATTGATGGACAAATGTTTTTCATATATTCATATTATTTATAAAACAAATAAAACATTTATTAGACATCATTTTTAATGTCTATGGAAAGTTACAGCAATTTTTCTTGCTGTTGACATTTTTACATTTTTTTTAAAAAATATCAGAAATTGAAAATATACTCATCATAGTTGAGATGTATCTGGGTAATTATTTTGTGTTCATTTCATTATGGAATATATAATGTACATGTACAAAATCGAGTTGTGTTATGCGCTCTTTGTGTCCTCCTGCTTATCGTCCGTCTGCAGGGAGCAGTTTTCCACTTCCTTAACGGCTGAGACGCAAAGCACATACTCTTAAAGTGTTTGACTTTGGATGCAGCTTTCGTCTTGTATGTTTAGGCCAAAGGTTAGGGCTGAAGAGTGATCTATACTAAAGGCCATAAGTGCGGTGAGAGGGAGTAAAGACAAGAACATCTGATCTCAATCAGTCAATCGGTATTGATACGACACCAATCTCTGGTGTCCAACATGGGCTTTGAACCAGCAATCTTCTGGTAATCCGCTGCACTCCTGTCACCGAATGAATAGCTAATGATTAGTGATTTGAACTGACCTAACCTGCTTCTGCTATTTACTCTTTTTTTCTTTTTTTTTCCCAATTTGGAATGCTTAAATTCCCAATGCGCTCTAGGTCCTCGTGGTGGCGTACTGACTCGCTTCAACTGAGGTGGTGGAGGACAAGTTAAGCTCAAAACAAGTTAAGCTCAATCGACAGCATTTGTGGCATAATGTTGAGAACCACATAAAATGATTTTGACTTGTCCCTCTTCTCTTAAAAAAAAAAAGAAGCTCAAACCCGCCCATACGCCCAAAAACACTTACCGCTATGGCCACTGGGGGCAGTGTTTCGCATTTCGGTTAGCAAAGACCGATTTCAGCTAAAGAAAAGTCAACCTGCTGTTTCTGGCCAGTTGGTATGTGGCCATCTTCAAGTTTCTCCCTTTGACTCCAGTCTGATGGAGTGGCCAAAAATGTAACGTATCCATAACGTGCACTTGACATAATGACAGAAGACATTACTGTCAAACATTGGGCTCATTAGGCCTACAGTGATAAATAACATCCAGCTGCAGCCGAGACTAATGACACAGATTGGGCTCCATCCTCGGAGAGCAGAGAAGGCCCTCTCGTTTGAGCAGGAGATGAAACAAGTCATGGAAAAGAAGGATGAGGATAATAACAGTGTTGATACACTACCAGAACAGACTGTCAATCAAAGGGCAGCTAGAGAGCGATTCATAAATCAGGCTGTGCAGAAATACAGTTTGGAGTTCAAGCGAGTAATCACTGAACTGCCCTGAAATCAGGCTGAATATAATATCGGCAATATTACATATAAACATTAGAAATATTAATATAAATTACATATCCAAACTTATATCTAATATTACAACTTTGTTGTCATAACAACAAAACCCTGTAATCCTGGTATTGGAAATAACTTTACACAGAAAAGGTTAGTGTGGCAGCGGGGGCGTGGTCAAGCGCCCGTCCGAAGGGAGAAAGCGGTAAGGGCGCTTGCACCTGAGTTAAATTATGTCTAACACCTGTCTCTAATTTCAGTGAGTATGGGGAGAGCGGCATAAAAGAGCACCAGGGCCCCCGATCGAGAGAGAGAGCTGCCAGTCCAGTGTTGGCAAAAGAGAGCATTATTAGGCTGTTAAGATTAGTTTCATAAGTTTTTGTATAACACGTTTTGCACTACCCCCTGTCTGTCTACTACCCGCAATTAAAAAGCCCTTACCTTTGTGTTGAACCCTGTTCCCGTGTCCTCCTTTGTGTGAATTCGTTACACTGGTGCTGAAACCCGGGATTATTAAATTGGATCTTCTACCATGGAGAAAGCTCGCCCCGTAGAGTCCTCCCAGCTGGCCGAAGTCCTCCAGTCCCTCGCTGCGTTACATCAGAGCCACCAACAGTCCCTGCTTGAGCTCAGACAGGAGCAAGAACGACGCTTCGGCGAGATTGTGCGCGCTCAAGCAGAGGATCGACAGGCCATCCGGAGCCTCCTCAGCCAGGAGGCCGCCACAGCCGCGACCCCGGACACCCGTGCCATGCTGCCCCCGCCCGCGTTACAGAAGATGGGGGCGGCTGACGATGTTGAAGCGTTTGTAGATTTGTTTGAACGAACTGCTGAAATCTGGGGCTGGCCGCAGAGTCAGTGGGCAGCCCGCCTTGTTCCTCTTCTCTCCGGGGAAGCCCAACTCGCGGCTCAACAACTGCCGGCAACAAACCTCCTGGCATACGCTGATTTGAGGAAAGCCATCTTGCAACGGGTTGGTCGGAGCCCCGAAGAAAACCGCCAACTCTTCCGGGACATGAAGCTGGGGAAGTCCGACCGCCCGTTCGCCTTTGCCCAGCGGCTCCGTGATGCCTGCCGTAGGGGGGAACCGCGACGTCGAGGGAGTCATCGATCAGGTGGTGCTGGAGCAGTTCGTCCAACGCTTGCCCAAGAATACGGCGGAGTGGGCCCAGTGCCACCGCCCGGCGTCGCTAGAGGCGGCCGTCCAGCTCGCAGAGGACCACATGGCGGCGAACCCAAGGGCGGACGAGCCCTCTCTCTCTTTTTCTCTCTCTCTCTCTCCCTCTCTTCCCCCTCCTGTGTTTACTTCCGCTCTTCCCCACTCCCCCCAACCCTCTCGCTCTGTCCTCTCTCCAGGTCCCGTTGCTGCCCCACGCAGGTGAGGAGCCTGGTTGAGACCATCACGTCCATCATCAGCCCATCCCTCCACCACCTATAGCCGTTCTCCCCCTCAGGTGGGGGCGTCCGTCGAAGCAGGTACGGGTGTGATGTCTGGGCCGGCCTGTCGGAGGTCCGGGGACCCGAGCCACTTCCGCGAGCGGTGTCCATTGATGAAGGTGGGGGCGGTGGTCCGGGTCGCCGATCTCCCACACGCTGCCCCCGATCGGGCTGGAGCGTACCGGGTTCCGGTAAGAATCCAGGGGGGTACACACCAAGCTTTGCTGGATACCGGTTGTAATCAGACCACCATCCATCAACGCTTGGTTCAACCCGAGGCTTTGGGCACAGCTAAGCGGGCAAGGGTGAGGTGTGTGCACGGGGATGTTCACAGCTATCCGATGGTGACTTTGCTGCTTAAATTTCGGGGAAAAAAACATAAAGTGGAGGCAGCGGTTAGTTCCCGCCTCACCCATCCTCTGATTTTGGGGACCGATTGGCCTGCATTTAAGCATGTATTGGGGGGAACTGGGGAGGATGGGTCCTGCATTAGACTGGGGAAATGTGCGATGTGCGATGCTCTGGCAGGGGAGGCGGAGCCGGGGCCATCCTCGGCTGCTCCGAATCGGGATGACGAGGGAAGGGGAGGGAATTCGCCCCTCCCCTCCGCAGGGAATTCCCTGACGTAGATTTCCCTTTGGAGCAGTCGCGGGATGAAACCCTTAAGCACGCGTTTGATCAGGTGAAAACAATTGATGGTCAGCGTCTCCAGCCAGACATCGCTCTCACATACCCCTATTTCGCAATTATAAATGAGCGGTTGTATAGAGTGACGCAGGACACTCAGACAAAGGAAAATGTAACTCAGTTATTAATTCCACGGAGCCGTCGGGAAATGCTTTTCCAGGCGGCTCATTATAATCCCATGGCGGGTCATCTAGGGGAAAGGAAAACACTGCTCCGTCTAATAGCCCGTTTTTATTGGCCGGGCATTAACGGCGACGTTCGCAGTTGGTGTGCGGCGTGCCGCGAATGTCAGCTGGTAAATCCGCCGGCCACCCCAAAAGCGCCATTGCGCCCCCTTCCATTAATCGAGGTTCCCTTCGAAAGAATTGGAATGGACCTCGTCAGGCCATTAGATCGGACAGCACGCGGACATCGTTTTGTATTAGTCCTGGTGGATTACGCAACACGATATCCGGAAGCAGTGCCTCTAAGCAATATCTCTGCACGTAGTGTTGCGGGGGCGCTCTTCAAAATAATCTCCCGGGTGGGGATTCCAAAAGAAATCCTCACCGACCAAGGCACAACATTTATGTCACGCACACTTCGCGAACTTTACGATCTGTTGGGCATTAAATCAATTCGCACTAGCGTATACCATCCGCAGACGGATGGCCTAGTGGAACGTTTTAATAAAACGCTCAAGAATATGATTCATAAATTCGTGCACGAAGACGCTAGGAATTGGGATAAATGGCTTGACCCCCTGTTATTTGCAGTACGAGAGGTCCCGCAAGCCTCCACAGGATTTTCCCCGTTTGAGCTGCTGTATGGGCGGCGCCCGCGCGGTGTGCTGGACGTCATCCGTGAAGCCTGGGAGGAAGGACCTTCGAATAGTAAAAATGAAATTCAGTACGTTCTTGATCTTCGAGCAAAACTCCACACATTGGGGAAACTAACACAGGAGAATTTGCTCCAGGCTCAAGCACGCCAACGCCGGCTGTATGACAGGGGTACTCAGCTAAGGGAGTTTGCACCGGGAGACAAAGTTCTTGTATTGCTCCCTACATCGAGCTCCAAATTACTCGCCAAGTGGCAAGGGCCCTTTGAGGTCACACGACGAGTGGGGGATCTCGATTATGAGGTTAAACGAACCGATAGGGGGGACGCGCGTCAAATTTACCACCTCAATCTCCTTAAATTATGGAGGGAGGCGGTCCCTGTGTCATTGGCTACGGTGGTTCCAGAGAGGGCGGAGCTCGGACCGGAGGTGAATCCAAAACCCGATTACAATGCCCCGGTCATTTGCGGAGACCACCTCTCCCCGTGCCAACGCTCAGAGGTTGCCAAGTTGCAAAAAGAGTTTGCAGACGTGTTTTCTCCTCTACCGGGTCGTACGAACATCATCGAACACCACATCGAGACCGAGCCGGGGGTGGTGGTTCGTAGCCGCCCTTATCGCCTCCCCGAGCATAAAAAGAAAATTGTTCGGGACGAATTGGATGCGATGCTCGATATGGGGGTAATAGAAGAGTCCCACAGCGACTGGTCTAGCCCGGTCGTTCTTGTTCCCAAGAGTGACGGATCTGTCCGGTTCTGTGTGGACTACAGAAAAGTCAATGCGGTGTCTAAATTTGATGCGTACCCAATGCCCCGGGTTGATGAACTGCTCGATCGGTTAGGTACGGCTCGCTTTTATTCGACATTGGATTTAACAAAGGGTTATTGGCAGATCCCCTTGACACCAATTTCCCGTGAGAAAACCGCCTTCACCACGCCGTTTGGATTACACCAATTTGTGACACTTCCGTTCGGTTTGTTTGGGGCTCCAGCCACGTTCCAGCGTCTGATGGACCGTATCCTCCGCCCGCACTCCGCTTACGCCGCTGCCTATTTAGATGATATTATTATCTATAGTAATGACTGGCAGCGGCATATACAACACCTGAGGGCGGTCTTGAAGTCGCTGCGGCGGGCGGGGCTCACTGCAAACCCCAAGAAGTGCGCGATTGGGCGTGTGGAGGTGCGGTATCTGGGGTTCCACTTGGGTCATGGCCAGGTGCGTCCCCAAATTGATAAGACCGCGGCGATTGCGACTTGCCCTAGACCTAAGACCAAAAAGGGGGTGAGGCAGTTCCTGGGGCTGGCTGGCTATTATAGAAGATTTGTGCCTAACTATTCGGATGTCACCAGCCCGCTGACTGACCTCACTAAAAAGGGGGCTCCAGATCCGGTCCAATGGTCGGAGCAGTGCCAACAGGCATTTACACAGGTTAAAGCCGCACTCTGTGGAGGGCCGCTCTTATATTCACCTAACTTCTCTCTCCCTTTCTTATTGCAGACGGACGCTTCAGACAGAGGGCTGGGGGCCGTACTCTCGCAGGTGGTGGAGGGGGAGGAGCACCCGGTGCTGTACATCAGTAGAAAGCTCTCCTTAAGGGAGACTAAGTACAGCACCGTGGAGAAGGAATGTCTGGCCATCAAGTGGGCGGTCCTCACGCTCCGCTACTACCTGCTGGGGCGGGCCTTCACTCTCTGCTCGGATCATGCCCCACTGCAGTGGCTCCACCGCATGAAAGATACTAACGCCCGGATCACCCGTTGGTATCGCGTTGTCAAGTGCCTGTCCGAAGGGAGAAAGCGGTAAGGGCGCTTGCACCTGAGTTAAATTATGTCTAACACCTGTCTCTAATTTCAGTGAGTATGGGGAGAGCGGCATAAAAGAGCACCAGGGCCCCCGATCGAGAGAGAGAGCTGCCAGTCCAGTGTTGGCAAAAGAGAGCATTACTAGGCTGTTAAGATTAGTTTCATAAGTTTTTGTATAACACGTTTTGCACTACCCCCTGTCTGTCTACTACCCGCAATTAAAAAGCCCTTACCTTTGTGTTGAACCCTGTTCGCGTGTCCTCCTTTGTGTGAATTCGTTACAGTTAGTAAGTGATTTTAAACACAATAAAAACACAAACACTGTAACAATATTACATTCATATACATTTTTTGTGATATTTTTGTTTTCTTGTTGGGAACTCCTGCGCTTATCGCCATCTATCAAAAGGCTCATGTGGCAAAGAAAATTTGTACTCCTCGAAGGCCATTTTTATGCATTCAGTCTCCATTTTAAATCACAAGATGGTGTCAATAAACTATTTTTATCTTGCATTGGCATAATGCAAGAGAAAGTCTTTGTGATACAGAAGACATGAAAGTAGCACTGGTGTAATATCAAATATATAGTTTAGCAGTCATTAAATAAAAAATAAAAGCTGTTTTTGCTCAATGCCACACTTCACGAACTATCAGAGTCTAATATTCCAGAGATCCGTGTAGTTTGAATGTCATCAAAAGTCAGGAAAATATTGATATTGATCATTTTTAGCTATATCCCTCAGGCCTAGTCTGTATCTCTCTCTTATTCTTTCCCTGAGGCTTTAAAGGGACAGTTCACCCAAAAATGAAAATTCTCTCATTTATTCACCCTCATGCCATCCAAGATGTGTGACTTTCTTTCTTCTGCTGAACACAAAGAAAAATTTTAGAAGAATATTTCAGCTCTGTTGGTCCATACAATGCAAGTGAATGGTGACCAACATTTTTAAGCTCCATAAAGCACATAAAGGCAGCATAAAAGTAATCCATACAACTCCAGTTTTTTAATCCATATCTTCAGAAGCGCTATGAAAAGTGTGGGTGAGAAACAGATCAATAATTAAGTTATTTTTTTTTTTACAATAAATTCTCCTCCCTGCCCAATATGCAGGAAGAATGCAAATTGCCAAAAACAAAAGAAGAAGATATTGATAGTAGATAGAAGATTGAAATATTCTTCTAAAAATGTCTGTTTGTGTTCAGCAGAAGAAAGAAAGTCATACACATCTGGGATGGCATGAGGGTGAGTAAATGATGAGATAATTTACATTTTTGGGTGAAATATTCCTTTAACTTCCTAATGAGACTTGAAAAGCAGACTGTTTTTGTCCCAGTCAAATCAGACCCTCTCTGAACTCCATCTTAGCATCCATCACAGAGGGCTCTGATGGCTTGATGGAAGAGTGTGTGTGCACACTTGTGTCTCTGTAAGCATTTCCAGTAAGCCTATGCCATGCTAAGCATTTATAAGAATCAACATGGTTGCGAGTGCAATCTACGCATACTTTACAGACACACATCTTAACACAATAAAGCTGTATCCAATCGTTCGGCTGCCTTCCTTTATTATTCATGTGGGGTCAATTCAGGTGGACAGCTTTCCCCGAAATACTCCCAAAACAAGATCTGTCTGCCTCGGGTTGCTCTAATCTCCTTGGCATCCCTGAAAGAAACCACAATTTGTGGTATCCATTTAATCAGCCATAATTGCAACTTTGCATGTCTCAGATCCAAATGGCTTTTTGGCAGATGGTAGAGCAGCAAACCTGCCTCACAGAGTGGGGATCGTGCATTTAAATGGACATAAAGCTTAACATGACAGCCAAATTATGTATTATTTCATTAGGCTTAAAATGGTCATATTATACTTTTTTAGTACTTTATTTTCCCACTGAGGTGCATTTATAATGTCAGTACAAAATGTTGCCATAATTTAGTTTTTCATGACCATTTTCATTCTGTTTTTTTGCTTCTGTGCCTTTACTGTATTTTTGCATTCATCTGTACTGTTTATGAATTGTTTATCAATGTAAACATGTGCTAGACAGACGTCTTTGGTGGAATCCGTGGTTTTGATGCAATTAACCATGGATTTAGTACAGTAATGCTGTAGTGTCCATATAGTAACCATGGTTTTACTACAGTAATATTGTAGCAAACATGACTAATAGTAAGATTAATTTTGTGGTTACTATGGATATCACTGATGGGGTTTTGAAACCCAGATCAGCTCGAGTTTGACAATTGTTTGTTTATTTTCAGATGGATGAATGGGGGGAAATGAAAGTAGTGCATACACACATACGTTTTGTTTTGACTTCGCAGAACAGCAGATGGTTTCCGCACTGTACCGACAACAATGTGACCCGTTTCCTGTTTATGTTGCCAAGGGCAAGAAGTCGTGAGGTGAAAACAATAACCCCCAAAACCTCAAAGCAAAGATTAACTTCTGTGTGTATCCTGGTGCTGAAAATAAAAGCGAGAGGAATAAAAATGGTCCTTGGATAATCACTATTACAGGACGCTCTGTAAAGTAATTCCATATAATGGATATTTTATCATGCAAAGTTTAGACAATATTTAGGTGTTAATAAATCACATTGTTTAATCTAAAGCTAAAAAAATTATGTTGGGATACAACCAAGAGCTGGACTGTAATCTGGCATACCGGGCATTTTCCCGGTGGGCAATGCAGTTTGGGGCCGTTCAGGGGCAGACTGGCCTTCGTGAGAACCGAGCGGGCCGATGGGTCGGCCGCGAAACATGCTGAATGGGCCGCGATAAGCTAAATGAGCCGTCGCGTTATGCAGAACTGACCACAAAACGGCGCCGCGATATGCAGAAAAGGACAGCGATCAACAACTGAGGACATACAACTATGCCCTCAGAAAGTAACAGGGTTGACATAGTTACCATTTATTTAGCTATTACTGGCCTTGTGCCCTTGCCATGACACATCAAGGTGTTAATTAGTCATTCAAGTTCATTTTCATGTTCACATATCACAATTAAGCGATTATAGGAGTGATTTTTAAATGACGTCACTACTTTGGTTTGAACAGATATTGCCATTTTTTTATGTGTCCCAGAGTGCACGTGAAAATGAAAAAAAAAAATAGGAATTTATTAAAAAGATATATAGATCTGATGTTGTCAGCTCTGTAGGTCTATACAATGTAACTGCATTGTGAACAAAGCTTTGAAGCTCCAAAAGCACATAAAGGTAGCATATAAGCAATCCATATGACCTCGGTGGTTAAATCCATGTCTACTGAAGTGATCTAGTCATTATTTTGAGGTGAGAACTGTAAATTAAATTTAACATATCACACATCCGTCCTCAGGACTGATTTGCGTCAATAGATCTGAAGGACACGTACTTCATGTACCAATTGTACTGCATTACAGGCAGCTTTTTTAGATTCGCGTTGGAGGGAACTGCATATCAATTTAAAGTCCATCATTTCAGTCTGTCTCTGGCACCCGCACGTTCATGAAATGTATCAATGTGGCTCTTGCCCCATTGAAAATGAACGGTGTGTGAGTGTTTTGAACTACCTCAGCAATTGGTTATTACTAGCCAATCAGACTTGCTGCTTTGCCATATGGAAAATTGGGTCTAATGTCACCTGGGCGAAAAGCACACTTTTCCCCAGCCAGTAAATGAACGAGTGCATACAGACCATTCTTCGGTTTCAGTTCAAACTGAAAAAACATGACCGCTGAACTCATTTCATTTTCATGTGCATAGTGGTAACTTCCCACTGTCTGGCTGCTCTAGCACCATGGACAGCGCCAGTCTTCTACCAACAGGGTGTTATGCTGGGTCAAATTTTCAGAAAGAAAGTATGACCACAAATGCATCCAACACAGGTTGGGGCACGCTGTGTAATGGACGCTTGACTTTCGACACCTAGAAACAGGTGCGAAACGGCCATATGTCACCACATGTCAACCGACTAGAGCTACTGGCTGTCTTTCTAGCTTTGAGAGCTTTTCATTCCCTCATTTTGATTAGTTCGGACAACACAACAGTAGTGGCTTATATATGTTGCCATGACACACTGGCCCACGTATAGCCGGCGAAACGCAAGTATGCACCTCCTCAGGTGTGCCTCCTTCATTCTGTCATTAGCAAAGTCTGAGTGGATATGGAAAGTGGAAGTTCAGTTAATTGCACTGAAATGGCCCAATCAGCCATGGTTTTCAGAAATGTTAAAGATGTTATACAGCTCGCCATGGGAAATACCACTAAGGAGGGATCTCCCTTCTCAAGTACAAGGCACAATCTGTCATCCCCAGCCCAAGCTGTGAAACCTACATGTGTGGCTCCTGAACTGACACATTCAATCATGAACAGGCCAGAGCGCCGTCCACAAGCCGCCTCTACAAGCTAAAATGGAATGTGTTCACTGATTGGTGTCTTTCGCATTAATTCCACCTCGGCCAGCTACAGTCTCGACTTGGAACATAACTTTGGTCCTAAAAGCCCTCACAAAGCCCCCCTTCGAGCCTTTGGACTGTTGAATTGCGCATGCGCTCCATTAAGACCGCACTACTGCTGGCTCTGAGCTCAGTAAAATGAGTCTGTGACGTACATGCACTATCAAGTGACGATTCATGTCTGGAGTTTGGCCCCAGTCTTTCAGAAGCCACTGTCAAACCCAGAAAAGGCTATGAGCCTACGGTTCTAACCACGCCCTTCAGAGCACAGGTGGTTCACCTTCAATCCTTCTCCATTTAATCCAAAGCCAATATTAGAATATTGACATTTTTGTAGAGAGGTTTCAACTAGGTTGTGTGGTTTTTTCTAGCTCAAAATGAGGTGGAGGTGGTACCATACTGATCAAAAAAGTGATGTTAAATACATGTAAACGTTGGCTTAGCATTAATACAATCCTAATGACCTGGCAACTGAATACTAGTGTTAGTTTTGTCAGCTGTTTTTTTATTTAGTCTTAGTCCGGTGTCAAATGTACTTTTTAGTTTGTATCATATTTAGTCAACTTTATCCTATTTTTAGTTTTAGTCATTGAAAACTGTTGACATTTTTAGCCATAAGAGTATTATTGATAAGCATTTGTCAATCTAGTCTATCCAAAACATTATATATATATATATATATATATATATATACACACACACACATTTAATTGTTGTTGTCGTTTTAGTGTTATTTTTCACATAAGATTGATCTTATCATGATGATCAATGATGCAACATGTTGCGAGCTGCAGACAGTGGGGGTGAGAGACGAGCGTCTCTCGTGTGCGCACTCTAAGCGCGTTACGTTAAATGACATCAAACGACTATTCAATCATTTTTTTATCTCATCGCTGAGATTTGCAGTTACAAATGACAATCCACCGAGTGCATCGCTTGTTAGTGTTTTCCATGAAGACACCCACCAGAGTTTTGCAGACAGCCGGAGGCGGCACAAAGTTTGATGGAGGCGGCTGCCTAGTAATTCTCTATGCAAGAAAAACCCTGATATGCATTAGCAAACACAATGCTTCGTTCCCTTCGAGTCAGGGAACCGATGTTACGTATGTAACCGAGATGTTTCGGGCTCACCTGCGGCTCTATGTGCGCCTCGCACTATCTGTTCTCGGGTGATGTCAGTGTAAATAGCTAATAAAATATCGATGTATTAGCCGTATACAGCACTCGTGTCGAGCAATGTCTGTAAATGGTGCCTGTATTGTAAATGTTTTTTGACCATCGCTGTTGTAAATGACTGCATAAAAAAAAGTTCCCAGACAGGAGCCTTAAATGATGCAGGGGCTTCTCTCTTGCGGCTTGTTTTCTCTGCATAGCTGTGATGTCATCAACTGTTTTAACATGCTAACAGTTAATAGGACGGCTTCTCCCTGTAGAAAGTTGACTGGTTTACTTTTGTGCTGCCTTTCTGTGATTTTTGGAGCTTCAAAATTTTGATCACCATTCACTTGCATTATATGGACCTACAGAGCTGAGATATTATTTTAAAAATCTTAATTTGTGTTCTGCAGAAGAAAGAAAATCATACACATCTGGGATGGCATGAAGGTGAGAAAATGGTAAGAGCATTTACATTTTTGGGCGAACTGTCCCTTTAAGAGCCTGTTCTTGACAAAAGCATATTTCTGAAAGTCTGGTATAACCCTTTTAAGACTACTTCGAGTTAAAAAAGGTAACAAAACACCTGTTTACAGTGAAATCTGTCAGGTAAGGGACATTTTAATGCTTGGTAGTTCAGTTTTAAAAAAGGTTGCAAACAACAACTTTAAAGAAATATTCTGGAATTCTTACAAGTTTAGCTTAAACAGCAGCATTTGTGGCGTAATGTTGATTGCCACATCCTTTTCTTTAAAAACATTTTTAGGTTTCAGTGAGGCACTTACAAGTGAAGTGAATGGGGCCAATTTTTAGAGGTTATATAGACTTTTTATAAAAGCACTTGCATTAATTACTTGAGCTGTAAAGTTTTAGAGTTTACTCCATTACGGCTCATGGCAATACAATAATTTACACTGATCAGCCACAACATTAAAACCACCTGCCTAATATTGTGTAGGCCCCCCTCATGCCACCAAAACAGCGCAAACCTGGCACCAACAATCATCCATCCGATTATCTAATCAGCCAATCGTGTGGCAGCAGTGTGGTGCATAAAATCATGCAGATACAGGTCAGGAGCTTCAGTTAATGTTCACATCAACCATCAGAATGGGGAAAATATGTGATCTCAGTGATTTGGACCGTGGCATGATTGTTGGCGCCAGACAGGCTGGTTTGAGTATTTCTGTAACTGCTGATCTCCTGGGATTTTCACACACAACAGTCTCTAGAGTTTACTCTGAATGATGCCAAAAGCAAAAAACACCCAGTGAGCGGCAGTTCTGCGGATGGAAACGCCTTGTTGATGAGAGAGGTCAACAGAGAATGGCCAGACTGGTTCAAACTGATAAAGTCTACAGTAACTCAGATAACCACTCTGTACAGTTGTGTGGAGAAGAGTATAATATCAGTATGCCATTCTGAGATGCAGGTTGGCACTGTTTTGGCAGCACGAGGGGAACCTGCACAATATTAGGCAGGTGGTTTTAATGTTGTGGCTGTTCTGTGTAACTTGACAGAAAAGGCCAGTAAGCGATTTTATCACACTAAAATCAAGTTAACGCGCACATCTTCTGTTATTATTATTATTATTTTTTTTTTTTTTAAACAGTGAGTATATTAACGTTTACAGATTGGCCACATTCACATCCATTGTGAGTGCCTCGTAACCCAGATTTGTGCTTTTTATTTTTTAAGAAAAATGGGGACAAATCGAATTTATTTGTGTGGTAATCAACGTTATGCTACAAATGTTGTCAACTGGCCTTGACTTGACTTGAATAGCGACTCACCTGCATCCTCCGCCGGCGGATAATCCCGGAGTCATCCATGGCATCGCTCATCGTGACTGTCTGTCTGTCAACCGTTCACCGGTCACATCGGTGTCCACGTGTAGACCACTGAAGCAAGGGTCTTCCCAGGTGAAACCAACTTTAGGACGGAATAAGCCTTAGTTTCGGTTTCAACACCCTTGCACTTTGCTCTTTAAAAAGTTGAAACCTTTCCAAATAACACACAACGAAAATGTTTACAACTTTCTATCTGTTTGTAGAATGTATATCTCCTCAAGTAGCGAAAATCATCGTGCAACATAGTTGAGCATCAACATCTAATGGGCGTTGAAGGGGATGCGCGAGACACGTCAACAAATCCAGCTGGCAACAATTAAAAGTACACCAGATAATTGTTAAGCAAACAAGATTAACATTTTATGATGATTAAAAAGCTAAAAACACAGCAGCCAAGGTCAAAAGTGGCTGGGTTTTACAGTCAGAAAAAATACAATTATTAATCTCGAGTGCACTTGATGTGTCGGCGCGGCACGTGCGCCACATCCGAGGCGCGTGCGATCGGAGAACGGTCCTTCTGGACATCAGGAGCTCTAACGAGATATCCAGACACACTAATGGACCACTGTCTATCCCCAGGAGGACATCGCCATCATATCATATTCGCCGCCTGCTGGGGCGATGGCTGAGCATCATTTATGTGAAATGCATCCATGTCTGATTGGTGTTGTTAGTCCTCTTCAGGGTTGCTGAAAGCAGTCCAGAAATCATTGCTTACATTCTGTGATACACTAATGGGGTAGATCTAAAATCTGCACAATAAGCTACTGTCCCTGCTAGTAGGTCTACATGTATAGTGTACTACCGTGGAGAATGCGCGTGTATTTTCTCATCTCAAGGAGAACTATTAACCCCTTGAGGCCTGAATTGGAGGAAACCTTTATTAGGTGGCACCTGGCAGTATTTTTCTACATCTATTATGGTATTTTGAAGGTAAATTATGAAGGTATTGTGTAACTAATTTTTCAATGTAAATTTTGCCATTGCAATATATTCACTATCATGATTTCAAGCTTGATTACACTTCCTAGTGCTTGACGCATGTGCAGAGCGCTAGATGGCGCTAGGAAGTGCAATCGAGCTTGAAATCGTGATTGCCAAGGAGACTGCAGATGTCAAGATTTAAAGTGAATATGGAGTTATATTTTGGTATATCCTCATCCAAAATTATTTGGATAGCTTAAGAAATATGGATTTAACCACTGAGTCATATGAATTACTTTTATGCTGCCTTTATATGCTTTTGGAGCTTCAAAGTTTTGGTCACCATTCGCTTTGCAGTTTATGGATCTAAATAGATGAAATATTCTTCTAAAACGCTTTGTTTGAGTTCTGCAGAAGAATGAAAGTCATATACATCTGGAATGGCATGAGGGTGAGTAAATGACGAGAGAATTATTTTTTTTTAGGTGAACTATTCCTTTAAAAGCAGAGTAATGGATAAGTTTTCAGCATTTATTAAGAGCATATAAGGCACCATCTGAATCTGTGACTACGTTTGGATTAGATGTGTGTGATTGTGTCTGTATCCATGTGTACGTGAGTGGACAATCTAAGGCGTGGGTTCCTTGTTTTGTTTAGATGAAATCTGTTACATATGTGATGACTGACAAAATGTTCCTTTGAACTATGTTGTTTTTTTTGTTTTGTTTTTTAGACAATGTGCCAAACTGAATTTGCCATATCCTAGAAACCTCACTGACACATAAATGTGTAAAAACAAGCAATTCTTTCTTTCACAAAGTCCATTGACATCACAATGCAACTTCAAGCCACCACCTTACTCGATATTGTATGTATAGTGAGATAAATATCAGAAAACCTGTCAATAACTTGTCTTGGTTATATTTTGCCTCAAAATCAAATAAATTATATATTTTTTTATTTTTATGCATTAATTGGGATTTTAATTTCATGACAATTAACCACATTTCACCCAACTCCTATTACCATAATGCCAAAAATGTTAATTTCTGTAATAACAATCAATTGCATATTTTTTACATTTGAATGTGATTATTTAAATTTAAACAAAAAAATGCATTCTGCTGTATTATAGTAATGCGGATCTAATGAGAATCATTATTGAGAAAATTGGGAATTACAAAAGTAAATGTAAGTTATATGGTGAGGGGAATGTGTTGAATTATCATAATCTTAATGGTTCTAAAACAGGCTTTATTTTCTTAAATGCAAAATATAATTTCCTGTTTCATTTTTTTCCTTTTGATTTTGAGGTGAAATGTACAGATTAACAGATGTGAAATATAAAGTCGTAAATACAAGGACATAATGCACAACCAAAAACAATGTTCTTCCGCAAGACACGTGCAGTTTTATTTTTATCCGCTAGAGGGACAAAAGTTACATAGTGCAGCTTTCAGTTAAGCAATAAGGAAAAATAGTCGCAACAACAATAAATAGTGGCATTTGAGAGGAAAAGTTGTCATATAAAGACAATTATAAATGAGATATAAAGGAGCGATAACAACAAATTAAGTCTCTATTGTGAAATATGATCTAAACAATACAAGAAATAAAGTCACAATTATGAGTAGTGTTACAATTTAGAGAAAAAGTCATTATTGTGAGAAATGAAGTTGCTATTGCGAAATACGATCTGACAGTTACAAGAAAATAAGTAACAATTACGAGAAATAGTGTCACAATTTAGAGAAATAAAGCTGCAATAACAATAAATAAATATCCATAGTGGAATATAAAGAAAAAATAAAGTTGCAATTGCAAGAGATTAAGATATATTCTATTTTATTCTCTTTCCATAAAAATATGACCTGTAGATGTTTTCGTGAGATTCAGGGATGTTTCCGGTTGGCTGCACCTAACTGAGGTTTAGCTTAATTGGCCCGGTTGCTAGGGATGTTAGTGTCACATGGGGTAACCTCCTCGTGGTCGCTATAATGTAGTTCTCGCTCTCGGTGGGGCGCGTGGTGTGTTAACTTAGATTAAATTTCAGTTGCATATGGGAGAATTTATATTTTCTGCACTTTCTTTGTCCTTTCTGGCTTTGTTGCGCTTTAATGTCAGGCAGTAACACATTGTGATTGATGCATATCGTCATGAAACAGAATCCCTCCCCTCCAAACCTGATCATAACTGGTCACAGGAGATGCATTTAAACGACCAGGTGTAAACAGAGATGTGTCTCACCTGACCACATGTGATCAGATCACCCGAGACATTTCTTAATACCAGGTGTAAATGGGATCTCACTCAAAATCAAGCAGACATTAAATTATTATCAGAAAATGTCATATTTCAATGTGTTTCTGTTAGCATTAAACAGCACACTGGTTCTGTCACACGTATTCTCACACTTTCACACACACTGAAGCTGCAGGCAAGCAGAATGCAACCAGCCATATGAAGAAAGGAGCACCCAGGAGGAATCAATCAAAAGCTCTGCTGCCGTGAAATCCATTTGATGAAAAACAAACCATGTAGAAACAACTACATCGAATCATCCTCGTTCATGGAGAACAATACCATGCAGTAATCCATTTATATTGCTCTTACCAGATTCAGAAAAGTGCTGCTGTTTTCTATATAAAATAGGCAGAAAAGTGAATTATGAAACAGATGAACGGAACTGATGGAGTTTTAAACCTCTGACCCCAAGTATTACATTTACGCAATTAATTCCCCCCAAACTGCTTAACGGTTGCCTCAGATTATAGGACTCCATTCATCAGCCTGATCTCATGGAAATCACGAACCTGTTGCAACATTTATGCAAAACAACATTACGCATTTCCTTCCACATATATACGTGGCGCTAAAAGAGCATTAAATGTTCTCCCAAACAGAAGAGGATTTTAAGGTTAATACTCAATCGAGTTTTAAACCAATAAAACTGATCTCCCTACTCTAAACCTTAAACCTAAATCAATCAGACAGTTTCATGAAAAGCAAATGTTATATGCAAAAGGCGATTGCTGAAGCAACCACGGCTGCCTTTACCTAAACCACCGTAAGCCAATGGTCTCTATGACCAACTTAAGCTTGCGATGCTTGTGGGAAACCCAACCCACGTCATTTAGCTAATGTGCATGTCAGCTAATGTGCATGTCAGCTAATGTGCATGCTCGCTCTCGAGTTAACTAACAGCCGATGTCTGTATCTAAAAGGCAATTGGCTCTTTTACCTGTAAGGCGGTACTTCCGTTTCTACAACCGCCATATTGGGTGTTCCAATTTCTCCCATTAATTTTAACTCAAGTGCTCCTTCTCAGGCTAAACTGTCTCTGCTATGAGTGTGGAATGGCATACTACCATACTACTCTTACTTCTACTAGAGTAGTATGGCACTGCGGTATGCCATTCCAATACTGGCATGATCGATGGCCACACATTTCACAGAGCTGAGGCTTCACATGCAAGTCTGACTTGCCATCAAGCAGTGACATCTGTTGGTAGGAAGTGCAAATAACAAGTCTCTGGTCTCAGGGCATCCTCTTTGAATGAGACAAACTCAGACCTCTTTAAAAGGTGGACCAAACAGTGAACTGAACTAAAAAAATTTATAAAAGCAAAAGTACCCATTTATTTGCTGGCATTGAAAGTGATCTTTTTGGGTCCATAAATGCAATAAACAAAACAAAAATCAATAAAATATCAATTATGAAACTGGAAAGTCATCATAATGACTAATTGTTGCGTCACTCCGTTAATTGTACTAGAAATAAACCATTTCCACGAAGAGAGCTGACAGCGCAATAATGCCTGCGCTGGCAGTGCCAAGCATGCAGAACCGCTCTCATTAGCTTCAGTCGGCTTGCTCTGCTGGTACAGATAATTAGATTTGCGTCAACCACAGGTAGATTATTATAGCTTAATTAAAACATTTATGTTACTGCTCAATTAAGTCTTTAATGTCAAAGTCATCGGGGAAGTCTGATTCACTTAGTAAAACATTTTAGAAATAAAAGAAAACAAAATATATAGTAAAAGATACAGAAGTGCAGGTGTGATTTCTCAGTACAGCTATTTAAGTGATTTAAAAATGTACTGCACCTTTAAAGAATTATGCAAAAAAACAAAAAGTTACTTGATTATCATAATGAAAAGTGGGTCTCAGAAATGAAACACACACACACACACACACACACACACTCACACACTCACACACACACACACAGACACACACTCACAGTATACAGTATCCTTAACAGGATTAAGGTGCTAAAGGTGGCTGCACTGTTTCCCGGGTCACCTGATTATTTACAGCAGTTGGCCTTGATTGATATTGTAAGGCTGGGTGCCAATGTGCTAATGTGTTTACATTCAAAGGCAAAGAGCCTTTGATGATCAACTTCGAGAAGATCAACAAATGAACTTTCTCACAATTAGCATCTCTTCCTGAGGCACCGCACCCCACTGAGCGAAGACTGCAAAATTCACACCTCATTGTTGCCCTTCCATATCTGTCCCATTCTCTCCCCCCTCCTCCTCATCCATTCCCCCTCAGCTCAGAATCACCTCAAACTCACCTAATATCTGTATGTAACAAAAGACCATATCTGATGTATACAAATAATGTAACTAGTGTAACATGTTTGGTATCATTCAAAATGTCTCAGTGCGTCTGGTATAGTGTTTTGTCCCCAGGTTTATAAAGCTCAATGACAACAAAGTTATAAGGTCTTTGCCAAATACTGAATAACTCTGGAGATCTAAACCCCTCCTTGAAGGTTTAACACCAGGAAGCCAAGAACCCATTCACCCCCAAATTCTCAAAGGACAATACCATTTGGTACACAATGTGTATTCTGCCTGGATATTTAAGGAAGGCTGGCCCAGAGCTCATGGTTCTCTGTAGACAGATGATCCCACACCTCACTGTGTGTAACTTTAATAACAGAAATCTGCATTCAGATTTCCCATGCTTTGCAATTACACGTAGTTCTCAATTGTCAGGTATGTTCTTTTGACTTGTTTCTTTATCTTGTGTTTTAAATCTTACCTGGCAAATAAATTGCTACTTTTTGATTTATTCTGTATTCCTCTGAAATCATTTATATCAGTACTGGTTCTTTAAAATAGGAGAAACTGCTCTGGAGGAACCGAGCAGGAGAATACCATTTTAGGAATCATTTATATCATAACTGAAGCTTTAATGTAGGAGGAAGCCACTTAAAGACTATCAGTTTGAATCTCATTAGAAACTGATCAAAAGGTAAATGAATAGAAGAGGATTCAGAGTAATCAATAACTTAAATGATTAAAATAAAAGAATGATCAGAAAGTATTTAGAGCTTTAATTCTAAATTAGAGGTCAACTTAAAAATGGAGTCAGATTAATATAAAATTGGAGTCAGATAAAATTAATAACGGGATGAATTCGTAAAGTGCAAATTAATAACAATAATTGCTTTACTTCAGTGCTCAGAAAAGACAGAACAACGCAGAGACCTTCAAGGGGCAAATCTATATGTTTTTAGCAGTTTTGCCTGCCCCCCTTTTTACAATATCATCTGTCAATGTTCTGTCAGTCAGATCAATCAGACATTTTGTTTATAAATAATCTACTCACGAGACAGATGAAAACATTTTTATTCAGGCTTCACCTTCATGTTACTTGGGTCAATTCATTGTCATGCCCCATCATATATGTGTTTATATGTTGGATAAAATGCTAATCTCAACCCAAAAATGATAATTCTCACATCATTCACACACACTTTGCCCATCACCCACACCCATCTCAAACCAATTTGACTTTCTTTCTTTTCTGGAACACCAACAAAGATATTAGAAGGAGATTTTATGTGTTTATTTCAATACAATGCAAGTCAATGGAGTCCAAAACTGTTAAGCTCCAAAAAGGACATAAAGGCAGCATCAAAGTAATCCATACATTGAGTGGTTTATGATTGATTTTGGGTTAGAGAGAGACTGCCCAAAGTGGATAAGTTCTTATACACTGTAATCTTGACATCCTTTATAGAATCTACATTATACACACAGTTTTTTTTGGCATATTTACAGTGAAATTAGGAAGTTTTCACATATCCCAGCTAAGGCTAAGCTAAGG
Organism: Moxostoma hubbsi; assembly: GCA_032164185.1. Lineage (NCBI taxonomy): Eukaryota > Metazoa > Chordata > Actinopteri > Cypriniformes > Catostomidae > Moxostoma > Moxostoma hubbsi. The sequence goes on from JAVLUX010000012.1 coordinate 7,870,115, forward strand.
TCAGAGTCAACCATGATACGGCGCCCCTGGAGCAGATAGGGTCAAGGGCCTTGCTCAAGGGCCCAACAGTGGCATCTTGGTGGTGCTGGGGCTTGAACCCATGACCTTTCGGTCAGTAACCCTGAGCCTCAGCCGCTGAGCTATCACTGCCCCCTGTACACTCACACACACATTTATGTCCTTTTTTGGAGCTTGAAAGTTTTGGACCCCATTGACTTGCATTGTATGGATATAAACTAATCAGATTGCCTTCAAAATATCATAGTTTGTGTTTCAAGAACAAAGTTGAGAAATAGAGTAAATGATGAGAGAATTATCATTTTTGGGTGACTGTCCCTTTAAATAAGGAAATCAGATGAATTTGTTTACTTTTATTACAATTAGTCTTAAAAAATATAAATAAACTTACAGTTGACACCTCAATGCAATCTAAATCTCTCACAATCGTTTTTCAAACCAATCGAAGACCAGACTTCAACCTACATCCTATCTACCCTTTCTGGCATGTAGAGTAATGGTATTAGTGTGAGACTTCCTGCGGTCTAATTCTTCTCTTCGTTACAGAGCCTCTGTAGGACTCTAACAGCATTAAACTCAGACGCGTGATCCGAGTTTAGTTGATCCTCTGTTGGGCTATCTGTGCCGTGTCCCATTAACGGGCAAAGACACCGGTCTAATTCAGGGATCTGACCCGTGTCATGAGGGAGGGATGGGGTGAGCATTATAAAATAATGGGAGTGTGTCGGAGAAGAGGAGCGTGATCTGTTACAGCAAAGCCATCTGAGACTGAATCTTGACTGGCATAATAACTTTATTTCACATCACAACATCATCAGCTCAAGCCACGATCGTGGGAAGCAGCCTCCATCAAGGTTAGTATAGTTTAGATTTCTGCTTTATTTTTAATTTGTTCTTTCAGTTTTGTTTAGTTTTAACACTTCCTGTTAGTTTTAGTTTTAGGTTTAGTTTTAGTATTTTAGTTAGTTTTGACGGCATTAAATTGTCTAGTGTTACAGCTGTCTTGTGGCGTTTTCATGTTTTAATGAAGAGCGATTGGGAAAGGTTTCAAATTTTAAAACATGCCGTGTATAAAATAACTTGACCTAAGATTAATATGTGGTCATTATTATTGTATTTTAGTTAGGTTTGGATTTGTGAACAGGTAATCAGTTTACTTTCAGTTTTTCACACTCTGCAACACATTTGCCAAACGACACGTATCGCGGCAGTTCTAAAGGGAAATGTCCACTGTCATTACTATTTGAGGTACTCCACGATTTAATCGCACTTGAACAGGTTTGTAAACGTATTTCAATCGTTAAAATGTATCGCCTTACAAGTCAGGCGCTATAGTTAGTGTTTAGATGTCATAAAACAGCACTGTGTGAGGAACACACAGGTTCAGTTATTTGAATCTGTTTTCATTTAACTTCAGTTTCTTTTTTACACTTTTGTTCCTTCAGATCTCCAGAAAAAGGTTCAAGTGAACGGCAACTTTCAGCTGGCACTCGTTCACGCCTGAGCAAATCATGGATTCTGTGTCTCACACAGTACCACGAGCAGATGCCTCAGTGCCACGCAGAACTCTGAAGGTCCCGGCTCGCGGGGCCTCCACTCATTTTGTGGGTTCCACCATCGTCATCCTCTCCTCTTATGCTGTAGCGACTCTGGCTATGAACTGTGGGAAAAAACTCCAGGAACAGCAGATGTGCACTGTGCCTTTAAAAAACTAATGTGAGGACAGTCGTTGATATCACACACTGACCGCGTTACTTGAAGACCTGCACTCTAAAGCATGCGGCACTTTAGCTCTAACGGCACACAGTGGGATTAGATTTGACAAAGCCTTATAATTCTCTCAGAGTTTGTGTTTGATCTGGTGCAACAGCATCTGTTGGCTCTGGCTCTACTGTGGAAAAATATCAACTGCTGAATGGAGTGAGTCTGATATAAGTGGACTATTATGATCTGTACAGGATGGCTGTATATTAAAGACAAATGATAGCATGAATGGATTCACAATGCCGTACTAACACCATTTAATGTCACTATTTTTTGTCTTTGTTCTGGATTATACATCTTAATCTAGATTTTTTAAGTGATTGTAGTGTATAATTTAATAAATGAATACAATTATTGAAATTTCTCAGTTTGTATTCACTTTAGATAATGATAAAAATGCAAAGGCTATTTGGACTAAGTGTAAAAAGCAACACATTTTTTTTTTTTGCACTAAGTGCAAATAGTGGCAGAAACTCTTACACCCCTGTTTAAGTACTAACATACAGTATAGTGGCATCTGGAGTCCCACAGACACCTTACACCAACCCCTACCCCTACCTTACAAAAATGAACCAGGGTTTTACTGCTATTAACAACATGTTTCTGTAGTAACACCACAGTTAGTGCATCAGAACTATATAGTCTCCACCAAAACACGATGGTTACTACAATATTACTACAGTAAAACCATGGTTAATTATATCCGGATCAAATCCTTCTCTCAACACAATGACCTTCACTGTGACTCAAGTAGTATTATAGGAGATATTAAGAGTAGAGACATGGGAAAAAGTATGTCAAATGGTGAGATTCGAACCGGGATCTCCAGCGTGACAACATACACACACTGTCGTTACACTCAGCTCTGCTACAGCTGCACATGGAGGTGCAGTTTGTCCTAAAATCCTGTTTACACCAGACCACTGGAGCACAAATAGTCAGTTGTCCAGTCTCTTAATCCACTAAACGTCTAACCTGTTAACCAGTTTAATGTCTCTGCCCCATCACGAAAAAATCTAATATGTCCACCTTCATTTGATCAGCAATTGACCCCAAATAAATGTGTTGTGGCTGTCTTGAGTTTGGTCTGAGCAGTGGTGGGCGGAGTTAGTATAAATAGCCTCTGCCAACAGTATGGGCTATTTGCACCAAGTATAAATAGACACTCTAAAATAAAATGTTCTTCATCCTTGTTGACACATCTAGACAGATTGTATATATTTTAATCTCCAGTGATTGTGTTCAAATTGTGTCAAATTTTTACTGATATTAAAATCCTGTTCCCATATACAAGTGACTATATATATATACACTGTATTTATATATATATATATAGAGAGAGAGAGAGAGAGAGAGAGAGAGAGAGAGAGATGGTAATTGTAGCGATTTGTCATTTTAGATTTGTTTCCAGTGAGATATAGTGACTTTGCTGTTGTAAACATTACTGTTGCTACTCTAGAAACAACATTCTTTCAAAATAATTACATATATATATATATATATATATATATATATATATATATATATATATATATATATATATATTAGCAATTATTTAGTAAAAAAAATAGAATATTAGTTTTTTGTATTCTGATGGGGGGGGCCCAATTTGGAAAATGTTGTCCCCCTGTCCATAAATCCTGATGGCGGCCCTGATCGCAACCAGCACCAACATCTTTAAGTCTAGTCTTTAATTCAAATGTCATTCACACACTCGCAGTCTTCGCGTCTACTTGCACACTAGTGGCCAAACACCGGAAATACACCAGACAAGTGAGTAAGTAGCTCACCGCATTTATTTGTCCCACGCTAAACCACGCCCCTAAACATGACGCACTTCTGACAGTGACGTCATACAAAATGGCGGCGCCCGAGCGGACGCTAAACATGTACCTGTAAACTAGTAAACTGCTCCAAAGGTTTAGGATTCCTACATTACACCCATACCTTTTTTTTTCTTTTTTTTTTTTACACGCCATCTTCCGGGCCTCGAGCAACAGGACGCTTTGTGGTCGCATTCAGGAGAGATCAACGCGACAAACACAGTCTTATCAAACAAGAAGGAATAACACCAGGTGTAATAATTGAAATCTGTGCAACACGCCATTAAAAGATGGAGTTTATCAAAGAGGAGACCGAATACATGAGTTGTGCAGAAGCATGCAGCATGAAAAACGAAGACACAACGGAACAAAAAGGTTGGTGCCTATACTTGATTTTTATTATTGTTAAGGGACACTTTATTCCGCGATCTCTGCGGTCTACACACTATCCTGATACTGTTTTACTGAGGTCACATTTTGGTTAATAAAAAGTAGTTTGTAAACATTTTCAGTTTCAGCAGCGGTGCTGTTGTGCGCGCGTCCACAAGCCTGCAACGCAGGACCCGGTTGGGCAAAGAATAGGTTAAAAGAGGGGTGTCTAACTCAGTTTCAGCCTGGGCCACATCAGGATTTATTTTCAAATGTGGCACCTGCTTTGGTAGCACCCATGCAAATAATATTACATGTTATGTGCATTTAAATGCACATTTGACAGTACAGCATTGATTTTGAGGTTGGGAAGCAGATGTAAATTGTGGGAAAATGAACACCTAATTTCTAAATGGCTAAATTGAAATATTCTGACAATGTGAATAAGTTGGATCTTTACAGATTTCTTTCTGCAGGCTCCTAATGATTTAACTACAATCATGTCTTGGAATTTCTGAAGGCAAACAATACAACTGACATTTTCCTACATTCAGAGAGCATTACAAGTGTGCAGATTTTACACAGATGGAAAACTGATCGCTTGGTCCATAATTATGAAATGCACCATAGTTCTTCCATAGTAGCTATAATATGCGGATGCGGATGTTTGCCCTGTGAGCGTTTTCATCTGGTTGACGCGACATATTTCCCGCCGCGCGCTCTCTGTCCGCTAGTGCTATACCCTATTTCCGGACATGCCATCGTGACCTTCAAGGGGGGCGGGGCGCCCCCCTTATATAATGGTAGGGGAAACACTGCGGTTAATTTTTGTTCCTACCCTCCACTATGGTCAGATACCATATAGAACTAGGTCGCGAGTACAAGCGGCCAAAATGGGCTTCCTCAGAAGGGTGGCGGGCTTCTCCCTTAGAGATAGGGTGAGGAGCTCAGTCATCCGTGAGGAGCTCGGAGTAGAGCCGCTGCTCCTTTGCGTCGAAAGTAGTCAGTTGAGGTGGTTTGGGCATCTGGTAAGGATGCCCCCTGGGCGCCTCCCTAGGGAGGTGTTTCAGGCACGTCCAGCTGGGAGGAGGCCTCGGGGAAGACCCAGGACTAGATGGAGAGATTACATTTCCACACTGGCCTGGGAATGCCTCGGGGTCCCCCAGTCAGAGCTGGTTAATGTGGCTCGGGATAGGGAAAGGAGCTGGTGAAAGAATCTTGGAGTTTAAGAATCGATATCGAGATTTTTCAAATGAAGATTGCGAATAATCGGAAAAACTATATTTTTACCCACCCCTAGTGTGCGGTCAGTCTGCCTACATTGTGCTGATGACAAAATTGCAGTATACTTTGTAGCCTTGATTTTTCGAACGCATCTACTCAACGCACATGCGGCTGGAATTATTTGCATTAACAAGTGAGGCCACAAGGTGGCGATGCTCACCGTTGGGCTGTTGCTATCAAGAAGCAGTGCTAGCTAAACAACGGGAGATGTATGTGGAAACGACAACAGTATATAGTGGAACAGTGGTCAGGAAATATCTGCATTTATATAACTTGACTCTGTAGAACTATAAAGACATCTTTATGGATCTTATCTTCTGAATATAAGTAGTCCAGTATCTCATAGCAGTCGTAGTACGCGAGCGCCTGTGTATGCGCGCACAGTCAAATTAAGTATACTTGGAAAGGCTGAGCGTCCACAGACACTAAGCGTATGCATCGAAACCAAAGTATGCTTTGGGCTTTAGTGTGGAGAAACCGCTCCAAATGATTTAGTGCTTGAGACCACGTCCACACTAATCCATTTTTGTTTGGAAACTTTTTAGTTTCCTAACGTTATTGTTTTCCAAATCATGCAGCAATGGAGAGCCTTTTCGAAAATGGAGACAAATGACATTCTAGTGTGGACGACAAAAATGTTATGCCTTTTTTTTTTTTAGACATATTAGAGTGGACGTGGCCTCAGTGAGAAACCAATCCAAATGATTCAGTTCTTGAGTGAGCTGTCTGAGGGATTCAGACTGAATCGGGAATTGCTTAAGACTAAGCCATGGTAGTTGGTACCGATTTTAAATGATTGCTGAAATATTCTCCAGGAAGTTTTTTTTATTATTTGAAGTTAAGTCAAATCATAATGTGCTGCATAAACTGTACATAACACTGCTTTTCTGGTGATGATGTGATGTCAGGTGAATGTGCCTTTGTGCTTTCCCGGCGATCACTGACGTAATTAAAGGTTGGGATGAAACAAGACAACCTGGAGATCAACGGTGCTTGTTAGTCTTGTTGTATTTTCACTTTCTTCATTTACATTACGTTAAGCCTGCTTCATCTCTACATGACCGGAAGTGAAGTATGAGCATCTGTGTACTTCTTCTGTGTTGCAGACAAGACATGAATCTTGCGGGTGGCTTTGCGCCCTCTAGTGGCAGATGACTTAATAGAAGGACTTTTTAGCATCTGCTGGCATGATCTCTGAATGCATTTGTTCTGAAATTAATTAATGGACGACCGATAAGCTGAATCGATCAAGCTATTAACAACAATTAATCTATTATCCATTTATGATTAACATACCTAGTCAGAGCTCTCATGGTGCGCACAGCCAAACAGCTGCAGGCGCCACCGTTGAGCAAGACACCTTTCAATAAAAAAGTTTATTTGATTTAATTTCATATTTGTCCCTTTCGAAATGACTTTTGAAAACTGTATATTTTATATTTCAGAGCCGATGGACCCAAAGGAGGAAAGTGAAGAACTGAAAGTGGAGGAGAAACATCAGTATCAGAAACCTCATGACTTGGTCACAACTGGAGAAGAGTCTATCAGCTCCTCACTGGCTAATAAGAATGTCTCACAAAAAACATCCAGAGTCAAAAATTATTTCGCCTGCCCTCAGTGTGGAAAGAGTTACAGCAGTAAAGGAAACCTTGAGGTGCACTTGAAAACCCACACTGGAGAGAAGCCTTTTGCATGCCCTCAGTGCGGAAAGAGTTTCCTGTTTAAAGGAAGACTTAACGCACACTTAAGAAGTCACACTGGAGAGAAACCTTTTCCGTGCCCTCAGTGCGGGAAGAATTTCGGCAGCAAAGGAATCCTTGCTCGGCACGTGAAAATCCACGATGCACGGGACCCTTTTACCTGCCTTCAGTGTGGGAAAAGTTTTGCAGTGAAACAATACTATAACCGTCACATGAGAATTCACTCTGGGGAGAAGCCTTTCACGTGCCCTCAGTGTGGGAAAGGTTTCACCGAGAAGCAAAGCTTTGAAAATCACATTAGAAGTCACACTGGAGAGAAGCCTTTTGAGTGCCCTCTATGTGGACAAGGATTCACGCGGAAAGAAAGCTTTGAAGCGCACATGAGAATTCACACCGGAGAGAAGCCTTTTACTTGTTCTCAGTGTGAGAAGAGTTTCACACGTAAAGTGACCTATAAGATGCACATGAGAATTCACACTGGGGAGAAGCCTTTCACGTGCCCTCAGTGTGGGAAAAGCTTCGCCGATAAACCAAGCTTTAACTGTCACGTGAGAATTCACAATGGAGAAAAGCCTTTTACATGCCCTCAGTGTGGGAACAGCTACCCGTGTAGACGATACCTGAAAAGGCACATGAAAGTGCACGCTGAAGTAAAGCCTTTCACCTGCCCTCAGTGTGGGAAAGGTTACACAGACAAAGGAGGCCTTACCAATCACATCACGAATATTCACACTGGAGAGAAGCCTTTCCCATGCCTCCATTGTGGAATGAGCTTCACTCGTAGAACCGCCTTTAACACACACATGAGAATTCACACCGGAGAGAAGCCTTACACGTGCCAGCAGTGCAAGGAGAGCTTCACAAACAAAAGGAGACTTGATACCCACATGAGGATTCACACTGGAGTGAAGCCGTTTACCTGCTTCCAGTGTGGGAAGAGCTTCACACGCAAAAGGACGCTTAATACGCACGTGAGAATTCACACCGGAGAGAAGCCTTACACGTGCCAGCAGTGCGAGGAGAGTTTCACCAACAGAAGAAGACTTGTTTCTCACGTGAGAATTCACACGGGAGAGAAGCCTTACACGTGCTTCCAGTGTGGGAGGAGCTTCACACGGCCGAGAAGTCTGAAAAATCACGTTTGCACCAACTCTAACGCGAGATCATTTAACTGCGATCGGTGCTGTATACATTTTACTTCAGCATCAGCCCTAAAAATGCATCTCGAAATTCATACAGAGGAGAATCTTCCCTCTGGATTGGCAGAAAAAAACGATTTTGGTGTGCGAGCTCATGTTTGCGTGGAGTGTGGGAAGGGCTTTTCTAATACCAGTGACTTGGGACGGCACCTGAGGATCCATACTGGGGAAAGACCTTACGGGTGCTCGTATTGTGGAAAGGGCTTCACTCTGTCACAAAGCCTGAAAATACACGAGAGAGTTCATACTGGAGAAAAGCCGTATCACTGCACTTCATGTAGAAAGAGTTTCAACCAATTATATACTCTACAGATTCATAGAATAAAGTATTGTCCAAAGTTGATGCGGGGAGCAAACGGCATGTCATCCGCAGTGTAAATAATGAGCAATTCTCAAACAGGCTGATTTGCAACATTGCTGCAACTCTCTCACTCTGGATCCCTGTCACGTGGAGCTCGCCAAAACAACAGCAGGACTACCGCGTTAGAATAGACAATTGTAAAAGAGTGATTTATGAAGCAATTCATGGAGTAACTTTATCTTGTGGAAGTGTGTGATTGTGTTTTTATCCCCCTCGAAGACTTGGTGGCAGAATCGTTGTTTGTAATGATGTGCGGCTGTGAGTGCGATCGCTGAAGAAAGCATCCAGATTAGAGGTCAACCAATAGTGGTTTTTGCGCTACTGATAACGAAGGGGTAGGAAAGGCAGATAACCGATTTGAGCACTTGGGCACTGAATGCGCGGCTCAATATTTCTAACCATGCCGTTTGAGCATGCACTTGGATTATTTGCACTAATTAGTGGGTCCACAAGTTGGAAATTCTCACAGTTGAGCCGTTGCTTTCACCAAAGTGCCTATCAAGGCTAGTCAAACCACTCTGTGGCCATCTTTGGATTGCTCCCTGGCACCTTTTTAATGGAGACAAGCGCCACAAAATTACTGCCGCTATCTACTTGAATGGGGGGAAAAATTTAATCTCTAAAACGGTTGGTAGAGATAACAGTCAAAAAGACATATTTTCTAGCTCTGATCAAAAAGATGCTAATTTTCACGCTGGTCCAGCTGATACACATGCGAGTACTCTAGTTGACTGTCTAGCGATGTCTGTATCTAAAAGGTGATTGGCTCTTTTACCTGTTAGGCGGGACTTCCTTTTCTTGAGCCACCCATAATTTACCCATTCATTTAATACAAGTGCTCCATCTTAGGCTAAACAATGTTCGCTTTCATGACGAATTGCTAGATGTAATAGCAGCTTACTTGAGACAAAGGTGGAAACGACATCAGAGGATGTGCACTTCAAGAACACATGTATTTGTATATCTTGAGTCTGAAGAAATGTAAATACATCTTTATGGGTCTACACTCCTGAAGAGAAATAGTCCCGTGTCCCAAAGCAGTCGTAGCGTGCATGCGCTAACCACATGTGTATGCACGCACATTCAATTGAAGTATACTTTTGAAAGGCTGAGCGGTCAACTGTACGCAGGCGTTCGCGTCATAACCAAAGTATACTTTGTGTTTTAAGTCGAATGAAACTGAAACTGAAAAAGATATTTAGCAAACTGGGATCATATACAGTATATAGAATTCATATATTACTTAATGTGCTATATTTAGTATGTGGAAGTGTTTATTTTAATTTTATGATTAACTCCATCATTGTTATAAGTTTACATGATGCCACATAATTGCACAGATAATCATGTATGAGCTGCAACTGTTTGAATTGTCAGTCCGCAACTAACATATAGGTGCTACTGTGTTAGTATGTAAAAACAAAAATGAACTCTGGTTGCGTGGTATGGCCTGTAAAGGAGGAATGTCTTTATGGTAGGGTGACCATATTCTGTTTTTCCAAAAAGAGGACACTTTTTTTTTTTGCCAGGTGGGATAATAGGGTTCAAAACAGTGTTACTATGAATGCAAACTTTAATAGAGTGAGAAAGACACTATTAGAATAACATGTGTGTGTGTATATATATATATATATATATATATATATATATATATATATATATATATAAATATAAATAAATACAAATGTCCAACATTCTTTCCATGTATTAAAATAACATATTTGAGGCCATGAGTGTACCTTAACTGTACCTATGACTATTATTTTGAATGGCCATGGAAAATAATGTGATAACAATTTTACCTGGTCGCAAAAAGTAGTCATAGTTGATTTACCTGATGTACTTTCACCTTTCACCCTTTATGCTTCTCAGAGCTAATGTGTGCTTCTAAATAACGTGCACCTTTTTTAGCAACTGACACATAAAAGCCTGCTTTCGAGTCAGACATTCTGCTTCCCACGGTTCTCGACCTGGATGAAAGCATGGGAATTTTTTGTGCAAATCTTCTGCAAATTTGCACTTTCGTTTGGGCATTGTTTCCACTCAGCTGTCATTTGCTGCTACTGACAAGCAACTGTTGAAGCCGAACACAGCAGTGCTTCACGCGCTCACGGAGAGATTGACAGGCAGGATAGTTTGGCCAATAGTTGCTGCAAGCCTCTTGTAATGGACCAATTGGTGTGCGAGAAGGTGGGACTTACAAAGACGGCTTAAAAAATGCAAATATGCGTGAACACAAAGAAGTATTAGACCGATGCACATCATAATGCAACTAAAGCCGAACCCGGACATTTTCGCAAATTTCGAAATCCTGGCCAGACACTTTTTAAGGTCCGAAAAAGAGGACGTATGATCACCCTATTTTATGGGAATGCAAGAACAAGAAGCAGTGGAAAGGATCCTGTGTCATGCTGTGCATGGAAATGTTCCGGGATTAATGGGGTGAAACATCCGTGATATGTGGCTCCCCCGTAGCTGGACGACTGAAGGCACTGATGGAGGTGCGGCGGCCAATAATGCTCAGTAGGTTTAGACATCTACTTGAGCATCTGATTTGTACTATTCACAAGTACTTACATTTGAGTTCAACTTCATATGAATAACAAGCGCTAAACTGGTACTGTCTCTTTAAGAATAGTGGCAGTTCGATTAGCGTCTCCCAGTAGTGTTATTCTTTGCATCTGTGCTTTTTGCAACTGTGGTAACTAATCTTTCTTTAAATTATTTTTATATAGAATAATTAATAATTAAGACATTAGCAGTGCAGATTTATGTATTTTGCCTATCAGCTCACCACTTGTACTTGTCACGCAAATATATCGCTTTAAGAGGCTGTTTGAACACAGTGCCCAGATAAATCCGCCTCCAAAGGGCACTTGAAAAGGGGCGTTTCCGTAGGGTTCAACTGATGGACACTTCGCTTCCAAGCGGACCGAAAGCAGCCCATACGTCATAAATCTACAGGTTTGTTATAAATGAAACCAGCTGCATCTCTAAACACTTTTTTTCTGGTTCACTAAACAAAAATGTGTTAAACAAGTCTTTTAATTAGTAAAATGAACTTTTTAAATACGTTGAAACCCAAGGCTTTCTGTTTAAAACGAGCTTTTGCTTGTGTTATTTTCCTGTAAATTCGCTTGATCTGTTATTCTAATAAAGGAGTTGAAATATGAGCTATAACAGTGGCATATGATTTATTTAACGATTGAACATATTCTGCACATTTGAATACTGGTTCATTTTTTTCTTTTATTTAAACAGGCTTCCATTTCTTCTTAAAGTCTAAAAGTTTTAAGTTTTGTTTCGGTTAATAGGATGGTAGAACCATGAATAAATGTTTCTGATTTGGTGCAGTCAGAGACGGGCCACTTCTATTAAAATGAATGAGATTCATTTTAATAGACCTGTCAATCAACTCACGAACCGCATGCTAATTAGCTATACAAGCCAGGAATATTGCGTTTTTTTGTTCGTGTGTTTTTTCGTAATATGAGGTATAGAAGTACTATTTATATACATAGTTTTGTCAAATTTTACTGCAGATTTAAAATACGCTCTTTGATCGTAATCTTGACCAACCGTTTTTGAGATTTCGGTCTTTCCCCACTCAACCGTCATGACTGGAAAAAGCCTCTCGAGAGCGTTCCAAAAATGGCCGACAATGGACTGACTTGTTATTTTATTGGGTACAAAATGTTCTAAACAACAAGCTTCAGCAACCATTTGGCATGAAGGGCTTAAAACGTATATTAAAAAAATTATTAAAAAAAGGGGAGAGGGGCAAAACAATTTCTACAATAAATTAGATATTAAAAAAGGGATCATCAAATTTCATTTTCATTTTCAGCTGTTCATTGTTACGAGTGTTTCTGCAAAACATTTTAATTAATCCTAAATATTATAAACATAAAAGGGGATTTGAAAAATCTGCCATCATAACTTGAAAGAAAGACTCTGGTGATGGTCATTAGCGTCTGTGTGTAATGGCAGAAGCTACTTTGGCTTGGACCATCAGAAACCTGTTAGCTAATTTAAAGGGACAGTTCTCCCAAAAATGAAAATTCTCTCATCATTTACTCACCCTCATGCCACCCCAGATCTTTATGACCTCCCTTCTGCAGAACACAAACTAATATTTTTAGAAGAATATCTCCATTCTGTTAGTCCATACAATGTAAGTAAATGGTGACCAAAACTTTAAAGCTCCAAAAAAAGAAAAAGGCAGCATAAAAGTAATCCATACGTCTGCTGTGTTATAAGCAATTTCTTCTGAACCGATCCAGTCAGTTTTAGTTGAGAACAGACTAAAATATAACATTTTTCACTGTACAAAAACAATCTTGAATAGAGCGCAGATTCGAATGGTTGAAGAAAATGCATGTTAAATTGCCACTTAAATTTGAAATGGTCCCTCACACAATGTATCGTATGGCTTCAGAAGACTTGAAACTGAGCATGAATGATATGGAATAGTTTTAGAGTGCTTTTAGGTACCTTTGGGACTTGACAATCACAATCCTGTCTTCATCATTTTGTTCCACAGATGAAAAATGTCATAACGGATTTGGCGTAAGCAATGATAACAAGGTAAGTCAGACCACTCAGCAGCCATTTCTGGAGTGCTTCCATGCAGCCAAGCAATATGAAAGTACAGCTCCTATCTGCTTGAATGGAGAAAGACTGAAATCTCCAAAATGGTAGTTAAGATTACAATCAATGAACATATTTCAAATTAGTAAGATCTGAAAAAAATGGTATCATAAATTGTGCTTCATGAGATCAGATCATGCAAAAAAAAGAAAAAAAAAGAAGCTTTTTAGGCTACATGGTCCAGCTAATGCGAACTGATGGGCGATGTCTGCACTTAGAAATGCATAAATCGTAAAAGTTGGCTAAAATATTTCTATTTCATAACAAAATTCAATTGTATTGAATTGTGTAATTGTATTCAATTAAATAAAGCTTCTTTTTAAGATTTGAAAAGATTACTTAATTCAATTTGATGAAACTTTAAATGAAAATTAAACATGCAAATGTAAAATAATAATAATAATAATAATAATAATAATAATAATAATAATTGAGTGTGAATCTAAAAGATGATTGGCTCTTTTACCTTTAAGGCGTGACTTTATTTTCTACATCCGCCATATTGTGTGTTCCCATTTCTCCCATTCATTTGAACACAAGTGGTCCGTCTCGGAGCGAAATTGTCTCTGGTACATGAACGTTTCTAAAATTGCATCACATTTTATTTATTCTAGTTTTAATATAGAATATGAATATTACACCTCTGAAATGTCTGTTTTAGAGCTGGAAAATTAACACCTGCTAAGCATCTTTAAAGCATCTTTTTACAAATAAAAATGTTTTTTCCATATGTAAAACATCAGACATCTTGGTGATTGATGCACGTGTGCTATCGGGGATTGGAGTCGGGCGGAAACGCACCATCACTCCACACCAGCAGGAGGCAGTATCGTGTCTCGCGAGCTTTCTATATGCCGCACTGCTACCAGCAAAGAGGAGGATGTTATGATTCTCCGGCAAAATAATACAAACTGAACAACAGCGTGTCATGTGAGGAATCATGAGGGTACATTAGACGCACATACGTCTGTTGTGCACGGACACAGGACTGTCTGGAGCCGGTTTCATTAGTACCAGTCACACATTAGAAGTGATAGAAAGTGTCTTTGTGATACAGAGTCGGCTTCAGGGATGTGTCATGGCATCGGTTCGGGTGGCAGTGCGGGTCCGGCCCATGAACAGAAGGTAAGTGACTCCCAAATAAATACACAAGTACATGAGAGCAGTAGAGCACATCACTCTTGTACCGATGAGCTGCCTTTTCACGATACATTAAAAAAAAAAAAAAAAGTGTATATATATTGCTTTTAATTATTAATTAATTAATTTAAATTATTATGTTTTATTTTTACTGTCCACTATTTTAATATTTATTGTCATTTAGAACAGTGGAAAGTTGTGAGATATGGTCAGGCTGGATTCGAACCGGAGTCCCCGTGAGCCAGCGGCCAACCACTGTGCCACGGCTCTGACTTGACAACACCTTTGGGCATCAAACTGTTTCCGTTTTCCATCCGTTATGAATTTAATGTATGTGAATTTGGAAAAATACATAATATCACAAAAACAATGAGCAAATAAAACTGGAGTTCCCTTCCACGCCTGGAGTCGCGAGTTTGAATCCAGGGCGTGCTGAGTGACTCCAGCCAGGTTGCTAGGGAGAGTGGAGTCACATGGGGTAACCTCCTCGTGGTTGCGATTAGTGGTTCTCGCTCTCAATGGGGTGCGTGGCAAGTTGTGTGTGGATCACGAAGAGTAGCATGAGCCTCCACATGCTGCGAGTCTCCGCGGTGATCTACAAAATATTTTTCAAAAGTGTCAATAAACCTGCTTTTTGGGACAGTTCACAGTTTGGAGTCGACCAACAGTATTTGATCTGCAAACTCTTTGCAGGCTTTGGATTTTTAGGATATCGTTTACTCTCAGGATGACCAGAGAAACATTTTAGGTGCGATAATTTGTCTGCTGGTTAGTCCAGTTATGATCAAGTTATTCAGTCATGTGACATTTTTGATGCAAATCCTGTCTTCCGAGAAGGGTTAGCTGCAGGCGTTGCTCCAAAAAGGGCGTGAGCCCCTAACCTTAAGTGTAAGTGACGCCCGCTTTTGGAGTAACCCCGTCCTCTTCTGAAGTAACCCGCCCGCTTTGGTATTTCACTGTCCCTGGCCTTAAAAGTAGACTTGGTTGTATGTATAAGTAGGTGATGGCCAGGCCTAAGGGAGGGGCTTGGGGGTGCATTGCCCTCTTAGAGTTTCCTTGTGCCCCCCCAGAAACTAATTATGCCCAGTCAGATGGCAAAACAGACCAAGCACCCCCCTCACCCCTTTCCAGGTCAGATGGCAAAACAAGAGAACCTGTTGCCCACCTCAAAGGTCAAAATGCCCTCCCCATTGCCCCGTCCCATCTTTGAGGTTAATGAGAATTACAAACAAACTACAAAGTAAAACACTTGGACAGGCACATTAAAGGAATAACATTTGCTGTGACTGTATGTAAACAAACCCGCGGATAGGTGCTGTTGTTATCAGTACTGCATGACTGGCAAAATGTGTTTCCCGTACGTCCTCCGTGGATGAACACGGCTCATTCTTTCCATCTCCTAATCCCAGTGTGAGCGTGATCTCATGGTATGGTGTTTCTATTACAAAGTCATTTGATCCTATTAATTGGTTTAAATTAAAACGTCTGCGTGCAGGATGCAAGCCTAATAGCCGTTTTGAACATATACACTGTGTGTGAATAATGAATGAAATGCATAAATATATATTTTATTCATGAAGGCCTATTATTGATTTTTTGCCTAGGGAGAAAGACCTGTCTGCCAAATGCATCATCACAATAGAAGGAAACAAGACGACCATCACCAACTTAAAAGTAGGTTGAACTGACCGTTTCTGAGCTGTGAATGATTAAGCACGTTTTTGGATTCATTGTTGCGTTATCTTTACGTTAGATACCAGACGGAGTGTCTGGAGACTCGGTGAGAGACAGAACAAAAACCTTCACGTACGATTTCTCTTACGACTCATCGGACTGTAAAAACACCAGCTTTGTGTCGCAGGAAAAGGTCAGTAGCTCAGACTGGTTGCTGTAATCACACGATCGTATAACCAATGTCATGTACAGTCATTGATTGTTTATTAGTTGTAAGCAATAAGAGTTACGGCTGGGCGATATAGCTAATTTTCTTTGTAAAAATGCCACCTCGCTGGCCCAATGCCCGAATCCAGCGAAGTGGTGAAGGTATCGGCGTGTTCGCCTTTCCTGCTGCATTTGTGGTTTTGCCGTCTTGAATTAGTTTAAGACCGAATCTGACTCCAATTATATTAAACCTCGAATTTAGTTTGAGATTCCAGATATTATTGATAATCAATTGAGATCTACTCTAGATTTGGATACTTGATTATTCTAGTTAATTCTATACTTCAAAATTGCATTTATTCACAGTGCTGACGCTTATGGTGTCATGTCAGTGTTGTATCGAAATGTGTTCCCCGTTGGCATCTGTTTCCCCCTCGCCCCGATAGAGTATGGGGTTATGGTTCATAAATCAACAACTGGAAGGCTGGAACATGAAATTATCCATTGTTGAATAATCACCCTTACTGTATATGCGCCAATAATATGACAATACATACATTATATTTATACTAAAACATGAACATCTGTGAGAGCTTTCAATGGAATTTGTCTGATCTTGTTTACTATACAACAAAAAACAAACCAAGCTGATTAGTAATTAATCCACTTAACCAGTTGCTCAGTTCTGGGACTGTGACAACATTCATTGTTTCTGCGTCACTTTAAAAACTCCAGAAAGTTTGTTTTTCAGTGCTGGTTTCCCACTGAGAACAGTATAGTTGAGTCCATAGCTAAAAACACTCTTTTAAAAGAATTAAACTTGTTCAAATCCTGTATATCAAAAGTTGTGTGTGAAATTGTGTCTTTGTAGGTGTTTAAGGAACTAGGCACTGATGTTTTGAAGGCAGCATTTGAAGGATATAACGCCTGCATCTTCGCTTACGGCCAGACTGGATCGGGGAAGTCGCACACCATGATGGGCATCCCTGTAAGAGAAGATGTATCTCGTAAATGCAGCAGAAGTGTTTTTTCTGCCATAACAAAAAAGCTTTCAATTGATTTGTCAATATAGACAAATAGTGTGGTCCAAAAGTGTGATTTAAATTCAAACCAGAAGTGATGATGTAGTCTTGTTTGCATGCTGTCATTAAAGCAAAAGGAGGACATGCCAAATACTGAGACATGCTGAAATTCAACTTTCACGCAAATGTTGTTGTTGATTTGTGAATCTCTTAGTCGGCATTTGAGAGTTTTACATTTGAAAGTTGTCTCATGATCGGGAATTGATGTGCTTTAGGGCGACGTCGGTCTGATTCCACGGATCTGTGAAGGATTATTCAGCCGGATCTCAGGAATGACTCGGAGAGATGAAGCTTCTTTCCGTACAGAAGTCAGGTGCGTTGAGTTCAGGCCTGTTGGTCATCAGTGAAAGTCAGAGAAGATGTTGCTATACATGTTAAAAAAACACTCTCAGATTAAAGTGTATATCGTAATTACAAAACAGAATTGCTTAATGACAAACACCCCCCTGCCCCCACTCTTCCTTTGTCCCATACAAACAGATTGTTCCGTCCCAGTCTCACACCATTGGTCATTATGTCCAGCCAAATGTGACCGTTCAAACATACTGATTGTGATTGTGTTTGGTGCCGCTGGTGGAGCAGAAATTGCATATTTCAGCTTTGAGGTTTTACAATAAACTTCAAAATGTAATTTTATTTTTCAGTTGAAGTCTTCAGAGTCAGGCCCAGTTGCAGCACCCATCCAGAAACCCCGCACTGACATTTGTTTTTGGTTTTGATGGCAGTTATTTGGAGATTTACAACGAACGAGTGCGTGACTTGTTGAGGAGAAAAATGGTGAAGACATTCAACCTCAGAGTCAGAGAGCACCCTAAATACGGACCCTATGTGGAAGGTAACACCATGACAACAAACTCGAGGGCAACCGATAGTGGATTTTGAAGATACTGATAACTAAGGTGGTGGAAAGTGTCAATAACTGATTAATAGTCCGATATTTTTTATAATTGATTTACAGAATGATTAAAACACTTTTTAATATTTTTATATTGGGCACAGTTAATAAAGAGTTAAAAATGAATATGGATGAATATTGTAAGTGTTGAAAGATTTAGATACAGTAAATCCCCACTATAAGGAAGCCTGGTTTGTCCATGATTTATCACGTTTTTTCTGTCTTGTTTTCTTAATTTTCTCATAATCTAAACTTAACAAAAGTAGTTTACTCATGATCAGTACTAGGCCTGATGCGATTATTAAATAACTGTCTGATCGTGGTTATTTCAGACAACCGTGATTATTGGGAATTTCAATTCCAGTCACATTTTAATCACCAAATAAGGGAATTTTAAACGAATATACTGTTTAAATGCCATTCAGTTGAATACAATTGATCCCTATTTTATTATTTGATTAATATTTTTGAAGTTAAATATGTAAAAATTATTTCTTAAGGTTATTATATGATATTAACGAGACTATTAATCGTCACGGCATCGCAACAGGCAATTAATCATCACGGCCCGCAACAGACAATTAATCGCCACTGAGCCAATGTGTTACGAAGGGATAATAAAAGATGATAAAACTATATGCAAATATGTTTCCGATAACTGATAGTTCCAAAAAGCCACTATCGGCACCGATGAATCAATTAAACCAATTTGTCGTTCTACCTGTACACCAAACTATAACCAAATCTATATGGATCAATGCTTAACACAAGCTCATAAACGTCCTGACATTTAAAAGCACATTGACAATGCAGTCAAAGGTTTCTGCATTCATAGTCACGGAAAGTTCTTACAGATCGTTCCTCTTTGTTTTCAGACCTGTCGAAACACTTGGTGCAGAACTACAGTGATGTGGAGGAGCTGATGGAGGCAGGAAACATCAACCGCACGACGGCCAGCACTGGCATGAATGACGCCAGCAGCCGCTCACATGCCATCTTCACAATTAACTTCACACAGGTAATTGTGCAGAATGCAGAACCAAACATTTTCACCTGTACCACCTATAACATGTGCTCTAGTTTCTGTATACTTCTGTATAATAATATCTTGTGATTTTCCTCCTTAATTAGTCACTTTGGATAAAAGTGCCTGCTACTGAACTAAGTGTACATGTGTACCTTCAAATGCACTGAAATGTGATGCATTAATTCTCCTCTCCTCAGGCAAAGTTTGACGCAGAGATGCCAAGTGAGACGGTGAGTAAGATTCACCTGGTTGATCTGGCAGGAAGTGAGAGGGCCGATGCTACAGGGGCCACCGGTGTGCGTCTCAAAGAGGGCAGCAATATTAACAAATCGCTCGTCACTCTGGGCAATGTCATCTCAGCCTTAGGTGAGAAGAACTGTACGTAGTGTTTGAAGTTTGGTATACTGTACAAAGACGTGCGACAGTGACTGCCAATTTTTTATGCAGCCTTAGTTTGGGAAGTTTTCAGAAATTAAAAAAAAAAACAAAAAAACAACTCTAAATGCGTTATCATATTTACCTTTTTAAGGCGAAATATTTTCGATATACAGTACTTACAATGTTCTTCCCAAGAAAGTTCTGGGTAATATTAGGTAACTAGGGTTAAGGAAGGGTTGGGGTTAGGTTTAGGTTTAGGGTTAGTACCTAGTAATGTAGTTGTTGTAATTATATTGCACGTAAATGTAGAACAGTGTTGTAAAATAAAGTGCTACCAAAGTATTTGTAAAGTGAAAGACAGTACTTCACATCCCACGAATCAGTGCGTATGACAGAATCGAATCAGAAAGAACTGAACTATACACTTATAGCCACTGCTTATGGTATGAAAATGTAATTTTTTTTTAATATTTTGTAATTAACCTTAAATATATTGTAACTTACTGTACATTGTTTAAGAGT
This sequence comes from Moxostoma hubbsi, assembly GCA_032164185.1. Taxonomy (NCBI): domain Eukaryota; kingdom Metazoa; phylum Chordata; class Actinopteri; order Cypriniformes; family Catostomidae; genus Moxostoma; species Moxostoma hubbsi. The sequence goes on from JAVLUX010000012.1 coordinate 7,890,208, forward strand.
GTTGAAAGTGAAGTTATTACTTCGCAATGCTTAATGGGAGTAGGCAGTCGCAGCTGAGGTCTTTTGCTGTACTTCCTGTTTGCACAGAAACAGCGACTTCTGATTGGTGGAATTCTTGTTAGGATTATGGGTAGTGTAGTTCTTAACTGGAAATTCAGCAGTTAAAGGTGCACTTAGGAATTTTTCCCTCTGCAATGTAGCGGTAGGCTGATTAATCGTTTAATGGTTTTATTAATCAACATTTCAAAATAAGAGTCCCTGAGGTTTTTTCAGGATTGTTTAAAGATAAAAGTTCACACCAAAAGTGCACCAAAGCTTGGGGTGCTTAAGTCCCCATTATTGGGATTTTGGTTGCACAATAAACTGCATCTGGGATTTCACATCTGAGACATTTTTTTTAAAACATTCGATATATTGTTATAAGAAACCAGCAGTTGATTAAGAAGAGATTTTTTTCACCACCTTAGTTATTAGTGTCTGAGTATCCAGTATCGTCAACCTCTATTGCCATGGTAGGTCTGTCTTGAATGGTTTACGCGTAATTGCTAAATATCTATTGCTTTATGAAGAGAATTTATGGGATTTTACTTCCGACTGTTGTGTTCTACTCTATTGCCCTGCTTTCTTTAAGATACAAATGGCAGCCAGAACTTTCTTTAACACAGATGATTTTGTCTCTCTTAACCGAGTGACTCTCTCTGTGTTTGTAGCTGATCTGTCACAGGAAGGAGGAAACAGTCATTTGAAGAAGAAGCAAGTGTTTGTTCCATACAGAGACTCTGTGCTCACCTGGCTACTAAAGGACAGTCTGGGAGGAAACTCCAAAACCATCATGATCGCAAGTGTGGAAACAATCACACACCCTCATAACTGCATCTTGATTTGGCTTGTTGAGTGCTCTGTGCATTGATTTATTTGTGTTTTTTGTTTTTCAGCTATATCGCCTGCGGACGTGAACTATGGAGAGACACTGAGCACGTTACGCTATGCTAACCGTGCCAAAAACATAATCAACAAACCCACAATTAATGAAGACTCCAACGTCAGACTTATCAGAGAACTCCGTGCGGAGATCGCTCGGCTGAAAGCTCTGCTGGCACAGGGAAATCAGGTCTGTGAACGTTAAAATGTTTTAAATGTTATTTACAATATAAGGTTGGGGAGCACAAAACATTTCTGCTTGCCTCATTATATTAAACATATACCTTTATATTGGAGATCTGATAAACTATATAATGCAGATACACACACACACACATAGACACGCATTCTAATTTAATGCACCAAGTTTGCTACATTGCTTGGCAACCAAAAACAGCCTAATGCAGGAATTATTGTTCTGATAATAATTATTATTAAAGTTATTGATTTTTTTATTATAGTATGAAAACAATACGTTTGAGGTTAATTTCAAAATATTCAGATATGTATAAATGTATACATTGTTTGAGAGTGTTGAAAGACTTTTCTGTATTTCCTCTGTCCATAAAAGCAGAGCCTTTTCTGATTGGTGGAATTCTTGTTAGGATTATGGGTAGTGTAGTTCTTATCTGGAAATTCAGCAGTTAGTGGTACACTTAGGAATTTTAATTGAATTTTAATAGGACTGATTCATTGTTTAATCGTTTGATTAATCCTTATTTCAAAATAAGAGTCCCCAGTGTATTTCGGGGTTATTTAATATAAAAGTCCTGCAATTTGACGTAAGTTTAAAATCAGTAAAAGGATTGCCTATCTTGGCTTATTGTTTTATTTGAATATATTTACTGTTATCTCGTTTGTCTTTTTCAGATAGCGCTGCTTGATTCTCCCACAGCGTTAAGTATGGAGAAGGAACTGCATCAAAATGAAGCCAGGGTAACCTTACAGTACTTTCTGTCAAAGCATTTGTCCTTCTGATACAGTCTCACTGAAAATACAGTTTCTAAATCTAGTCTGGAATTAAAAACTGGGGGTGAAATGTGTGTATTTTTCTCTGGCAGGTTTTAGAGTTAACCAAGGAATGGACGAACAAATGGAATGAAACTCAAAACATCCTGAAGGTTTGTTACAGTGATTGTATGTTTTTCACATGGTTCACCTGCTCACTGGTAACCTAATTGCATTTGGTACTTGGCAAGTGTTAGTTTTGGATCCTGACTGTACAATCGTGTGTTTTGTACAGGAGGAGACTCTGGCTCTGAGGAAGGAGGGAATCGGAGTGATCCTGGACTCAGAGCTTCCTCATCTCATTGGCATTGATGATGATCTGCTCAGCACTGGCATCATTCTCTATCATTTAAAGGTATTGACAATATAAATAATTTAAGAGATTATTTAAAAGAGTAAATGTGTAATTTAATGCATTTAACTATGCAGTGTTCAGTATAGTTTGTAGTATGATAAATGTCGGTGTAGAGTGTGTGATGAATGGGATGTGTATGTGTGTGTTTACAGGAGGGTAGGACAAATGTTGGACGGGAAGATGCCACTAATGAACATGACATCAGTGAGTACAACAGTCTAATCTGCTTTCATAACAATCAGTTTTATTCATTCAATTCTCTCACTTTTGCTTTTTATAATGTATGATATTGTCTGAGCAGTTATTTGTCAGTAACAGTAACAGCAGTCATAAAGCATGTCTATCTCTCTGTATAGTTCTTCATGGTTTGGGTCTGGAGAGTGAGCACTGCCTGATAGAGAATCGGAGTGGAACGGTCACTCTTATTCCTCTAAATGATGCTCAGTGTTCAGTCAATGGAGTGCAAATCACAGAGCCCTGCCAGCTCAACCAAGGTAAACATATACCTCTTTTTTGGTTTGATTTGTTTTAGAGAGTTTTAAACAAAATTGATGTTTATTCACATTTTGTTGGCTTGACAAAACCAGCAAACTGTTATTCTACAGACTGCGTTTAGGGGTTTTCCAAAGTCTCTAATCCTACATCATAGTTATCAATTTTAGCTTCCCAAAACTTCCAAACGCCTGAAGGTACCTCGTTCATCTATACAAACAATAGTATTCAAGTATAAACACCATGGGACCAGGCAGCCATCATACCACTCAGGAAGGAGACACATTCTGTCACCTAGACATGAAGTAGTTTGGTGCGAAAAGTTCAAATCAATCCCAGAACAACAGCAAAGAACCTTGTGAAGATGTTGGAGGAAACAGGTAGACGAGTATCTATATCCACAGCAAAACAAGTCCTATATCAACATAACCTGAAAGGCTGCTCAGCAAGGAAGAAGCCACTGCTCCAAAACCACTATAAAAAAGCCAGACTACAGTTTGCAAGTGCACATGGAACAAATATCTTACTTTTGGAGAAATGTCCTCTGGTCTGATGAAACAAAAATGTAACTTTTAGGCCTTAATGACCATCGTTATGTTTAGAGGAAAAAGGGTGAGGCTTGCAAGCCGAAGAACACCATCCCAACCATGAAGCATGGGGCATCATGTTGTGGGATATATTGAAGCAACATCTCAAGGCATCAGTCAGGAAGTTAAAGCTCAGTCACAAATGGGTCTTCCAGATGGACAATGACCCCAAGCATACCTCCAAAGTTGTGGCAAAATGGCTTGAGGACAACAAGTCAAGGTATTGGAGTGGGCATCACAAAACCCCGACCTCAATCCGATAAATAATTTGTGGGCAGAACTGAAAAAGCATGTGCGAGCAAGGAGGTCTACAAACCTGACTCAGTTACACCAGTTCTGTCTGGAGGAATGGGACAAAATTCCAGCAACTTATTGTGAGAAGCTTGTGGAGGGCTACCCAAAACATTTGACACAAGTTAAACAATTTAAAGGCAATGCTACCAAATACTAACAAAGTGCATGTAAACTTCTGACTCACTGGGAATGTGATGAAAGACTAAAAAAATGAAATAAATAATTCTCTCTACTATTATTCTGACATTTGGCATTCCTAAAATAGTGATGCTAACTGACTTTTGTATAAATGTATTTGGCTGAGGTGTATGTAAACTTCTGACTTCAACTGTATCTGTCTGTCTGTCTGTCTGGCTAAACCTTTGTCTGATTATCTAGTTAGCTTATAGTTTGTCTGATTATGTACTGTAGCTATCTAATGGTTTGTCTGATTATCTCGCTATCTAGCGGTTTGTCTGATTATCTCGCTATCTAACGGTTTGTCTGATTATCTCGCTATCTAATGGTTTGTCTGATTATCTCGCTATCTAATGGTTTGTCTGATTATCTCGCTATCTAATGGTTTGTCTGATTATCTCGCTATCTAGCGGTTTGTCTGATTATCTCGCTATCTAATGGTTTGTCTGATTATCTCGCTATCTAATGGTTTGTCTGATTATCTCGCTATCTAACGGTTTGTCTGATTATCTCGCTATCTAATGGTTTGTCTGATTATCTCGCTATCTAACGGTTTGTCTGATTATCTCGCTATCTAATGGTTTGTCTGATTATCTCGCTATCTAATGGTTTGTCTGATTATCTCGCTATCTAGCGGTTTGTCTGATTATCTCGCTATCTAACGGTTTGTCTGATTATCTCGCTATCTAGCGGTTTGTCTGATTATCTCGCTATCTAACGGTTTGTCTGATTATCTCGCTATCTAACGGTTTGTCTGATTATCTCGCTATCTAGCGGTTTGTCTGATTATCTCGCTATCTAACGGTTTGTCTGATTATCTCGCTATCTAACGGTTTGTCTGATTATCTCGCTATCTTAACGGTTTGTCTGATTATTTAATTATCTAACGGTGTGTCTGAACATCCAGCTAACTATCTAACTAGCTAGCTATCTGATGGTTAGAATTTCTGTATAACCATTAAAGTTCAAAACTACTTTAAACTTTCTTGTCAAGCCAAAATTAAAGTTTTTTTTGACAACCTTTACCTATCTTTCATATTTGCTGTTTTTCTCAGGTGCCGTCATTCTCCTCGGCAGAACCAATATGTTCCGATTTAATCATCCTAAAGAGGCGGCTAAATTAAGAGAGAAGAGAAAGGTGAGATGGTGCTCATGACTTGAACCTGCTGTGGTGATCTGTGTAAAAGACAATCAAAATTTCACAAATTTTCAAACAGCAGTTCAAAGTAACCATGTTTCTCAAGCTCTGAAAATGACAAAAAAATGCATGTGCAAGAATCAGTGGCATTTTGCATCAGTGAAGTGCAAACCTCCCCTTTATGCTTAATAGACATCATCACTGTGTTCAATGCAGTAATATCAGTATATTGGTTTGAAATGACATACGGGCGAATACACAATGGCAGAATTTAAGTTTTTGTGAGAACTATTCCATGTTACTGCTTCTGTTTCCAGAGTGGCCTCCTCACCAGCTTGAGTTTATCCATGACTGATCTATCCAAATCCTGTGAAAACCTCTCCACAGTCATGCTGTATAACCCTGGGTAAGTCACTGTGTCTGTGATTAAGTGTGTGCAAAAGTGTGAGTGATATCTCCCTCCCCACGCCACCTCCTCTTCCTAAGCCCTCCACCTTCTTTTCCTTTCCAGGAGTCTCCTATTCCCTCCTCTCTCCATCCTCCTCTCTCTTCATGCCCTCCGACACCATTGCTGGTACTGCTGATGCCCAGTGCATTAAAACTGCTTGCAGAATACTCACAAACCCCAGCCTGAATTTAAACCCCCACTTGCAGAGTCACCAGTGATCCTCACCAAACAACAGGGATGCATGACATATTGGTGACCAAAACGGTATCGGCCAATGTAAATGTGTGATAAAGTATGTGATAAATTTGTTCATGCAACAGCTCAAGAACCATCTCTGGCGCAGAGTATTTATATTAGCATCCAAATTCGCTCAATCCGTTAACTCCATTTAGTGAACTTTTGGGAGTACTCCTATTTGCCCAAAAGACCTATCTTCTGAACGCAAAGTCCAAACTTAACGAAACTTGGTACATGTAGACTCCATTGTAGTCTCAAGAAGCGCACCAAATTTGGTCAGATTTCACCCAAAGGGGTCGCTAAAACTAAAACGCATCATTACTCCACAATCGTTTGGTTGAGCATGTAAAAATTTGGTATGCCTTGCCAAATACAGTACATATACGTAACTAACATGTCCTCAAAGTGTGAAGAGGACAAATCAACAAAAATGGCCACTGACAGCCTTTTAAATTTCAGCTGCCAATACTAAGTTGTTAATGGGTTTATTATCATGAAATTTGGTATATACATGCACGGTCTCTACCATGAAGTATTTTAAGAATCAGCTGGACGGTGTCAGATTAAATGACTGTACTGACAAGCAAACAGTTTTATTGGCACCCCAAAACTGCTTTTGATGGGCTGAAAATGACCAAAAAGTGCTGTTTTTGGAGTAAAGCATCCTGTTCCCAGAAGATACACCACAAATGCCTGATCAGATGTTTATAATGTTTTAATACAAATTTGAGTTTTATGATGGTTTTGTTGGTGGTATTTTGAGCAGACTCATGTAAAAAAACGAATTGATTGGCCTGTTACAATGTTGATGACAAATCACAATCCCTGGCAATGACCTGCATGGTGAATCTCATTCCCAATCCGTTCAAAAACATGACCTCACTAATGCAGCTCCATGTCACGAATGAACGGCAAATGCTTCCCAGACGTATGCAAACCTCCTCAGAGTGATGTAACCTCTGTAGGACTGGATGCAACTCTGATAATTGTTTGTTGGGTTAGTTTTTAGTAATAACATGCTAACATTTGAATCATCCTCGAATGAAACAAGTTCCAACTTAAGAGTCTGGATTTTTGGTAACGTTTCCTCTCTCTGCACTCTTTTGTAACAGTCTCCTCACTCAAAAGGGACCCATCTTCCTCAGGTAGAAAAATACAAACTAGTGTTAACTGTCGTTGTTATTTCCAGTCTCTCCATTTCATGCTTGTGAGATGTTATTTGTCTCCTCACATTTCATCATCATGACACTTTAGTTAAACATGTGTACATCTGACTGCTCGTTTGTTTTAAGTTGTGCATTCTTCAGCATGTGCTTATATTTGCGTTGCATGCAGTGCCCGATAAAGTAGCCACTTATCCCATGCACATCTGTGAGTTTGCTGTGGTGTGTGAGTTGTGTGTGTGTGTGTGTATTTTAAGGGTGGAAGCTGATTGTGTCTTGTGTTTTTCAGACTGGAGTTTGAGAGGCAACAAAGAGAAGAACTGGAAAAACTTGAAAATAAAAGGTTTGTCATGTGACCACAAATTCAACAACCATTAATACATGCAAACACTTCGATAAAACACTAATGAGATTTTCTGGCCCTTCCCTTCAATACAAGTTAAGCTCAAGCTTTTGTGACATAATGTTGATTACCACAAAAATTATTTAAAAAAAATTAAAAAATCGCCCAATTTTTGATTAAAAGCAGAAATATGAAGCTTTTAATTTTATTAAAGCACTTACATAAATTCTCCTGCTAAAACTTGCATATTATTTGAGCTCTAAAGTTATTTCAATTTTATTTTTAGAGTTTTTACAGATAATTTTCCACCCTCATTCTGACCCTCTGTCAGAAACGCTCAGTTTTGTTGCTACTGCTCCTTTAAGACTTGACAGTAAACGCCCACTATTATGATTGGCTCTCTGCCCTTAACTGACCTGCCCTCTCCTTGCCATACCACTGCCCACCACTACTAGGTGGGGCTACAGAAGTGATAAGGTAAAGTAAGTGTTAATGTGTTGTTGTGTTGCTGGTCAAATGCAACTGTCTAAAACAGTGTGAGATCACAATGTGGAGGAAGTAGAGAGCGAGTCATTTTGGCAGCTTGGTTTCATCAAATCCAATTTTTGCAGAGAGGAGAAAGTTTTGAGTTCTGAAACTTACAGTATGTTTTTAGTAATACAGAATGAACTACTACATGTGAAAAGATCAAGAAAAATGTATTCCTCGTCATGACCCCTTCAATAAAATATCCTTCCTTGTCTTGTTTGGGACATGGCCCAAACAGATCCAAACTAGTTTCATGGGTATGTGACCTCACTGTTGACCCTGTCCAATCACCATCCTTTCCTCTTGTGATGTAGGCAGCTGATCAAAGAGATGGAGGAGAAGCAGAAGAACGACAAAGCGGAGCTTGAGCTCATGCAGGAGGAGGTGGAGTCTCAGAGGAAGGAGTCTGAGCAGATGCAGCTGTGCATACGCAGACAGGAGGAGAGCCTGCGCAGACGCAGTCGGGACATTGAAAGTCGCCTCAGAGACTTGATTGCTGAGAAAGAGCGATTCCAGGTCGACCAAGCAATTGATCTTTATGGTTGTTCCTACTAATAACAATATTAATATTATTAAATAAAAATTGACATTTTCATGCTGGAGTTGTCCCATTTTGTTCCTGCTGATAAACTATGGCCCTGTTTACACCTGGTAATGAGATGCTTTTTGGGAGATCCAATCTCAAGGGGACAAGCGAGATGCATGATATATATGCATCTTATTTGAATTTATATATGCATCTTAGACCAACTGTCTGTTGTGTTCAGGAGGAGAGAAACAGGGAACATAAGGAGCAGCAAAAACAGAGGAGACACCAGCAGCAGCAGCTGGAGGAGAAGCATGGGAAGACTCTATCCCAGTGTGAGCAAGTAGAACAAACAGAGCTCTTTTGTGAGATGGAGCGCCTCAAAAGAGAGAGAGAGGAGCAGGCCATCAAACTCCAGCTGGAACGAAGGTGAGGAAGTCAGTGTTATCAAAAATCAGTCATTTGAATGGAAACATTACTAGTGGCTTCTATCAAAACAAATGTGTTGAATGTCCAGACGTCTGGAGGAGCGAGAAAAGGAACAGCTGAGTCTGGTTGGGCGTCTTGAGGAGCAGCTGAGGGAGTGCAGCGAGGAGGCCACCGCCCTTCTCACGCCGGAGGAGGCGCGTCAACTGGAGGACGAAAGACAGATGCTCACCGAGCTCAGGGAAGAGCTGCTCAGAGTGAAGGAGGCACGGATTGAGGATGAGGAGGAGGGATGGGAGGAGGCACGGAGGAGTTTGCAGGCACGGTACGAGCAGTTCAAGCGGGTGCAGGTGGAGGAGCTGGGTTTGCTGGAGGAGTCACTCTTGCAGCAGAAGGACCGACTGGAGCATGAGGTCACTAGTGAACGGACGTCGCTTGGCCTGATGCTGCACACACATAAAGGCAAACAGAGACAGGTACAGCAAAATGCACTGAAAACAGAGGAAACGGGTTTATAACTTTAATAACCAATCTTTTATTTTAGGTTTTTGTTGTTGGGAAGTATTACTCCTTAAAGGGATAGTCCACCCAAAAATCTCTCATTTACTCACCCTCTTGACATCCCAGATGTGTATGACTTTCCTTCCTCTGCAGAACACAAATTATGATTTCAGAAGAATATTTCAGCTCTGTAGATCTATACAATGTATGATGAGTTAATTTTATGAGTTCATAATTCTGTCATCATTTACTCAACCTCGTGTAATTCCAAAGCTGTAAGACTGACTTTTTTGCAGAACACAAATAGAGATCATTTAATGTATGTTGGCTGAATTCAATACAATGACAGTACATTGGGGCTGTTTTTAAGACTTAATAAAACACCCAAAATTAGTCCATGCTGGATTTGATTACTTGAAATGAAAAACAGACCATTGTTAAAGTCGTTATTGTATTTGAAATCAAATTAAGTCAGTAAGCAATACTAAAATCCAATATGGTGGTTATGTCGATAGCATCAAACTTTTAACGTTTAACGTGCTAAAAAAAAAAAACAATTAATGCAGGATAATTTTTTTGGTTTTACTTCCTGAAACTTAACTGTGTTTTTTTCCCGACTCGCTGTGGCTAAAATTTGAATAAATAAATGTTCAGAAGTTGCACACTCCACTCAGCTGCACATCCTTGCACAAAAACTGATTGTGTGGAGCAGTGCACAATTATTCATTAAGCGTGAAGCATGTACTGGGCTTATTAAACACAGGAGTGGATTTACATCACAATGGAGACTTCACCAGCAAGCAGTGAACCAGGTGTGCGAGAAGTACAGGCAAGTTGCTGTATCTTCTGGCATCACCTGAAAACGCTCACTGATTTCCATCTTAATCAGTGTCCAAAGCGAAACCCCCAGAGTGAGACCCAGCATGTACACGATAAAGACTGAGCGGCAGCCAGAGGAAATAATAGTTTTGAGATTTTAAATGTATTTTAAATGTATATTATGTATAGTGTCTAACAATGCAATGGCAATGTACGCTTTCATTTTCTCTTGCCAATAAAGTTTAATATGAATTTAATCTGCATATTGGGGCATATATATAAATATATACATGTATATAAAAATCCACTGGAAAAAAAAAAATATTGCCTAAATTGTAATTACAACTAGAGGCCGACCAATAGTGGGTTTTGCCGATACCGATAAATAAGGTGATGGAAACGGACGATAACCGATTAATTGGCCGATAGATTTTCAAATTGATTTATAGAAAAATCAATAAGAAAAATGTTTTATTCTTTATTTATTATAAAGACAACGAGTCCAAAATGAATAAAATCCCAGATGCATTTTTTTGTTCAGCCAAAATCCTAATAATTATAATAAAGATTTCATAAATAATACAAGTCCGAAACACACTGGGGACTCTTAATTTGAAATGAGAATATCGCTAACTCTCAACAGATTTTTGCAAATATCCGATAGTTCCAAATAGCAACTATCGGCACCGATTAATCGGTAAAACCGATATATCGGCCTACCTCTAATTACAACAAACACTTTTTTACAATTGTATGCCTTGTAATACTGTGCATATACTTGTATCAAGTCTGTTTCAATGTTGTCACACTTTTATTTACATGCCCTTGTTTTAATTTAAACACTTGATTATCTAATCAAAATATGCAGTGAAAATATATATTTATCACCTCTAGAGGCCACTGTTATACTGTCGAAACCAAGCTATTCTAGTCTAGAATACGGAAGAATAATAAAACCAATAACAATTGGCATAGATTTTTGCCATTGTCCGATAGTTCCAAAAAAGCAACTATTGGCACCGATTAATCATCAAAACAGATATATCGATCTACCTCTATTTGGAATGACGTGAGGGTGAATTAATGACCGAATTCTTTATATTTTATCAGTTTTCTTAACCAATCGGTTGGTCTGCTGTAATTTCATTTTCCAGTCTTCTTGTCTCGCTTCATTTTCTTTCACTCTTCCTCTACCTGTCCGTGTAGGCGCATGAAGTGATGGAGCGTGGCATGCAGGATGTGTCGTCTCTCAGTCAGGAGGAGCTGCTGATCCAGCAGGCGGAACACAGACTCCAGTTTAAAGAGAAACAGCTCCTCTCTTTCCGGATGAATCAACTGCCTGCCATCTGTGAGGAGCGCCAGAGAGCCAGTGAACTGCTGGAGAGAGTGAGAGGAGGAAGAGGGTCTCCTGGGGCAGGCAGGAGTCCAGAAGAAATGGACAAAGAGCTGGATGAAACGCTATATCAGGTAAAACTCGGAGGTTCTGGTTTGGAGGTGTTTTTTATTGTTTTGTTTCGTTTTTGCCAAGGAAGATTTTAGCACTTAGAACCAACTAAATCTGCACAAGTATAACCGTTTTGCATTTGCTATACTGTATCTTTGAAATCAGAATCTCTTTTCTGCAGGTGGAGAAAGAGTTGGAGGAGAAAGAGGAGTGTTTGTCTCAGTACAGCTCCAGTGCCGAGCAGTTGCAGCAGCTGCAGCAGTCGTACGAGTTCACTGCGAATGTGGCCCGTCAGGAGGAGAAAGTTCGCAGGAAGGAGAAGGAGATCCTGGAGTGGCGGGACAAGCAGCAGCGGGAGGCTCTGGAGCAGGCGGTTGCGCGCTTGGAGAGGAGACATTCAGCCCTGTGCAGGAGCCTCAATCTGGAGCCCGATATCGAGAGGCCCCGCAGGAGGTCACAGTCTGCACTTGGACAAAGCACTTTCAGATCACCAGGAACTCAGGATCTTGACCAGAAGAGGTATTCTGTTTTATTAATTAAAACCATCAGCATATCGGTTTTAAGCGTGAAAACGGCTAAAGGAAAAACTATGGTTTATTAATCATTAATTATCAGCACACTTTATAAAAACTGTGAATTAAAATACACAATCCAGAAGTAATGATAGCCACAGAATGTAAAAGGGTTGGTACTCTTAAGAACATATACATTTGTTTTATAATTTATTTTTAATATTTAATTTTTTATTATTCTCATTGTCACATTAATGTGGACATACCTTCGTGACAGACGTGACAGTTGGGAAAGCGGCACTTACCTCTACATAATGAGATAAAACCATCAGAAATGTTTTGAAACCAACAAACTTTGACTTCTTAAACATTGGTACCCATTAAGGCTACACAATTGATTGAGTTAAGATTGAAAGGCTTAAAAATAGACTGCATTCAGTGATTCAGTAAGTGCTTCAGTCAGCATTATGTGAGCAAGCGGCGCCCTCTAGCGGTGTGTATGGCATTATCCGTTATACCACAACAGAACCTTTAACCTGTTGATACGCAATTTCCCTGCACTCGGGAGTGACGTCACTCTGCTTATATTTAATATATAATTTACTGTCTATAAATGTAATTAATGTTAGCAAATTATACATCTTTTCAAAGGTCTAAGGGTTCAACAGTGATATCGATCTCTGTTTCACAGAGCAATATCAAAATGGGACTTCATACATTTGTTATGAAAATGCGATCAACAGATGAATCCAGTTCGCCACACTTGGGAATTGTCCATGTCAAATATTCATTGAAAAACATCCAAAAGCACTTTTTGTCCATAAAAGTGATAAATCTGAGAAATTTTGATATATTCTCCATTGTTTACATGAGATCTGGCCTGGAAGAATTACCCTTCGTCATCGTTCTTCAACAAACTGCAATCTGAGCAGCATTCCTGTTGTAAAACTGTATATTATCTTATATATTAGAGTCTCATAAACAAAATGAGCCCGTCTCCAAAGTCTGTTTTTAACAATGCGGCATAGTTTTATTCATAAAAGCCAAGCAGTGCAGTCAGATTTAGTGTTGTCTTGAAAGGCAGAGCCATAATTTTGCTCTGTACACTTCCAGCGATTTAACATTGAATAAAGCTGCAGGAACCTCATTTTGTGTTCGATCATCTTCAAATCTGAAACGTAACTTCTTTAGACATTGTATTTCTGGGTTGTCTTGGCACATTTATTATTGTTTTTTTAGATTATAAATACATGTTCAGCACAAAGTATTTCCATTACTATAAACTTCAGCTTCTCTAACTTTAAAAATTAACAACATATATTAATTCTGAAACTTGGGAAATAAAGCCCAAAGTGTCTTCTTTCAAAAGATACTACAACTGTGTACATGCTCCAAATGGTCCTGTAAATACAACCATTTATGTTCGGGTGTGTCATTTTCATGGGTTGTGCTCAAAAAGGGGGGTGCGTATCAACAGGTTAAAGGCTTTTTTGTTCCTTTGGTAACTTTTTTGTTTTTCCATGGTGTGGTTGACTTCTATGTGGAATTGCCCAACATATGCATAATATTATAAATAATAATGAGTAATACAATTTGTGATGTTCTATTATATACAGCACATACATGTAAAATGTGAGTTCAGTTGTCTTGAACTGCAAAAACAGAAGATCAGAAATATTTTAGAAGTACAATATAATATTTTTTTTACATCAGTCATCATGCTTTGATATCTAGATATCTTTTTATGTCCTATTTCATTTTGGTTCTCTTTAAAAGTTTGGCCTGTCATGTGTTCAACAGATCTAATTATAAAAATGCTAATAAAAAAAATAAAATCTTTTTTTTACCTCTTTGTATATTTTTAAATCAAAACAAGGTCATTTTGAAAATATTCTTATCCGTATCAGCTAATATTTTTTCAGTTAAAATTGGTATCGGCCCAAAATGTCCCTATTTTTTTCTGGATGAGCACAGTTGTCTGTTCTGTGTTGGCGTTTTCCTATTATTTCCTATTGAAGCAGGAAGTTGGGGTGGGACAAATCAATTGGCTTGTCTTTTACAGAAAGACTGTAAATTTGTGAGAATTTTATTTTTGCTGACTTTTAAGAAGTACATTAGCTTATAGACTACCTCAAAGCTAATAAACATGGACTAAATGCCTTTAAACTAACATTTGATTTCATGGGGCCTTTATATTTGTGGCCCTTTTCATGTTATTTTTGCATGTGGTGAATCTAGAAAGGCTCTATTTCTATCCTTATGGATTTTTCCGTATGTTTTGAGGATGGAGAGCGAGATTGCTCAGCTCAAGCAGAGGATCAGTCAGAGTGAAGGAGGAAGTGGGCGGAGTCTAAGTATTAGTGGTGAAGAAAAGAACAATGTGAACCAATCACCCATGAGCCCCATACAAACTCTCCCCACTGTGCTGTCTATAGGAGACGAGAGGTACACACAGGAGAACTAATTCTTCAAATGACTGCTTAATGATCTTAAACAACAGGCAACATTACATTCATAGTAGAGTGTATGCGATCTTACTGGATGATAATGATTTTTTTTTTTTAGAACAAAGTTGACACAAAAATGTTGTCATCATTTACTCACCCTCAAGTTGTTTCTAACCTGTATTTGACTTGTAGCACTTTACTCAAAAAGCACAAAGCATCTTTACTCGGAAAGGATATAAATGAGATTCGAGAGCTTTGGGGCAAGATTATCAGTGAGTAACAGTTGAATTTTGGTCTGTTCCTCACACAAGGCTATTGGATGGCTTCAGAAGACTTGGGATGTATCAGATGAGCCATATGGACTACTTTTATGGTGCTTTTTTTGGAGCTCGACAGCCCCAGTTCCCAATCACTTTCCTTGCATGGAAATAGCCACTTGGACCTATTGCCTAACATTTAGTTTTTTATTTCAAAGGAGAAATTCAATAAAATGGGGTCAGAATTACATGTGGATGAGTAAATGATGACAGAATAGTGTTTTTGGGTGACTATTCCTTTAATTGCTCCCGCCCCCTTCAGGATGCACACATATATTGAAGAGGAGGTGCAGCGGAGACTGAACCTGCTAAACCGAGAGAATAACAACACACTCTCACTGTCTTCAGACTCACTACAGGTGTGTAAATGTTGGCTCTGAAATGGGTTAAAAGGGTGATTTTTGTTAAATACGCATAAAATGTTCTAAAAACAAAGTGCTTGCACTTTGTCAAGATTGTAATTTAAATGTATCATTATACAGTAACTATACATGGTATCTACCCATATCTATTTTCAATAAAATATCTTAATACATGATAAACGTGCCCGATGAGTAAAGCATTGAAAAGACAATACAAAAAGTTGCTTAGAAGGCAATATATTGTTTATTCCATGTTATTGAACATAACCCTATCATTGGCCTACAGGACAATGAATTTGAATTTGAATTTGAAAATAGATTTATTATAATGGCTTGTCTAAGGACACTTCAAAGTACACTTGCGTCAGATGGACGATTTTTGAGCATCTCATTTTGGTTGCATCACATCACAAACAGCTTTTTTAGTTTTTAATTTTACAATTAAATCAACACCAACTCATATTAATGCCATAAAATGTATAACTAGGACTATAATAGAATATAACGAACTATAACTGTTAAATAAATAACAGGATTTATTTATTTATTTTCGGGGGCATTTTTGGTGTCATTTTTGCCCCGAGCCCCCCTTTATTTCTGACCCAGGTTCCTATATTATTTTCACATTACGGAAGTTACATGCGTTCCAAATGTTGTCGCGCTGTCTTTACATTATCTTCAGAAATGTGAAACTCATTCATGTGATTGTAAAAGCCCCGTTGGATTGTTACAATTCTTCATATTTGTAATGTAACTAAAAAAAGGATTGTTTGTGGTATCATGAAAGTTGTTTAACCCTACAGGAGGAGGAGCAGGACAGTGAGGGTAGCTCTGTTAGATTGACAGATGAGGTAAGCACAGGCTTCAGCCAATCAGCACTGTGATGATGACTGTGATTTGCATGATCCAGCCTTATTAATTTGCATATAACTTACAGTCCCGGATCTCTAGATTGGGCTTTCTACTCTAGAAGCATGCAGTCTGCTCACCCTTGTCTCGTGCAGATGCATTTTACCTTCTAGATTTAAGCTGCAATGAAACTATTTTAACATCTAAATAATTACATCACCTTTAAAGATACAGTTATGTGTGTTAAAGTTTGCTTGTGTCTCTAACAGACTCTATTTCACTCTCAGGACAATGATAAAAAACACCGTGATGCACGCAAACAGAAGTACAAGGTATTGTCCTATGATAAGTTTGTGTAATATTATTTAATTAGCACTCTTATCAATGACCGTTGATCTTGAATGTCAGTAAATGTCTTTCACAGCGGCTGGTGTCAATACCTCTGGATCTGAGTCCAGAGAGTCTTAAAGATCCAGTGAAGATCAGTATACCACGGTACATGCTGTGCGGACAGGGCAAAGATGAACACTTTGAGTTTGAAGTCAAGGTTTGTCCTCATTTTGCTCACAGTCACTGCAGTCTCTGATTTCTCTGATGTCTCTGAGAGAGATTGAGCTTCAGTTTTGCTTGTGTTTTAAGATCACGGTTCTGGATGAAACGTGGACAGTGTTCAGAAGATACAGTCGTTTTCGGGAGATGCACAAATCTCTCAAGCTGAAATATCCAGAGGTGTGTATGGTCCTCATGTATGAATACGTCCCACAGTGCATTGCATATTCTGTATAGATTCTTTGAGCTGATGCATTTTGTTGGATATGTATTTTTGTTGCTATATTTGCTGTTGTCATAGGTCATTCATTAAGACACTTTTAGCTGGGGTTCTTCATTTAACAACCTGGTAGACAGTCACGATTATTAAATTCTCACCTGATCGCAATTATTTGATCTAACCACAATTATTTGAGATAACTGTGATTGTTGTGCACTTCAAATTCCAGTCACAATAATATCATATTATATAATATATTCTAATATAATAGAGGTCAGCCAATTATGGATTTTACTAAGGTGGTGGAAAAGGCCGATAACAAATTGATCAGCCAATAGTTTTTAAAATCGATTTATAGAATGATTAAAAATGTCTTACTATGAAGGGCACAGACATTGAGGCTCCGAAATGAATTAAATCCCAAAAGTAGTTTATTGTGCAACCAAAATCCCAATAATAACCTGAAAAGTTCAGCTTTGATGTATAACGTGGGACTTTTAACTATAAACAAGCCCGAAATACTCTGGGCACTCTTATTTAGGCTTATTGATGTGAAAATATAACCAAAAACTATCGGTAATAATCGATAGATAACATCGATTTTTACAATGACCGATAGTTCCAAAAAGCAACTATCGGCACCGATGAATCGGTTAAACCGATATATCGGTCTACATCAATAATATAATATTATAGAATATGATGGCTATTTAGGTTGGCTGCATTCCAAAAACAATGTAAAATAGACCAAGACTAAAGTGGACCCGAAAGAGAGACATTTTAAGTATTTTTAAATATTAAAGCCTTAAAGAAAATCATATATCCATATTTTATTATATTAAAGTTAAATATCAATAAATGACTTCTTGGGGGCCTGGGTAGCTCAGCAAGTAAAGACACTGACTACCAACCCTGGAGTCGCGAGTTCAAATCCAGGGTGTGCTGAGTGACTCCAGCCAGGTCTCCTAAGCAACCAAATTGGCCCGGTTGCTAGGGAGGGTAGAGTCACATGGGGTAGCCTCCTAGTGGTCACCATAATGTGGTTCTTGCTCTCGGTGGGGCACGTGGATGCTGCGGAGAATAGCGTGGGCCTCCACACGCGCTAGGTCTCCGCGGTAACGTCCTCAACAAGCCACGTGATAAGATGCACGGATTGACAGTCTCAGACGCGGAGGCAACTGTGATTCGTCATCCGCCACACGGGTTGAGGCGAGTCACCACGCCACCACGAGAACTAGAGCGCATTTGGAATTGTGCATTCAAATTGGGGATAAAAAAATCAAATAAATGAATGAATTATTGTATGTGTATGAAGAACACGTACACCTTAAGAAGCGTTACAATTTGTATGACAATCATCATAATTGCAATTAGTTGTATGACAGTTAATTGTCAGCCAAATTTCATAATCGTGACATTTTATGTATGACCCTCCCATTTTTGCATTAATTGTACCACAAAATCAAAAGAATGAAATGAGAAATATTTTGAGGAATAATTTTGCTTAAAAATAAATAAAAACACTTGTAGAACCATTCAAATGTTTTTGCATTGTCACAATGAAATCTTTTTATATTATTTAAAGTAACTGTAAAGTATTTATACATCATGGTTGGATTTGTTGTATTGTCTTTAATTTATGCTGATATAAATACACAAAATTTGTAGGGTGTTTTATTGGTCATGAAAATAAAAAATAAATAAAAATCTTAATCATAAGAATATGCTTAATTTATTTCGTTTTTTTGTGATTTTAGGTTAAAATATGACCTACAATTTTTTTTTTTTTTTTTTTTGTAATTTCACTCAACTACGGCATATTAGATCTTTATATTCTTGGATGTCTTTCTCTAGCTTGCAGCTTTGGATTTTCCTCCCAAAAAGATTTTTGGAAACCGAGACGAGAGAATGATTGCAGAACGACGGATTCAGTTGGAGGTAAATCCAAAGATGAGCAGCTGTGAGGTTTACTACGATTCACACCTGAATGAGGAAGTTACAGAAAATACAGGAGTTTTTGCTCATACGATGTGCTGATGTCTGTCTTTTCCCAGCAATACCTGCAGAACTTCTTCCATGTGATGCTGTCATCCTCATCCTCATCCTCTTCTCCTCTGAGAACAGACGAGTGTGGATTGCACCTCTCCAAACACGCTGTGTGTGACATCTCTCCGTTCTTTAAGAAGGGAGTGTTTGACTACAGCAACCACGGAACAGGCTGACATGCACACAAACTCCAATAAACACACACACACACACACACACACAGACACACACACACAGTCTCTCATTGACTTTCTGAAGCTCTCTGATATATTCACTTACAGACAGGTGAATCTCACTAAAGCATGTCCATAATATGCCTTTGAATATGTTCTTGACATGTTTCACACTTCTAAACACACTCAGGAATGATCTAGTGATATGTATGAGCATAAGATAAATGAAAAAGAAGACGTAAATGGTTTTCAGTGCCTTGTAGGCAGTAACTGAGCTTTAAATGTTTCAATGAGTAAGTAATATGGACTGCCATAATATGGACAAATATTTGATGGCAGGTGGTTGCCATAACCTGCTCCAAACATCTTGTGTTTACATGGAGGACCATAGAGCCTGTTACAGTGGAAACCACCATCAGACAGGAGGTCCTGTAGCTGCTAGTTGAGTTTTGTTCATGTTCTTCTCCTTTAAGTTGCTGCATATGATGAATCGCCACTTCTTTCCTCTGGGTTCAAAGCTCTGACGAGGTGAATGTTTCATTTGTTTTTGATGTGCCCCAATCATAAATCGGCATTTCATGTGCTGTAAATTATTTACACTTGCACCTCGCTTAACATACTCCTAGATAGAGGAATAGTTCACCCATACATGAATAATTAATCTATCATATGGCTTCAGAAGACTTGGAATATACGTGCAAAAGTAATATGAAACTATTGCAAAACTGTTGTATTATCCACGATACTCAGGCTAAAACTCTGCAGGTTTCAATGATAAACTGTATTGGCACAGATACTGTTAGCTAATGTCTTCCTGAAACAACAACGACTTTTGATTTACATTTCACCCCTATTGTTTGTCCTTTATACTCTAGCGGACACATTAAAGGGCTATTTCAGTCGAATATACTGTTGTTACAGGTAAATGTGTCTAATGTTAATCTAATGTTTAGCACTATAAAGCCTTATGTATATGCAGAATATGCAGGTAAATATATTGAACACTGTTGATCTGTGCAGAAGAGCTTCTTCCCATTTAACACAACGGTTAAGAGCTGCTAGGAGAAAAGGGATTGTTGTGCTATTAGACTTTTTTTTCCAATAACAAACATTTCAAGGGTTTTCCTTCAGTAGATGTACACTATAATATTTATTTTCAATATTTAAGAGTACAGATAGCAAGTTTATACATTTTTTTTTTTAAATGAGCTATTTTCATTTCCTCTTATTTCTGAAACTGAATGTAATGATTTTTGGGGAACATAATGATTTGAATAATTGTTGTTTATTGTTGATATAATGTCATTTCAGTTTTTAGAAAATAACACAATCAGCTGTTTAGCACTGTATTAAATTAATATAGTTTATTTATATTTGTGTACATTTATTAGACACAAACTGATACAAAATGTCAGTGTAATGTAACACTGTAGTGCAGTGTAACATATAAAGCAATATTCCGTGTTAAGCTGAATCGACAACATTTGTGGCACTTATTATGGAAGTGAATGGGGCCAATATTTGGTGGGTTTAAAAGCAGAATTATGCTTACGTTTATAATATTGTCAATTTTGTTATTAGTAATAAAATTAACACTTGTGTATTATTTGAGCTGTAAAGTTGTTTAAATCATTTTTATGGTGGTTTTAGGATTTATGGCATTTCGTCGTCATGGCAGCAACATTGTAAAATTGGATAACTTTAAACAGAAAAGGTAAGTACGTTGTTTTGTCGTATATTGTTTACATCTTGTGGCTATACTTTTCAAACTGGTTATTTTAACATTTACAAATTGGCCCCATTCACTTCCATTTTAAGTAACCATGATTTTTGCTTTTTTAAAGAAAAGAAGGGGCGATTATATTTCATATAATTTTTGTGGTAATCAACATTATGCCACAAATGCTGTCAGTTGAGCTTGTATTGAACCCGGAATATTCCTTTAAGTAAAACAGATACTAAAAAGTCAATGAGGGGTTGATTTTGATAAAGGACTTAATGACTTATCCTTGGTTTTCTGGTGGTCAGTCTGAAGTTTGCCTATTTTTTTTTTTTACAAACCGGCTAATGAGACATTTGTACAACCTCTCCTTGCTGGTTTCACCTGTAAATACAATACAAGATGTGGCAAAGTCTAAGTTCTGAATTACATACTACTATTTCTATTTTAGCCACACATGGTAAAAATAATTCAATAGTATGAGTATGAGAGTAGCATGCTATTCTGAACTAAGCCATCATCTTTACCAGCCATGAAGATCTGAAATGTGGCTGGAACTGATCCATCTTCATTGCCGTGCATTTTTAAAATAAGTAATGACAATGACAGTTTCAGGTTGTATCTCAGGCTGGTTGGGGTCTCAGCGGCAGGGTGAGCTGGTGGCACGTCAGAGGTCTCCTCCTTTTCGATGATGATGTTGAGTGGTTTCATCTCCGATCTGTCATCAATGTTTCTTTGGGCGGTGTTTTTGCACCTTCTGGATGGAGTCACTCTCAACTTCCTTTTGTCCATAATATGCCCATTCATCATCAGTGCCTTGGTGTAGCAGCTTCAGGAGAGGAGAAGGCCACATACCCACAGCCCTTGCTCTGTTTTCCCTCCATCATCACCAATGCACCTGTGATGGTCCCACATGGAGAGAACATGGAGTGCAGCTCCTCACTGCTCACGCTGTACAGCAGATTCTGCACGTACGGACTCACCCCAGGGAGACTGAACTTGTTGTCTCGGCTCTCTCGGCTCTCCTGTCTCTTGGCCTGTGGCTGGCACCACATGATTCTCATGTGCTTACCCCAGAGGTGCCCAAACTTCAGAGCATCCATTGCTCGAGCAGCATCATCGCAGGGTTCATTCACCTGAGAATGGTTGGTGTCCTGGTGTCTGCACACCCGCACAGACAGGTTGGACCGAATGGACTGAAGGTCTTAATCAGCAGGTCTTCGATCACTTCGGGGTGTAGTCCCCCCACAGACAAAGACCATGGCTGGTCGCTGGTCCTCCCTCCAGAAACCTGTTTGTATGAAGTGTCCATTGTTTCACTGTATACAAACAGAGATTCTTTACTAAATGCTGCATCAAATGCTGTACTTACAGCTCAATAGTACAAGTCAATAAAATGATGATGTACTAAACTCCTTTTATAGGCTGCCTTCCACAGACTCATGGGTCATTATGACATCACAATAAAGAATTCCATTCCTTTATTTGTTCCATTACAGCTTTACACCATTACCCTTTAAAAAAAACAACAACGGTCATTAAAAGGAATTAAACTCTTTAAGAATATTTTTTTATGTAAATTAATAGTGAGCAAGATTGCATAATTGTGCATTACCAAACACAATTAGGGTGTTTCACATTAAATAAATGGCTCAAATTAATCATAGAAATTAATAAATATAAAACTTAGTTATAAAATGTATAAATTAAAGCTTAATTTTTAAGGGAGGTTACCCCATGTGACTCTACCCTCCCTAGCAACCCGGTCAGTTGGTTGTTAGGAAGCCTGACTGGAGTCTCTCAGCACACCCTGGATTCAAACTTGCGACTCCAGATGTGGTAGTCAGCGTTTTTGGTTACTGAGCTGCTCAAGCCCCCTTTAGTTTTAAGAAAACAACACAATCAGCCGTTTAGCACTCAAGTCATAGTTTATTAATACGTGTGCACATTTGTCAGACACAAATAAAACAAATCAGAATGTTGATGCAACATTTCAGTGTAATCGTACATTTAAGTGAAGCAGATCATAAAGAGTCCATGATGGGTCGATTTGAGGGATAAACGCATCTTTCCGTCCTATGACCTCTTCTCATTGTTTTTGTGGTGATCAGTCTGAAGTTTTTCTATTTTTGACAAATCCGCAAACGAGACATTTGCAGAACCTCTACTTGCTGGTTTTGCCTGTGAATTTAACAGTAACAGTAAGTCAAATGTCGGAGGAATGAGATTGGTCAGAATGGAGTGAACCACAGCCAATGAAATGCAACAGACCTGAGACTCATGAGGCTTCCAGCCAATCATATAGAGGATCTGAAATGTGGCTGGAACTGATCCATCTTCACTGCCGTACATCTCTATAAAAAGCAATATTAAATAGGATTCCACAAATTCAACGATCTTAGTCTCAGGACTAGTAAAATGAACACTCAATTAAGTCATACGGTACAACAGGCTATGCTACATGGTAAATACAGTCACTATATTCATATAACGGACTTGCAACTACATAAAACTGTACATATCAAGGACACAGTTCTCGAACTCATCCTACAGATTTCATCGAATCTTGAGACCATATCTTTTCAACGCTTCAACATATTGACATGAGCATCTAGGACTGAAACTATCTATTTTATAATGAGCATTTAAAGGAAATACAAGTTAATGTGTTACAGCTAATTGAGATTAAACTGTGCTTTGTGCAGTTTGCAGGCTTACCTTTATAAATGGCAGCTGCCGCCAGTATGGTATCTCTGTGCAGGAGTGGCTTTCTGTTCCATGCACAGTTGCTTTCGCCCATACCTGAAGTGCATGCAGAGAACAGGGAATGATTGTCAATGCATTGTCTTTCCATTTACAACACGCTGAGAAACAACATTTGTAAGACACTTCGTTTACCTTTTAAATCACTCATGAGTTCTAGCATACCAGGATAATGGACCTGGACTTCATCAATATCCTGGATTAGAGAGAATTTCAACAAATCAATAATGAGCCCTAATTTAAGCACACACAATCCAACTACTAATCAAAAGTCATCTAAAGCTCAGATGTAAAAAGATTCACAAAAAAACTAAGGTTGGTTTCCCATTAAATACCATTAACTTCTCATTCCATAGAGACATTTTAGCTATCTCAACAGACCTACCATGAGCTCTGAGATTAAGCAATGATATGCTGTAGAAGTTTGTTGTTTGCTTAATTCCCAGTGTATAAAGAACTACACTACCCATAATCCTGTAGAGAAATCCATTTAACAACATTTCAAATATTTCTGCTGCAATTAGTGGGCAGGATATATTTACTAGGGCAATGTACAAGTATTGATTTTATGAATAATCTTGATCTTCATTTGAACAATCCTGATATCAATTCTTAAAATCACAAGATTGATCTTTTTAACTTTCAAGTTTATTTCAGTTTTGGTTGTGTTAATTATTATATCTGTTAAATATAAGGCAATTGAACTGCACAGGTTGGTCTATCTTGTAAATCTTAATTATTAAAGTTCATATTTTTGTACTGTAGCAAGTTGGAAGATTCCCTGTGTACTTTACAGCATAAGCAGAGCGAGAATTACTTTCATATGTAAGCAAATTGGAAATTATAACAGATAAATATTAAAATTAAACAGAATTTAATCAAATCTAAATAAAAGTTTATTTGTGAAGAATTTAATTGATTGTATTATCCCAAAAATAGGTATTACTACATGGTTATTTAAAGTATAAACAGCGTAATAAAAAAACGTGTCATAAGTTTTGTCTTATTTTTAATTTATTCAATATTTCATTCATTCATTTTAGTCAGTTTTATTTAATTAACAATAATATGCTAAATGTAAAAAAACATGTATTAAACTGGAACAGACCAAATATTCACTTACAAATATTTATACCAGCATCAAACAAATAAAAGATTCATACATTTAATATGTAAGATCAAACAACATAAGAAAAGCTAAACTCCAGAAATAACAGCATATAATGAATACTGTAATGTCGCCAAAATAACAAAAAATAAACTTAGTGAATAAAAATTTTCGTCATTAACGGCGCAGATGAGTTTTACACTAATTATACGCCACTTTTTGTTGAATTACCTGCAAAAAATAATCACGATATACATCTAAATTACTAATACTATGATAAAAGATTTTGGTAAGGATACACTGATATGAACATTTCTGACCAATAACGACTTTAACAAAAACATTTATAGGCCGATACCGATATTTTGCCACTTATATTATTTTGTCATCTGATCAATGTTTTACTATGTAATTATGCTTTAAAATGTGCAAAGACGTACAAAAGCTTTTATACTGTTTAAGCAATAAATAATTTCCATTGGACATGGATTGGATCTGTTGGATCTGTAAAAGGCTAAAATTTTAAAGAGAGCCACAATGAAAAATAAATTCAAGATAAAAAGAAAAGAAAAGAAAATATACAAAGTTTTAGTTATTGCGCAATGCCAAATTGCTATTTCAATCTTAATTCAATCAATCGTGCAGCATTAATGGCATTATAGCGCTTTCTCAAAAGTCAAAGTCTGCTGGGTTCAAAGCGTTGTGGCTGGTTTCCCTCTTCATGCAGCCTATAAGTAAGTGCTGCTTTCACAAGCGTCACGTCCGTTTATGAAGGGTTTTTGTGCATTAATGGAAGAATCCTACATGTTTTAGGAGTGCCAACCCTTTTAATTATTGTAGCTATTATTATTTCTGGATTGTGCATTTCAATTTACAGTCTTTACAAAGCGTGTTCCTCATTAACCATTGTTTTATCTTATCACCGTTTTTAACCGATTTGCGGATGGCTTTAATAATGGTCGATAAATATCGGCAGCTGAGATCCATCGGTGCATCCCTAGATGTTGGTCAAACCGCCCACCTCTAAGCAAACAACCCACAATTCTAGAAATCTGCAAAGACTGAGCTCGATTCAAAGCAGAAAACAGCCGTAGTCCACTTACCACAGTGAGCATGTTGAAGCCGGCCTGGCCCAGTAGGTTCCCCAGGTCAGTGACAGCTGTGTATGGTGAGATATGAGGGGCAAATCCTCCCTCCCTTTCCAGCTCAGCTAATTGTAGAGAACACCGCAACTCATAGAGCGTCTCCCCGCCAACCATTGCTCCAATAAACACGCCATCCGGCTTCAACACCTGGTGGATCTGAGCGACAAAACAGAAGGATTTTGGTTTATGTTGAGCACAGTCAGAGTATCAGGCATTTGTACTGTCCCATTAGAAACTCATCGGCAGCTACTCCTCCCATACCTGTCTCAAAGCTCCAGGAAGATCGTTGATCCAGTGCAGACTGAGGACACAGAAACGGGTTTATTAATGACAACCCATCCTGTAATTTCGTATATAAACATAAACAAGGGCATCATGAAGTAGGGCAATACTAAGAGTTGGCAATTATAACAATGTCTTCTATAACAGTATGAGTAATTTTATATTATTGTAACTGTGTGAATGGGGACATGGAGGGTTTAAAGGCAGAAATGTGAAGCTTATTATTTGGGGTTCAACTTGGGGTTCAGTGTCTTGACCAAGGACACTTCGGCACGTGGAGTCATATGGGCCGGGATTCGAACAACCAACCCTACGATTGGTGGCCGACCCGCTCTACCAACTGAGCCACTGCCGCCCCAAATGTCAAAGAAGTTGTAAAATTAAGTTTACACAGAAGAGGATATATCTACTGCAGTATAAATTGTATAGCAAAATGTTTACCGGTTGACACATTTAAAGCTTTGCGCTCTATATACCGTCATCCCACCCAGCCCTAGGTGGTACAGTACCTCAGGCTGCTGAGCACCAGGTCAAATGTGTTTTCTTTAAAGGGCAGGAACTCCCCATCCGCCAAAACACAGTGAGCAGGAATTTCACACTCCCGTGTCTTCCTCTGAAGAAAAAGCAGGTAAGTAGTAAGAGAGGAAATGAAGGTGGAAGCGAATTTGAGTTTGTAGGGCCGGATTCATGTAAAAAGATACATTTACACTTTAAACACTGACGGATAATAAAAACTTTCTTAAAGGAATATTCCGGGTTCAATACAAGTTAAGCTCAATCAACAGCATTTGTGGCATAATGTTGATTACCAAAAAAATGTATTTAACTCGTCCCACTTTTTCTTTAAAAAAAAAAAAACACAAATCTGGGTTATAGTGAGGCAGTTACAATGAAAGTTAATTGGGCCAATCAGTAAACAAGAAAAAAAAATCACTTTTTGAAAAGTATAGCCACAAGATGTAAACATTATACACCGATCAGCCACAACATTAAAACCACCTGCCTAATATTGTGTAGGTCCCTCTCGTGCCGCCACAACAGCACCAACCTGCATCTCAGAACAGCATTCTGGGATTATACTCTTCACAGCACAATTGTACAGAGTGGTTATCTGAGTTACCGTAGACACAGTCAGCTCAAACCAGTCCATCTGACACCAACAATCATGCCATGGTCCAAATCACCGAGATCAAATTTTTCCCCATTCTGATGGTTGATGTGAACATGAACTGAAGCTCCTGACCCGTATTTGCATGATTTTATGCACTGCTGCCACACGATTGGCTGATTAGATAATCGCATGGATGATTGTTGGTGCCAGATGGGCTGGTTTGAGTATTTCTGGGATTTTCACACACAACAGTCTCTAGAATTTACTCCGAATGGGGCCAAAAACAAAAAACATCCAGTGAGCGGCAGTTCTGTGGATGTAAATGCCTTGTTGATGAGAGGTCGACAGAGAATGGCCAGACTTGGTCTACGGTAACTCAGATAACCGCTCTGTACAATGTTGGCGCTGTTTTGGCGGAACGAGGGGAACCTACACAATATTAGTTCGGTGTTTTAATGTGATAAGTGTACATGTTAACATTATTTTTGAGTGATAAATTTGCATACTACAACTTCTTTTCCATGACAACATAACACTGAAACCATAAAACGACCACAATCAATGATTTCACCAAATTTACATCTAAAAAATTAAACAAGTTTTAAAAGTAAAATTTCATAAAATTATAAGCGTCTTTAAAACATTCATAAATTGGCCCCATTCACTTCCATTGTAAATGCCCGAATATAACCTTGATTTTGTTTTGTTCAGAAAAGGAGGGACGATGCAAAATGATTTATTTTTGTTTTTTTGGTAATAAACATTATGCCACAAATGATTTAGACTAAGTTTAACATGAATTGTACCCGCAATATTCCTTTAAGAAATCTTTCCGAGAATACAAAACCAAATATACAATAATTTCAAATACAAATAATACAAAATATATTAATTTAGAAAATAAGAAAAAAACTAGTTTAAAATAATTTTATCCTTAAGAATGTTTTATTCTTAAGAATGAATCCAGCCCCTGATCTGAATCGTAAAAGTGAAATTATACAGTAAGTTGCACAAGAATAAAAGCTATTGCTCTGTGTGTCTCTTACCAGACAAGAGTCAGAGATGTCTGTTAAGAAGAGACGTCCAACAAAGTCCTGAGAAGAGAGAGGAATCACTGTCATTTCAAAATGATAGAAACAAGAGCAATTTACTGTAACTTTAAGAACAGTTCTACCTTACTCAAATGCTCTGCAATGTGACTCTTTCCACAGCCTACATCTAGAGCCAAAGGGAATGTCCTGCAATTGCATTTACAAGATCATTATTCTTAACGTAGTCCAACCAAAGATGAAAATGATGTCATCATTTCCAAACCCAGACTAATTTCTTCCATGAAACATTCCTTTAGGCAGAATGCCCGAGCCGCTGTTTTTCATACAGTGACAGTGAATGGGGACTGGTTCTGTTGAACCTTAAAATGTACAAAAAAACACCATAAAAGTTGTCCATACGACTTGTGTGATATATTTCATGTCTTTAAAGATTTTAGAGCTGCGGGATATCAGAAGATTTTCAGTAAGAAACTACCTAAATTTCAATCTGTTTCTCATACAAAGCTATCGTATGGCTCCACAAGACTTGGGATATAGTCCACAAGACTTGGGATATAGTCCACAAGCAATATGGACTACTTTTATGACATATTTCTGGTGCTATTTTGTCCTTCCCGGAGTTTGACCGCCGTGCTCACTACGTAAAGTGCTGCTCAGAGCAAACACGTTCTTGCAAAAAAAGAAAGAAAAAAAAGCTAGACGAAGCCCAACAGAAAGTGCAGAATATGTGTGTTTTGAGAAACGTTTTTAAAAGTTCAATTAAATTTGATATGGCTTAAAAATTTGTTTAAAAAAAAAAAATGTATGCATTTAATAAAAATCAACAACACCACAACGGTCAAATACATCCATCTAGATTAAAAACTACACGGATGCATGGAAATACACGTTTAGTGTGAACAGCCCCTAAATATTCTTTAAAAACATGTCCTTTGGTGTTCTACGTAATAAACAACCTCAATCGGTTTTGTACTGAAGCGAAGTAAACAATGTCAGAATGGTCATTTCTGGGTGTACTGTCCCTTTAAGAATGCACATGCAAGAGAATGATTTAAAATGTGACCTTGAGACGTCATAGACTCTGTCTGCCACCCTGCTCCCCACCTGCAGACACATTGGAAACAGAACTTGAAACATAGTTCATTGTACAGAGTCACGATATAGAAAGTAAAGTAATATCCCACCTCGTCTCTAAGGTAATCGTATTTGTCGCTGTCTTGTAATGATGCTGCCCATTCTTTCTGTTTGCGCTTCATGCTCCTGTCAAACACGTTCATCGCGCCTCCCTGCCTGGAAGACAGAAGCCTCCATCCCGCCCTGGACAAAGACTGCAGACATCGGACGCTTTTCAGACACATTCTTGTGCTGAACATGTTATTTATACTTTATACATCATTTCTAAAAGAACACAGGACACTTTCAAACACATTGCATCGGAGTATTGCCAAAAGTAGAGCGTACTTTTGCGTCACACAAAAGAGAGATCGGAGGTAAAACGTGGACTGGATCTCGAGCCCGGACTGTGGACTGGATTCGGATCCATCATGTTGTTGTTAAATGGCCGTTCACCCTTTAGGAGCATAATCAAAGCATTTGGCAGAATGTACTGTATACATATAGACTAGTGTACAACAGACATGTAAAACAACTTGCATAAATTATGAAAAGACTAAAGAGGGATAAAGCTGATGTCAATTTGTAGGCGAACACAGAAGGTTAACTGTATTTCCTTTATGGGTTTTATAATGGCTGTTATGAATTATTGTGAGTAAAATACGGTCTGTGTTAACATTACTTGAAGATACGTTGACACTGACGTTTTGTTCTAGAACATAAATTGGACCTTTGAAGCTGCTGTGTGTTTTAAAAAAGTACAAGTTGCTAAATAAGAACTACAACTACCACAAGCATGTGAGTGGACATTCCTGATGAAACAGGAAATATTTGTAGTCCTTATTTAGCAACTTGTTAGCAACATACCTTTTTTAAAACACATGCTAGCTTCAAATGTAATGTTTGGGGAATGACTGTGTGTTATTTATGATGTAGACCAAAACTTCCAAGTATCTTCAAGACAGGTAATGTTTACCTTTTTTACGAGTAATTATTTTACTCATAAATCCAAAACTGCCATTATAAAAACCTATTTGAAAATCCAGAGGTAACCGACACTAAAAGGCTAAAAATCATCCAGGTTTTTGGTCTACAGTACAAGTGGTGAATTTCAACAATACAAACGGATAAGAAATTAAGGTTAAAAAAACAGAAAATAATGATGACAAACAATAGGAAAATTTTAAATATAGGAAAATTAGCAATAATAGAGTCGTTGTCACATGATTTTGTGATTTTAAAAAATAAACTGAAGATCAGTTAATCACTTAAACGTTGTGTGTCAATTTAATAAAGTTACTCAGAGGTCCTTAGAGGACAAAAATGTCCATGTCAAAAAAACTGCCAGAACAATATATATATATGATTTTATATATAAAGTCAGTCTGTTTCACTGACTGATTTTTTTTAACCAACATCAGTCCTGAACATAACTACCAAATATTCATTAATTTTCAGGATTTTAACACTTCAAATGCCAGTTTGTTTACATAATGCCACTGTTTCACACACACACAAAACAAACACTGGCATCCATACCCACAAACCCACACAGTTTTAGCTGCATCATTTATTCAGTTGGCCTGCAGGTCCTATAATACAACAAACAGAAAATAGGGGAAAAGCATGTATTTGCTCCATAGGCTAAACATTGGGAAAATGGGCTATCTGGTGGAAAATGTAAAAAAATAAAAAATCAAATTGAAGCCAGGGCTCCTGAATGAAAACGTAATACCATAAAATTCATGAGTTTATGCTTTAATTGCACAGGGATCAAATATCGCATTTTTAATGGGTTTCATTTGGGACATTTTTGTCCTGAAGTTCCTGAGTGTAACTATTTTGTGTACACAGTGTATTATTGATGTATTATAGGAACTGAGGTTGAAATAACAAAATTCCCTCCAAAATACACACCTTTGGCAAAATGTATGCTGTTGTTTAAACACATGAAAAATACAAAAATGTCTCGAAGATCGCACAAGGGTTAAGAAAGTGACTGGAGCTTGAACACAGATTGTAAACAGGTGATATAAAGCGAAAACGTTAACGTCTGGTGTATTTTAGGCTCTTTGGCCTGCCGTAGGAAAAGAGGGCGGAGTTGCGAAATGGACGCGGAAGTGGTGGAGCGTCACAGGTTAACGTGTGTGGATCTGTTGGTGTAAATCTCCCGAGAACTGTCAATGAGTGTCGCAAAATGTACTAATAAAGTTTTTTATTTGTAGTCTACTTGATTTGTCGTCAATACCTCGTTGTTTTAAGTGCTGTAATTTTGATAGTAGAGCTGGTGGATGAACATTTCGCTTGCAAATTATAAATATTCTCAGTGTTTAGTCATAAACAACTATACAATGACCGGCTGTACAGAAAACGCACTGTAAACAATAATAAATGCAAAATAATAAATATAAGGAATGTATACATAGCCCGTGCATAATTAACAGTTGTAGCAATTAACAAATGACAAGGGATACAATGCAACCCAACAATAATTAATTGCACATTGTATAATATACAGTTGAAGACAGAAGTTTACATACACCTCAGCAAAAAACATTTAAACTCAGTTTTCACCATTCCTGACATTTAATCATAGAAAACATTCCCTGT
The DNA here is from genome assembly GCA_032164185.1 of Moxostoma hubbsi. NCBI lineage: Eukaryota > Metazoa > Chordata > Actinopteri > Cypriniformes > Catostomidae > Moxostoma > Moxostoma hubbsi. The sequence continues at coordinate 7,921,994 of JAVLUX010000012.1, forward strand.
CTTAGGTCAGTTAGGATCACTTCTTTATTTTAGGAATGTGTAATGTCAGAATAATAGTAGAGAGAATTATTTATTTCTGCTTTTATTTCTTTCATCACATTCCCAGTGAGTCAGAAGTTTACATGCACTTTGTTAGTATTTGGTAGCATTGCCTTTAAATTGTTTAACTTGGGTCAAATGTTTTGGGTAGCCCTCCACAAACTTCTGACAATAAGTTGCTGGAATTTTGTCCCATTCCTCCAGACAGAACTGGTGTATAATTTTCCTTCCTCATGATGCCATCTATATGAAGTGCACCAGTTCCTCCTGCAGCAAAACACCCCCACAACATGATGCTGCCACCCCCCATTCTTCACGGTTGGGATGGTGTTCTTCGGCTTGCAAGCATCACCCTTTTTCCTCCAAACTTAACGATGGTCATTATGGACAAACAGTTACATTTTAGAGGACATTTCTCCAAAAGTAAGATCTTTGTCCCCATGAGCACTTGCAAACTGTAGTCTGGCTTTTTTATGGTGGTTTTGGAGCAGTGATTTCTTTCTTGCTGAGCAGCTTTTCAGGTTATGTCGATATAGGACTCGTTTTACTGTGGATATAGATACTCGTCCACCTGTTTCCTCCAGCACCTTCACAAGGTTCTTTGCTGTTGTTCTGGGATTGATTTGCACTTTTCGCACCAAACTACATTCATCTCTAGGAGACAGAATGTCTCTCCTTCCTGAGTGGTATGATGGCTGCGTGGTCCCATGGAGATTATACTTGTGTACTCTTGATTTTACAGATGAACATTTGCTCCCAAGTATGAACCAGACTTTTGGAGGTCCACAATTTTTTTCTGAAATGTTTTCTTGGCTGATTTCTTTTGATTTTCCATTGATGTCAAGAAAAGAATCACTGAGTTTGAAGGTAGACCTTAAAATACATCCACAGGTTCACCTCCAATTCAGCACACCTCCTATCAGAAGCTAATTGTCTAAAGGCTTGACATCATTTTCTGGAATTTTCCAAGCTGCTTAAAGGCACAGTTAACTTATTGTATGTGAACTTCTGACCCACTGAAATTGTGTTCTGTCTGTAAACAATTGTTGTCAAATTGTCAAAAATGATCGTGTCATGCACAAAATAGATGTCCTAAGCGACTTGCCAAAACTATAGTTTGCTAATATGAAATCTGTGGAGTGGTTAACAAATGAGTATTAATGACTTCAACCTAAGTGTATGTAAACTTCTGACTTCAACTATATACATAATGTATTACAGGTCCTTCTCAAAAAATTAGCATATTGTGATAAAGTTCATTATTTTCCATAATGTAATGATAAAAATTAAACTTACATATATTTTAGATTCATTGCACACCAACTGAAATATTTCAGGTCTTTTATTGTTTTAATACTGATGATTTTGGCATACAGCTCATGAAAACCCAAAATTCCTATCTCAAAAAATTAGCATATTTCATCCGACCAATAAAAGAAGTGTTTTTAATACAAAAAAAAGTCAACCTTCAAATAATTATGTTCAGTTATGCACTCAATACTTGGTCGGGAATCCGTTTGCAGAAATGACTGCTTCAATGCGGCGTGGCATGGAGGCAATCAGCCTGTGGCACTGCTGAGGTGTTATGGAGGCCCAGGATGCTTCGATAGCGGCCTTAAGCTCATCCAGAGTGTTGGGTCTTGCGTCTCTCAACTTTCTCTTCACAATATCCCACAGATTCTCTATGGGGTTCAGGTCAGGAGAGTTGGCAGGCCAATTGAGCACAGTAATACCATGGTCAGTAAACCATTTACCAGTGGTTTTGGCACTGTGAGCAGGTGCCAGGTCATGCTGAAAAATGAAATCTTCATCTCCATAAAGCTTTTCAGCAGATGGAAGCATGAAGTGCTCCAAAATCTCCTGATAGCTAGCTGCATTGACCCTGCCCTTGATAAAACACAGTGGACCAACACCAGCAGCTGACATGGCACCCCAGACCATCACTGACTGTGGGTACTTGACACTGGACTTCAGGCATTTTGGCATTTCCTTCTCCCCAGTCTTCCTCCAGACTCTGGCACCTTGATTTCCGAATGACATGCAAAATTAGCTTTCATCCGAAAAAAGTACTTTGGACCACTGAGCAACAGTCCAATGCTGCTTCTCTGTAGCCCAGGTCAGGCGCTTCTGCCGCTGTTTCTGGTTCAAAAGTGGCTTGACCTGGGGAATGCGGCACCTGTAGCCCATTTCCTGCACACGCCTGTGCACGGTGGCTCTGGAATCGGTCCTTCTCCACAATCTTCCTCAGGGTCCGGTCACCTCTTGTCGTTGTGCAGCGTTTTTTGCCACACTTTTTCCTTCCCACAGACTTCCCACTGAGGTGCCTTGATACAGCACTCTGGGAACAGCCTATTTGTTCAGAAATTTCTTTCTGTGTCTTACCCTCTTGCTTGAGGGTGTCAATGATGGCCTTCTGGACAGCAGTCAGGTCGGCAGTCTTACCCATGATTGCGGTTTTGAGTAATGAAACAGGCTGGGAGTTTTTAAAAGCCTCAGGAATTTTTGCAGGTGTTTAGAGTTAATTAGTTGATTCAGATGATTATGTTAATAGCTCGTTTAGAGACCCTTTTCATGATATGCAAATTTTTTGAGATAGGAATTTTGGGTTTTCATGAGCTGTATGCCAAAATCATCAGTATTAAAACAATAAAAGACCTGAAATATTTCAGTTGGTGTGCAATGAATCTAAAATATATGTAAGTTTAATTTTTTTCATTACATTATGGAAAATAATGAACTTTATCACAATATGCTAATTTTTTGAGAAGGACCTGTATAGGCTATAGATGTATTTCCTATGATATTCCAGTTTATTTTGATCAGCGAACACAAATGTTAATTTAATGTATTATGTTACCTGTATTATTTTCTGTTGATTATACATGGAGAACAGTGTGGTGGATATTTTATGGTGTTTTATGTCAGAAATAAAAATGTATTGATTGCTGTATCAAGATTTTAGACAATATTGAACTTTAGAGAAATAGCCAACTCTATGCACTATATCAGGCGTTTTCCATGTTGATGTACAGGATACTCGCTTCCAGACCATGTTTACGTCCCATCTTTACAATTTGGGCCCATCTGATCCAGCCTACAAGAAGACCAAAGGCACACAGAGCATTTAGAAGAGAAACAGAGGCGCAGAGAAGAGGAGCAGCACGTCTAGGAGATGGGGCCATGGGTGCAGGAGACTCATCCTCCACTGAAGTCATGGACCCTAATTTATCAATGCTTATTAAATCCATCAAGAACAAAATGCAACAGATTCAACCACGCAAGAAACAGAGGACGAAATAAGACTAACAACAAGAGACTCATCTTATGATATGGAAGGCATCTTATGTAACTGTAGCTTTGCACAGACATCTGATCTTAAACCTTTAAACTGTCTGAACTGTAATTTTTCAAGTGATAAAATCTGATCTGTTTGTTCACTGTGTAAGTCAATTGGTTATTGACTTAAGCATCAATAGAGTTGTTTTCTTATAAAACAAAAAGGACGTTTTGCTGTGTAGTGCAAAAACACTTTATTTGTAACACATTACAAGGTCCAGTTGGTTAACTAATGAAATGCATTAGCATGTATGAACAAACAATGAAACAACATTATTATACAGCATTTATACATCTAACATTCATTTATAAACACACTTCTGTTCATTGCCAATGTTTGTTAATAATAGTGTTTATTTATACAAATTTAAATATTAAAAATCTATTAGTATTTGTAGAAATCAGTGTTGTGTAACTCTAAAAAGTCATTAATTACTAACTACTAATTATATCAACAGTGTAATTAGATTAATGTATTAATTACTCTTTCTGAAAAGTAATTGCATTACTTATAACTAATTACTTTCTAAACCCTTTTCAACATTGACCAGATCATGAAACTGTTCCTTTAATTCTTTCAAATAAATCACATAAAATCAAATTAATTATTCATGACCTGGCCAAAGAATTTAAGGGGGTTGCATAAAATTAGAAAACACATATTTTAACATTAGACTTATTTTAATTCTTATTTCATCTTACCAATTGCATTAACTTCTGATGAAGGAATATTCTGGGTTCAGCACAAGTTAAGCACAATCGACAGCATTTGTGGCATATTGTTGATAACCACAAAAAGTATTTTAGAGTTGTCTCTCGTTTATATATATAAAAGCAAATATCTGGGTTACAGTGAGGCACTTACAATGGAAGTGAATGGGACCAGATGTAGCCAGCAAGATGGAAGTTTCAGGGACATCTTTAAACACAGTCATGTACAATTTGGAGTTAGTTTTTTTTTTATTCATTTAGACACAAATGCCACTCATACATTCAAAAACTCTTTTGGCACTTTTGGGGCACCTCTGTTTTCTACATAACAGGTGAAACCCGTTTCGGCCCCTGTGCCAGGTATATCATAATACAGATGTGAATGAATGACCGTTAACAGTGAATATGACCAAAAACTTCCCAATTCTTGATCCATGAATATCAACTGTAAATACAGTCTAAGAACTGCTTTTTTATTTAGATCAATACACATCTAGTAAAGGCACAATTTCTATATAACAGAGAATTTGATTTTACCCAATAAAGTTAAAGAAATATTCCAGGTTCAATCCAAGCGTAATCAACAGCATTTGTGGCATAATGTTGATTACCAAAACACATTTGTTTGGACTTTTTTCTCCTTTTCTTAAAGGAAAATCTGGGTTACGAGAGAGTCACAATGGAAGTGAATAGAACTAATTGAAATACTGTTTCAAAAGTGTAGGTGACACAAAACATACAATATCCTTGTAACAGGATTTTAGTGTGATAAAATCATGTATTAACCTTTTCTGTGTAAAGTTAAAACCAATTTTACAATGTCGTTGCTGTGATGATAATGCTGTACACTTCTAAACAACTCAAAAAATTACAATTTAAACAACTTAGCTCAAATATTACACAAGATTTAACAGAATAATTAATGTAAGTGGTTATATAAAATGATCAGCTTCACATTTCTGCCTTTAAACCCACTAAAAATTGGCCCCATTCACTTCCATTGTAAGTGCCCCACTGTAACCTCCATTTTTGATGTTTTTAAAGAAAAGGAGGAACGTGTCGAAATGAACTTTAGTGGTAATCAATATTATGCCACAAATACTGTCAATAACTGGAACATTCCTTTAACTGGAATATTCCTTAAATTCCATGGCATTCCAAAAACTAAATGTAGCATTTCAAGAATGAAACGGTGAATCTAGATTGTGCCGTAGTGTTACAAAAACACCAACGTTATAAAAAATAGTGTGATTAAAGTTTGACTTTGACATCCACAAATGAAAATATAAGCCACTTGAAAGAGCTAGAATGAAGACAGCCGCAGGAATAATTCGATTTTGATATTTTCAATAGACCTTATTCACAGTAGCACCATATTTGAGAGAAAACAAGGCTGTGAGAGCACGCACAGTATTAAGCTCCAAGATCACATCTCATTTTCAATAACTCGTGTTTTGTGGAGTTGCTTTTTCCCCATTAAAAAAAAGTTTTACTCCTAAATAAATTAATTGTAATTTTGAGACATATGTATCAAATCATGATCACTCACATGAGATGAGGACTTTAGTCATATCAGTAACCTTATAAACGTGGTTTCATTCTACATGGGGCAGGGGTGCCCTCATGGGGGCTGCCATTTAATAAACACATGACCAGCTGAATGCTATCCCACCAAAAATGAAAGATGCCACTACTGTAAATAAGGTCCACGTGGTGCTTGCCTGTGCAAATCTCGCCGTGACCATGATAGCGTTTTCTAGGTGGTTACTACAGCCCAAAACGAAAGAGCGCACCCTCGAGTCCATTCGCATTGTCTCATCCACATTAAAATGCCATTTTTTTTCTCCACTGAAATGGAAACAAATCTCATACTTTGGAAAACGATAACAGTTGTGTGGATGTTCAGATCATAACCCTGAAATGAGCAATAGTAGCTAATAGCGATGCTTGGCAAGTACCACTAATTATCCATTAACTATTCGCAGTCTTACATAAAACCCCTCATAACTTCATGTTACTTACAAAAAAATGTCATTGCACAAGAATTAAGAAAAAAAGAAAATGTAGGATTACATGAATATTACATAGAGAAAAATATGTTTTTAGTGAGGAACTTGTGCTTCCTGTGTGAAGTAAAAAATAACATACAAATACTCGAGTTTAGTAAAATATTTCACAAAAATGATACAAATATGATTCTATATAATAAATCGAGCGTGTGACTTCACAGGTTCAATTTTAAGATATCAGAGACACGACATGTCTGCTTTTAGTCAGAGCAGTAAACATCAACAGGATGAATATAGAACTGGTGACGCGTTTACACCATGTTTATCAGCGTCATTCAAATGTAATAATGTGAAAATGATATTTGCTGGGATCTCCCATTCAACGCTGTCAAAGTTTACCCTGCAAACGTTTACTTCCGCATTTCAAAACCTGGTGTGAAAAAGGTCCATTCAAGAGTAGAACTCGACAAAATCTGGCTTTATTAGTGTTGAAATTGTGTTACACGAAGATTGCATTTACATTTAGCAGACACGCTTTACCAAAGTGACTTAAGAATTAGTGTTGAGTGTTTAGTGTATGTTTTCTCTCTTCTATGGAACACAAAAGGACCAAAAAACAATCTAAAAAAGTATTCACCATATAGTCTCGTTATTAACACAGAGCTATCATATGGTTTCAGAAGACTTGGAATATAGCACAGCACACAGATTCATATGGATTACTATTATGGCACTTGGCAGCCTGGACATTCTTCAAAACATCCCCTCTTGTGTTCCATGGCAGAAAGAAAGTCATATGAATTGGAATAACAAGGCGAGTTTTCATTTTTGGGTGCACTAACACTTTTAAAATAGACTATGATCGATGGTCAGTGTACTATAATCTTTGTTATTCTCGCTTTTTGCAGCTTTTGTGCAAAATGTGAGCAGCACTTCATTAAGAAACCAAAAATAACAATTTCTTATCTACGCTGTCCGTTTACGACCAGGACGCTCCATATTCTCTCTCAGGCATAAAAGATGAGTTCCGGGATCTGCCCTCCCTGCACGCCCGTCCCGTTGGTACTGTCCGACGAGCACTGGAACTGAAAGGTCACTTTTCCACACTGCACCTCCGTCATCCCTTCCTGCCCAAAATAACTCAACTCGTTCCCATCCAGAACCACGCTCGCTGTGTAGAACGTGTCCGGTTCTATCTGCACTGGGTACTCGAAGAATGCGGGGAATGTGTTACTGGAACCGTCAGAGAAGTATTTGATGATGGCGAGACCGAGCGGGACGCCTTGCCGTTTCAGCTCAATCTTGGCCTGGTACTCAGTCGAACCGCAGCTGGAACCGTACAGCCCGAACCCAGCGATAAAGACACGTTTGTCCACGGCAAACTGGATGCTGTCACATCGTCCGCGGTACCGCCACTGATTGCTACGATACGCGCAAGACTGGAACCGGTGACACTTTTGCGGCATTAAACCTTTCCGCGGTTTGCAGACGAACTTGAGCTCGGGTTTCTTAGCCGCTGTGTACCACAAGAAAATATTGTTGGTTTCGTTGAGCGTCAGCACGCCGGATTGCGCCACACCGTTGGCGAAATCATCTAGCACCATCGCCGGGATCCGAATCAAGTAGATGGCCTTTCCCAAAACAAGCCGCTTGTTCTCGATCGTTGGCTGTAGTTCTTGTCGATTACACTCCGCCTCCGCCCAGCTCAATGCCGCATCAAACACCACCATCTCCTTGGCGTTGAGTGTCTCCCGCCGCAGGATGCTCTCCAAGGTCTGAACATCGATGTCGCAGAATCCCTCCGATCGGAGGGCGAGTTCTGCCTGTGCGTCGATGACCTCCCAACATCGCTGTGTGAGATCGGGCTCTTCGAACAGGCAGCTTTGAGACAGAAGGACGCAGGCATTGCGAGCGCTCAGGCTGGTCTCCAGGAAGTTGACGCAAGCACGAGCCAAGTGTGGAACGATGTACTTTTTAGCAGCATACAGTGTGGCGAGCACGGTGTCTGCACACAGGTCAATCTCATCGCAGTAAATATACCTGAAAGGAGAGAGCACATAAAAGGTTTTTGTTCTTGCTGTTCTAGATGCAGCATAAAGAAATGAATTACTAAAGGCCAAAGTATGCTTCGGTCGACTGCGTTCCGGATCGCTCCGCGCACAGTATGAGTCACACGCACAGCCTAGAATTTCTTGATACATGGATATGCCTCGTCTGTGTGCAACGGATATGCTGTTGACTGTATTTGCGGCTAAAAGAGTGTACTTTGAAAGGCAACGCAGTCGACTGGGTGCAATCTGATCCGGAACGCAGATAAACAAACTACACCTGAGCCTTTAGTCTGCCTTGGATCAAGTCTGGAATCTAAATAAGAGAGTCTTACTTCTGCATGGCCAGGAAGGAAGCCGGTTCCACATCAGGGATCCGGATCTCATCTTTATCTTCAGCCAGCTCTCCATAGAACATGGCATGGAATACAGAACTTCCCACAGCCAGCACATACTGAAAGAGAGAAGGAAGAGGGAAATGGATTAAAAGAAAGTCATATGGATTGGAATAACTTTTGGGTGCACAAACACTTTTAAAATAGACTATGATCGATTGTACTATAATCTTTATCATTATCTGTTTTTGTGAACCGGCGTATGTATGTACCTTATGTCCTGGCACTCTCTGGGTACCCCCGGGTGGTCCCACCACAAAGTGAATATCGGCCATCTGCTCGTTGTTGAACATGACTGCGTTCCTGCAGGGACAAATAACAGCCTATAAAAGCACGGACATCTTGACGAAGCTCTAAATTAATGCTTAAGTAGAGTTTAGAACCGGGGACACGCAACTGCTCTGTTGTGACACCTAATGAGCTGCCTACGTAGTGGCCTTTTAAGGCATCAGAGGTCTCTGTAAGACTGTTCCAAAAGATTGCTGCTTGGACTGTATCGATTTTCTGATGCATCACAAAATAAATATGAACAATCTCGTTATCAATTCTTAAATACCCAAATCGATCTTTTACCATATGTGCTACAATGGGAGTAAATAACTTGAATATGAGACAACATTTTGCACTATCCGTGTAATGTGTGTCCAAAGACGAGATCCATGCAATCCATTTGTCATTGGTCAATGTTTTTTTTAATATTCTTTGTTTTTTAGATCATTTTAAGTCAAATACAACACAGCATAAACATTTAATTGTAATCATGCATAGCACGAATGAGGTAAAGAAGCCATTTGAGTTTCCCTCGCGAACATGTGCTCGTTTTCACAACTGCCGGTTTTCTTAAAGGGACAGTAACAATTTTTATCATGCATTCTGCAAATCAATGTAAATACTTGTAAAATGTATAAATTAAGCATTAAACATGTAACAAACTATTATATATGCAATATATTATCATATTTATTGATGGAATACATAGCTCTGTCCATTAAGCTAAAATGTGAATAAAATGATGAAAAACAAATAAAATATAATTAGTCAAATGTATATTTCCGTAATGTACCTAGATAAAAGGTCCCCTGTATAATTAACAGCATTAGTTTTCATATGTAGGCAAAAAAGACATTATAACTGAAATATACCCATATGATTCAGACATACCCACATGATTCTGTATCCTACCCGGCCCTAGTTATAATATATTTACTGCGTTCAGTTCAAAGCATCTTAGAAGATAGCATAATCATGCTGTCTTTCTTTTGAAAAGTCAGGAGGAGCAAGCTTTCACTGGCTTAAAATGATGTCTATGGAGGGAGCTCACTAGGTTTTGTTGCAAAAACAGTGTAATTGGAGGGACAAATCCACAAGAGAAAGAACAAGTTACCGTTCTCTGATTGTGGGATACAAGCCTTGCCAGTTACATCCTTGAATGTTGTTGTTGTTGCTGACGTTCTGCTGTTGGTACTGATGTACAGTGGTGCCAGTGGCGATGGGCATGACAGTGGGCAGTTCTTTAGTAGGAAACAGCTCAGCAGCCATTTTACCAACACATGTCAATTATTTAGGGGGAGTTAATGGCAGAGGATCTGGCAACCTGTGAATCTAAACAGATGGAGATACAATACACACCAGTTATTCACGCGTGACTAAAACGATTATTTGTATACATTTACTATTTGCTAACATTTATAAGAGTTTGGGCCAGGTCAGATATTTTTTTTACAAAAAAATAATAATAATCTTTTCTTGTCTATGCTATCGTAACAGCGTTAAATTCGTAGTTCACATTAGAAACGGAGTCGATTCGCATTAATTTCTGGAGCACGTACAAAACAAAATACAGACAGCTAAAGGCGAGCACATAATAATCTACACATTCACATCACAACATCCAATGAGAATCTAAAGGATTAATTAGCACATGTATTTCGCAAGTAGCTATATGATATCAATCATAAAATCTGTTGATCTGAATTCCGATGTGAGCAACAGGAAACAAAAGCAGCCATCGGGCTCACAATCCAAGAAACCTCTGAAATGTCACACTGGAAAACCATCACGCTTTATCAGAGTACATTAAACGATCAAAGTGATGTCGTCGTAGCTACCCGAGGCTGGTTAATGAAGCAGGTTCAGTGAGAGAGTGAAGAAAGTTTGCTGCTGGTTACAGATCAACATCCTCCATGATCGGAGGATCTTCCTGACACTCTGCGCATGCGCGATATAAAGAAAAAAAAAAAAGAAAAGAAAAGAAATCATGAACATATCCACATAATTTATGAAGTTATTAATAAAAATAATAAATACAAAATGAATTGAAAAATAAAGACACAACCAAATGTTCTCATTATTATTATTGTTATTATTATTGCAGAAAAATACACATATAAACCGAAGATATCCACGTACAGGGTGACAGTGAGGACAAAAAAGTTTAATTATATTCAACTCTTATTATTTAGATATTATATAGCTAAATTAAATAGTATATTAAAATGTGTAATTGTACTACGTTAAAAAAACTCTTAAAACATGGTTTAGATTCAATGATTTTGCTTTTATTTATATTAAATTCACCAAATAAAATCGTAAGGTTCACAGAAAAATTTACAGATACATTTTTGGACTCAAAATAAATAAACACATCTCTGTAACTTACAGTATATCGTGACCAGATGTCAGTTGAGAAGAGAGAAAGATGAGAAGAGAGAAACTGCGGTCAAATAAAGATGTTATATTGTTTCTGGCAGCTTCATACAAAACAAAACAATTTTCATCTTATTATTACATTAGAATATAGCTAATCTTTACTATTAGCAGTTGGAGATAAAACATATAATGGTTTATTTATTATTTTATTCATTCAGTAATTTACTGTTTATTGCAATTTCTCGCGTGATTTTAAAGTATTTTATTCAGGTGTGAAACTTTAATGAAAATCAATGTTTAACCATCTGAATAAAATAAAATATGTAGAAATAAGCACTTAATAAACAGTATATAATCAATATAAAAATAGAATAAAATGTATATATATATATATATATATATAAAGCCTATAGAATACATAAATAATAAAAATAATAACAAATTAATCTCATTATTGTTATTAATGTAATTGTCATGGCTGAAGTTGTAGTAGTATTAAAAAAACTATTTGTTAAATAAATTGTTTATTCATTCTTTTATTTATACATTAATTAATGTATTTTTCTGTTTATTTATATTTTGATAAGATTATAAAAATATTTTATTTTTGGAGGGGTGTGTTAATGTACGGAGACTTTAATTAAAATCATTGTTTTACCCTCTGAATAAAATAAAATAAATATAAATAAAAATATAGATGCAGTGTATATTTATCATTAAAATATTTAGAAATGTATATATATATATATATATATATATATATATATATATATATATATATATATATATATATATTTTATTTTATTCCATCTCATTATTATTATTATTATTATTATTATTATTATTATTATTATGATTATTATTAGTAGTAGCGGTAATTGTAGTATCGCGACCAGCAGGTGGCAGTCGATGTTTGTCCTTCGTTGGTCCTGTAGTAGCTGGAAGTAGAAGTTGTCATCTTTGGAGAAGATTATTCATTTTCAAATTGTAAAATAGCAATTAACAGATAATTATACCAAAATAATGCTTAGCTTATAAATAGTGGGCAAGACAGTCTAACTGGTAACCTTTTTAAAAGTTTGCAATTTGTAAATCATTGCCAACAATAATTGCAAACTTGCATTTTAGATTGCCGTCATTCACTTAAATGAAAAAGAAATGCCTTACAAAAGCAATTGGAATTTTGCACCTTGCAAAGAGACACGTACAATTATCCGAACCATGTTAAACCTTGTCTGTAAACTTTGAGGTCAGTGTGTAAAATTCATAGACCGCAAACAATCTTTCTCATTGGTGATAAAATAACAAATATTCTGACTCGGTGGCTGGAATCCCACAGCCATGCAAACGCTGACTGAACACTGACCCTGGAAAGCAGCTTGCCTGCAGCTTAACAGTAAAAACAGTCACAGGAATGCAACGCTGCCCTTGTTATACTGATGCAAGGCCTTTACGTAATGATTTACTAATTACACTATATAGAGGCCCTGACCGTGGGGGATGGTGAAGGGGTCTCTCTTTCACACTGAAAGAGGACGCCACCTACTTGATAGAAGGGGTCCATAAACACACAGCACTTTTTATTGTCAGGACATAGATTTGTATCTCAGGCCCATTCTTAGCCAATTAAAAGGCTATTCAGAGGTTTTTAAGTCCAGGAAATTGCCATTGTTTGCTCGTCTACAGTAGTTATGGTCAGCTTGAATGCAAAATTACTTTTGAATGATCGTATAGATTTCTGTGGAGTTTATTGTCCTATTCATAGGTCCATTCAAAGTTTGATGAAAAACTTTATCTATCTTTGGTCATTTTCCTTTCCCTAAAATTTGAAAATGATGTTAAATTGTGCTGTGGTGATGATTGTGAAATGTCAAGTAACATTTTTTAAACTGACTGGGAATTTAGTTATGGGAAATCATTTAAGTAAACCAGGGCAGGTGAAGACAATGTATTTAGTAAGGTCCAAAAGTCTGAGAAAACAATTAAAATCAGGATTTCTGTTTCATTTAAACCTGGAAATACACAAAACAAAGAAAATATATGATGTAAGATGAAGAAGAAGCTCGAGCGCATGCTGTCATTTAAAATAGAGATTCTGGAATGTATTTACATTTTTCAACACAACAATTTAAGGGGGGGGGGGGGGGGGGGGTATAAAGTTAGAAAATAATTCTGAATTAATATAGTACTGCAATATTAAATATTTTCAATATTTAAGAAATACCATTTTAACATGAATATTTCTGTACAAACTGACTTGTACATGCCGCATTCTACTTTTGCAGTTTCCTGGTGAAATTAATACTAGAGGCGCTACAACAACTTTCTTTTATAATTTTCACACAAATCACTACTACAATGGTTGATTATGACTTTATAAACATTTATTCACACTATATTACTCACACACTATGATATGATGATCGAAACACATGCTTTTGGGACACTATCGGTCAGGTTTAGGTGTTGGTTTAGGGTGGATATATGTTTTGTTTACCTCTCATTTGCTTTTAGGACACTATCGGTTAGGTTTAGGTGTTGGTTTGGGGTGGATATCTATTTTGTTTACCTCTCATTTGCTTTTAGGACACTATCAGTTAGGTTTAGGTGTTGGTTTAGGGTGGATGTCTGTTTTGTTTACCTCTCATGTGCTTTTAGGACACTATCGTTTAGGTTTAGGTGTTGGTTTAGGGTGGATATATGTTTTGTTTACCTCTCATGTGCTTTTAGGACACTATCGGTTAGGTTTAGGTGTTGGTTTAGGGTGGATATATGTTTTGTTTACCTCTCACTTGCTTTTAGGACACTATCGTTTAGGTTTAGGTGTTGGTTTAGGGTGGATGTCTGTTTTGTTTACCTCTCACTTGCTTTTAGGACACTATTGGTTAGGTTTAGGTGTTGGTTTAGGGTGGATGTCTGTTTTGTTTACCTCTCACTTGCTTTTAGGACACTATCGGTTAGGTTTAGGTGTTGGTTTGGGGTGGATATCTATTTTGTTTACCTCTCACTTGCTTTTAGGACACTATCGGTTAGGTTTAGGTGTTGGTTTAGGGTGGATGTCTGTTTTGTTTACCTCTCACTTGCTTTTAGGACACTATCGGTTAGGTTTAGGTGTTGGTTTAGGGTGGATGTCTGTTTTGTTTACCTATTATTTGCTTTTAGGACACTATCGGTTAGGTTTAGGTGTTGGTTTAGGGTGGATGTCTGTTTTTGCTTTTAGGACACTATCGGATAGGTTTAGGTGTTGGTTTAGGGTGGATGTCTGTTTTGTTTACCTCTCATTTTCTTTTAGGACACTATCGGTTAGGTTTAGGTGTTGGTTTGGGGTGGATGTCTGTTTTGTTTACCTCTCACTTGCTTTTAGGACACTATCGGTTAGGTTTAGGTGTTGGTTTAGGGTGGATGTCTGTTTTGTTTACCTATTATTTGCTTTTAGGACACTATCGGTTAGGTTTAGGTGTTGGTTTGGGGTGGATGTCTGTTTTGTTTACCTCTCATTTGCTTTTAGGACACTATCGGTTAGGTTTAGGTGTTGGTTTAGGGTGGATGTCTGTTTTGTTTACCTATTATTTGCTTTTAGGACACTATCGGTTAGGTTTAGGTGTTGGTTTAGGGTGGATGTCTGTTTTGTTTACCTCTCATTTGCTTTTAGGACACTATCGGTTAGGTTTAGGTGTTGGCTTGGGGTGGATGTCTGTTTTGTTTACCTCTCATTTGCTTTTAGGACACTATCGGTTAGGTTTAGGGTTGATATTGTTTTGTTTACCTCTCACTTGCTTTTAGGACACTATCGGTTAGGTTTAGGTGTTGGTTTAGGGTGGATGTCTGTTTTGTTTACCTCTCACTTGCTTTTAGGACACTATCGGTTAGGTTTAGGTGTTGGTTTAGGGTGGATGTCTGTTTTGTTTACCTCTCATTTGCTTTTAGGACACTATCGGTTAGGTTTAGGTGTTGGCTTGGGGTGGATGTCTGTTTTGTTTACCTCTCATTTGCTTTTAGGACACTATCGGTTAGGTTTAGGGTTGATATTGTTTTGTTTACCTCTCACTTGCTTTTAGGACACTATCGGTTAGGTTTAGGTGTTGGTTTAGGGTGGATGTCTGTTTTGTTTACCTCTCACTTGCTTTTAGGACACTATCGGTTGGGTTTAAGTGTTGGTTTAGGGTGGATGTCTGTTTTGTTTACCTCTCATTTGCTTTTAGGACACTATCGTTTAGGTTTAGGTGTTGGTTTAGGGTGGATGTCTGTTTTGTTTACCTCTCACTTGCTTTTAGGACACTATCGGTTAGGTTTAGGTGTTGGTTTAGGGTGGATGTCTGTTTTGTTTACCTCTCACTTGCTTTTAGGACACTATCGGTTAGGTTTAGGTGTTGGTTTAGGGTGGATGTCTGTTTTGTTTACCTCTCATTTGCTTTTAGGACACTATCGGTTAGGTTTAGGTGTTGGCTTGGGGTGGATGTCTGTTTTGTTTACCTCTCATTTGCTTTTAGGACACTATCGGTTAGGTTTAGGGTTGATATTGTTTTGTTTATCTCTCACTTGCTTTTAGGACACTATCGGTTAGGTTTAGGTGTTGGTTTAGGGTGGATGTCTGTTTTGTTTACCTCTCACTTACTTTTAGGACACTATCGGTTGGGTTTAAGTGTTGGTTTGGGGTGGATGTCTGTTTTGTTTACCTCTCATTTGCTTTTAGGACACTATCGGTTGGGTTTAGGTGTTGGTTTAGGGTGGATGTCTGTTTTGTTTACCTCTCATTTGCTTTTAGGACACTATCGGTTAGGTTTAGGTGTTGGTTTAGGGTGGATGTCTGTTTTGTTTACCTATTATTTGCTTTTATGACACTATCGGTTAGGTTTAGGTGTTGGTTTTGGGAGGTGTCTGTTTTGTTTACCTCTCATTTGCTTTTAGGACACTATCGGTTAGGTTTAGGTGTTGGTTTAGGGTGGATGTCTGTTTTGTTTACCTCTCATTTGCTTTTATGACACTATCGGTTAGGTTTAGGTGTTGGTTTATGGTGGATGTCTGTTTTGTTTACCTCTTATTTGCTTTTAGGACACTAACGGTTAGGTTTAGGTGTTGGTTTAGGGTGGATATATGTTTTGTTTACCTCTCATTTGCTTTTAGGACACAATCGGTTAGGTTTAGGTGTTGGTTTAGGGTGGATGTCTGTTTTGTTTACCTCTCATTTGCTTTTAGGACACTATCGGTTAGGTTTAGGTGTTGGTTTAGGATGGATGTCTGTTTTGTTTACCTCTCATTTGCTTTTAGGACACTATCGGTTAGGTTTAGGTGTTGGTTTAGGGTGGATGTCTGTTTTGTTTACCTCTCATTTGCTTTTAGGACACTATCGGTTAGGTTTAGGTGTTGGTTTAGGGTGGATATATGTTTTGTTTACCTCTCACTTGCTTTTAGGACACTATCGTTTAGGTTTAGGTGTTGGTTTAGGGTGGATGTCTGTTTTGTTTACCTCTCACTTGCATTTAGGACACTATAGGTTAGGTTTAGGTGTTGGTTTAGGGTGGATGTCTGTTTTGTTTACCTCTCACTTGCTTTTAGGACACTATCGGTTAGGTTTAGGTGTTGGTTTGGGGTGGATATCTATTTTGTTTACCTCTCACTTGCTTTTAGGAGACTATCGGTTAGGTTTAGGTGTTGGTTTAGGGTGGATGTCTGTTTTGTTTACCTCTCACTTGCTTTTAGGACACTATCGGTTAGGTTTAGGTGTTGGTTTAGGGTGGATGTCTGTTTTTGCTTTTAGGACACTATCGGTTAGGTTTAGGTGTTGGTTTAGGGTGGATGTCTGTTTTGTTTACCTCTCATTTTCTTTTAGGACACTATCGGTTAGGTTTAGGTGTTGGTTTGGGGTGGATGTCTGTTTTGTTTACCTCTCACTTGCTTTTAGGACACTATCGGTTAGGTTTAGGTGTTGGTTTAGGGTGGATGTCTGTTTTGTTTACCTCTCATTTTCTTTTAGGACACTATCGGTTAGGTTTAGGTGTTGGTTTGGGGTGGATGTCTGTTTTGTTTACCTCTCACTTGCTTTTAGGACACTATCGGTTAGGTTTAGGTGTTGGTTTAGGGTGGATGTCTGTTTTGTTTACCTATTATTTGCTTTTAGGACACTATCGGTTAGGTTTAGGTGTTGGTTTGGGGTGGATGTCTGTTTTGTTTACCTCTCATTTGCTTTTAGGACACTATCGGTTAGGTTTAGGTGTTGGTTTGGGGTGGATGTCTGTTTTGTTTACCTCTTATTTGCTTTTAGGACACTAACGGTTAGGTTTAGGTGTTGGTTTAGGGTGGATGTCTGTTTTGTTTACCTCTCACTTGCTTTTAGGACACTATCGGTTAGGTTTAGGTGTTGGTTTAGGGTGGATGTCTGTTTTGTTTACCTATTATTTGCTTTTAGGACACTATCGGTTAGGTTTAGGTGTTGGTTTAGGGTGGATGTCTGTTTTGTTTACCTCTCATTTGCTTTTAGGACACTATCGGTTAGGTTTAGGGTTGATATTGTTTTGTTTATCTCTCACTTGCTTTTAGGACACTATCGGTTAGGTTTAGGTGTTGGTTTAGGGTGGATGTCTGTTTTGTTTACCTCTCACTTGCTTTTAGGACACTATCGGTTGGGTTTAAGTGTTGGTTTGGGGTGGATGTCTGTTTTGTTTACCTCTCATTTGCTTTTAGGACACTATCGGTTGGGTTTAGGTGTTGGTTTGGGGTGGATGTCTGTTTTGTTTACCTCTCATTTGCTTTTAGGACACTATCGGTTAGGTTTAGGTGTTGGTTTAGGGTGGATGTCTGTTTTGTTTACCTCTCATTTGCTTTTAGGACACTATCGGTTAGGTTTAGGTGTTGGTTTAGGGTGGATGTCTGTTTTGTTTACCTCTCACTTGCTTTTAGGACACTATCGGTTAGGTTTAGGTGTTGGTTTAGGGTGGATGTCTGTTTTGTTTACCTATTATTTGCTTTTAGGACACTATCGGTTAGGTTTAGGTGTTGGTTTAGGGTGGATGTCTGTTTGTTTACCTCTCATTTGCTTTTAGGACACTATCGGTTAGGTTTAGGGTTGATATTGTTTTGTTTATCTCTCACTTGCTTTTAGGACACTATCGGTTAGGTTTAGGTTTAGGGTGGATGTCTGTTTTGTTTACCTCTCACTTGCTTTTAGGACACTATCGGTTGGGTTTAAGTGTTGGTTTGGGGTGGATGTCTGTTTTGTTTACCTCTCATTTGCTTTTAGGACACTATCGGTTGGGTTTAGGTGTTGGTTTGGGGTGGATGTCTGTTTTGTTTACCTCTCATTTGCTTTTAGGACACTATCGGTTAGGTTTAGGTGTTGGTTTAGGGTGGATGTCTGTTTTGTTTACCTATTATTTGCTTTTATGACACTATCGGTTAGGTTTAGGTGTTGGTTTTGGGAGGTGTCTGTTTTGTTTACCTCTCATTTGCTTTTAGGACACTATCGGTTAGGTTTAGGTGTTGGTTTAGGGTGGATGTCTGTTTTGTTTACCTCTCATTTGCTTTTATGACACTATCGGTTAGGTTTAGGTGTTGGTTTATGGTGGATGTCTGTTTTGTTTACCTCTTATTTGCTTTTAGGACACTAACGGTTAGGTTTAGGTGTTGGTTTAGGGTGGATATATGTTTTGTTTACCTCTCATTTGCTTTTAGGACACAATCGGTTAGGTTTAGGTGTTGGTTTAGGGTGGATGTCTGTTTTGTTTACCTCTCACTTGCTTTTAGGACACTATCGGTTAGGTTTAGGTGTTGGTTTAGGATGGATGTCTGTTTTGTTTACCTCTCATTTGCTTTTAGGACACTATCGGTTAGGTTTAGGTGTTGGTTTAGGGTGGATGTCTGTTTTGTTTACCTCTCATTTGCTTTTAGGACACTATCAATTAGGTTTAGGTGTTGGTTTAGGGTGGATGTCTGTTTTGTTTACCACTCATTTGCTTTTAGGACACTATCGGTTAGGTTTAGGTGTTGGTTTAGGGTGGATGTCTGTTTTGTTTACCTCTCATTTGCTTTTAGGACACTATCGGTTAGGTTTAGGTGTTGGTTTAGGGTGGATGTCTGTTTTGTTTACCTCTCATTTGCTTTTATGACACTATCGGTTAGGTTTAGGTGTTGGTTTAGGGTGGATGTCTGTTTTGTTTACCTCTCATTTGCTTTAGGACACTATCGGTTAGGTTTAGGTGTTGGTTTGGGGTGGATGTCTGTTTTGTTTACCTCTCATTTGCTTTTAGGACACTATCGGTTAGGTTTAGGTGTTGGTTTAGGGTGGATGTCTGTTTTGTTTACCTCTCATTTGCTTTTAGGACACTATCGGTTAGGTTTAGGTGTTGGTTTGGGGTGGATGTCTGTTTTGTTTACCTCTCATTTGCTTTTAGGACACTATCGGTTAGGTTTAGGTGTTGGTTTAGGGTGGATGTCTGTTTTGTTTACCTCTTATTTGCTTTTAGGACACTATCGGTTAGGTATAGGTGTTGGTTTAGGGTGGATGTCTGTTTTGTGTCTACCTCTCATTTGCTTTTAGGACACTATCGGTTGGGTTTAGGTGTTGGTTTGGGGTGGATGTCTGTTTTGTTTACCTCTCATTTGCTTTTAGGACACTATCGGTTAGGTTTAGGTGTTGGTTTAGGGTGGATGTCTGTTTTGTTTACCTCTTATTTGCTTTTAGGACACTATCGGTTAGGTTTAGGTGTTGGTTTAGGGTGGATGTCTGTTTTGTTTACCCCTCATTTTCTTTTAGGACACTATCGTTTAGGTTTAGGTGTTGGTTTAGGGTGGATGTCTGTTTTTGCTTTTAGAACACTATCGGTTAGGTTTAGGTGTTGGTTTGGGGTGGATGTCTGTTTTGTTTACCTCTCATTTGCTTTTATGACACTATCGGTTTGGTTTAGGTGTTGGTTTTGGGAGGTGTCTGTTTTGTTTACCTCTCATTTGCTTTTAGGACACTATCGGTTAGGTTTAGGTGTTGGTTTAGGGTGGATGTCTGTTTTTGCTTTTAGGACACTATCGGTTAGGTCTCTTATTTGCTTTTAGGAAACTATCGGTTAGGTTTAGGTGTTGGTTTGGGGTGGATGTCTGTTTTGTTTACCTCTCATTTGCTTTTAGGACACTATCGGTTAGGTTTAGGTGTTGGTTTAGGGTGGATGTCTGTTTTGTTTACCTCTCATTTGCTTTTAGGACACTATCGGTTAGGTTTAGGTGTTGGTTAAGGGTATGTCTGTTTTGTGTCTCTCTCCCGCAGCTGGACATTTTAGTGGGAAACTGCAGCTGAATGTGTAATGAAGCACATAATTTAGCTTTGCAAAAATGTAATGCTCCTCAAACATAACTCTGAATTTCAATACATTAAATCCACTAACTTGAAAAACTTTGGCAAATCCATTGAAAATTTGGCCTCAGATGTATACACGAGTAAACACAAATTAGATTAATCTCAGACTGGTTCTCCCCTAACACAGACTTATGACAATAATTTGTACTAGATGGTGAAATCATATAATATTGTAGGACTTGGCTTGTACAAAAATAAATTACTTTTACACCAACCAATCAACAAAAATAATTTCAAATTGCTACAATAAGCATAAAAATGCTTTTTCAAAACTCAAATGTTTCCCTTTCATCTGTGATTCACAATGATGTGATTTACCGGTTAAAATCAAATGACAGTGTTTATTTTTCTCTATATGGGAGTAAAAGTCGTAAATTTTTTATTTAACAAACTTGTACTATTATTACGAGTCGACTCGTCATGAGACTGGGTTGGCACCCCCTGACTCTTGGAAAATGTGCAGCACTAGGCAATCAGATTGAATCGGATGAGTCATTTAAATGATTTATTTGCATTAATACTCAAAAATGTGCATGGAAGTCTCCACATTGCATTTTGCATGCTCTAAAACTTTGAAATATAAATCCTGTTATATTGGTCTAAATAAATTAAATTGATTACATTTAATTCTTCATTGTGTAAAATGTGTGGAAAATAAGACTTGATTATTTTGTCTACATTTTCAATATTTTACTTCTTGCATTGATTAATAATAATAATAATAATAATAATAATAATACAAAAATCACTCTTTTAAGCATTTGGAACAAATACATAGACAAAATATTCAGGTTAAAAGCCTGAAAAATGTTGAGCTATATATTTTTAGCTATACCGCCCAGCCCTGTTTTCTGTGTTTCTCTTTTCTTGTGCAACAAAGCTTCATAGTATCCTAACAATCCTGTCATGGTGTCACGATCGGGAGTTGTTTTGTTGAGTGATGGCACATGCATTCAAACCCAAAAACCTCTAGGATCCTTTTCACATCTCCCAGTGAGCAGACTGGCCAAAGTCAATTTGAAGTCTATTACAATGAAATGCTCTTTATCAAGAAAAAGGATGAATTAGCCGAACTAACTCTTTTATTCACACCCTCTCTTTTTCTCGTTATCCATCAAGTGGCATTCATTGAACTGAATAATAAGACTCACGCTGGGAAAACTGGCACTTCGAGTGAACACATGGCGTGATAATAGGGGGCTCTGTATTCATAGGCTGGTCAGTTCCTGCCTCTTGGTATTGTGTGAGGGCTTTCTCAGGGCTACGTGTGTGTGTTGTGGTGAAGGAAAGGGTGGTAACAGTGTTTAGTGAAGGGTATTGTTGTATTTTTTATTGAGAACTTTTATTGTTCATTTCTCTGTAAGTGAGAAGCAGAAGGCTTGGCTGCACATCCCAGGTGCATTTTGCGATATAGACCACCCATAAAGTCTCTCAATGCAACCCCTCCTTTGCATGCCTCATTGTCACACTCTTAAGGAGTTTCTGTGTGTGTGTGTGTGTGTGTGTGTGTGTGTCTGTTTGTGTCTTTGTGTGGTGAGTGCATCTAATAAAAAGTCAGATGTTGGAACCATTTTGAGAATGTAGTAGTCAAATACTTTGCTCTCTTACATACCCCTTTTCCACCAACAGGGTGCCAGAACTAGTATCCAATATGAAACCATTCAGAGTAATTCCATAGAAGTAAAGATGGTCACTGTGAAGTCCGTAACAGTATCCAGACATTGTCCAGCACCAGGCTCCTTGTTTGAGACCAGCTGGTTTAAGGGGGCCAATGTGGAGCAATTTATTTCCTGCCTTAAAAACATGATCACACAGGAACTCGACATGTTGCTACCAAATGTTCCAGTACCATGACATTGACCCCATTCTGTCAAGCTACTGAAAGTGGCATCTCCCATCAGACATCTTTGCATGAATTCAAGTTTACCTTGTTTGTGGTGCTATTAATAACTAGGGTTGCCAACCTTTCCCCATGCTAATACAGGATGCTCAAGCAATTTCAGTACAGGTTCCTCTCAATTGTTTCGCTGTCCAACATTGGGGTCGGGGAGGGGTGTTTTGATGGGAGAGAACATTTAAAACCTTGTGCTACCATAAGGGACGTCTTCATTTCTGCCAAAATACAGAACATCCTGGTTAATATGGGACAGTTGCCGACTCTAATAATAGCTGATATACGCTCACCTGTGATCACTGTGCAGATGCAGGATGTTGCTTAACAACAAAACTCTGCTCCACGAGACTTCAAAATTGTGCGCTTTCTCTCCCAGGAGATCCCACTCATTCGGATCCCTGGATGACTCCTCCCTAGCCCTACTTAATCTACCCTGCACTGGAATAGGTGCTCCACAGGCCAGGACTCCTGCATGGACTCCCCTTGTGTGTCTTTTCCGCGGTACGGTCCCCTTACTAATGGATCCGACAGCATTGTCAAATACAATGAGCTCTATGGAGTGAGGTGTTGTGCTTCTGTCAAGCATTGTAAAGACTAAGGTGTACTTAGTTTTTCCATGTGCAGTTCTGTCTAACACAAGGCTTCGCATTCAGCCTTTCAAAGTATACTCTTTTGACCGTGAGCCCATACGGACGTGTTCAACGCATGCACACTATGACTACATTGTGATGCTCTAATGGCACATTCAAGGTCAGGCGCATATGCAGACTATTCGCGTGTGTTAGACAGCTGCAGTTCTCCACCCTCTTGTGCATGGCTGAAAGGGATAATAGAGACTTGAATACATGTTGAATAGCATCTGTCCACCACTTCATTGATGTGCTCGCTGTATTTACTCTACTCAATTAAGCAACTATTAACTTCATTAGTAACAACAGAGCCAATCGGTGGTCATACTGTTGAAAACCGCCAAACAATAGAGATGGATGAGGGCCCTTCAGTCACATCTTCAAGGGGAGGAGGTCTCTATTCAGAGGAGTTGTGCCCAGTGCCCAAACAGCTGCTGATAATCTGCTTTTGCACTGCTTGCCATGTCTCTCTTATTGTTGTGTCAATAGTTTCAAACAGGTGTTGCTTTAATTAATGTAGCATTCGTGCACAGAGGGGTCCTCTGAGAGTGAAAAGAGCAGCCGATCAGACATGCCATCACACTGGACAGATATTCTAAGAGCATCAATGATTTTAAATGAGGTTTAAATAAGTCGGTATGCAAATGCGACCACCTTTTACACTGAAATGAGCAAAAAACAAAAATGCATTTGCATTAAAGCCAGAGGTAAACCTTCTTGCTCAGATGTTGGTCTTTCCTATGGTTGGTCTCACAGGATTTACTGGAGTTCTAAGTCACGCCAATTAAACTGGAACTTGCCATTTTGAGAACGTTCTTGCCATTTTTGTGAACTTGAATGCATTGTTGGCCTTCCATCTGAAACTGAGACGTATTTACGAGTTTAGAATCACAGAGACAATCAAATGTATATGGATAAAGAACATGTTTGTGACTGGAGTTGCTAAACGGAGAAAACAGACAAATGGATTCATGGACCGCAAAACCTCAAATCCGCTTTCCGGCTAAATGTCCAGACTGCATCCACCCACATTGAGATTTGTTTTTTTTGTTTGTTTTGCTCCTCTGTTTGTGTATTTGTTCATGGTTTGATTGGTGGTGTCTTTGAGGGTACTCTGACATCATTTCAACATCAGTTGGAGCCTCAGAATGGGTTGACATGCTGGAAATGTTGAGTGTTCCTGTAGCACTATCGAACATCGCTAAGGAGCTGGAGAGCTTATAAAAAGTATTCCTTGAGTTCATTGGAAATCATTTTGGATTAAAGTGTCTAATTTTGGATATCCATATTTTGGAACTTTTTATACATCAAAAAATAGTTCCCATTCTAAATGTTTTTAACAGTTTACAACTTTGGAGAGCCTGAACTCCTTACAAAAAATGTTTGACTCCTTAACCTGAGCATGTAAATGTTCTGAAATATGACACTTGAGCTTATTTTCCTCTGGGAGTAGACACTAAAGGTGCAAGTGAAGAAAGAAAAACGAAATAAAGAATGAAAATGAACAACCACTCACCGGAGGACCTGAACTCTGGCCAATGTGTGGAGACGGTGCATGGCACATTGAGTGGAAACTCTGTATTCATTGCAGCTCTACATGAAGAAATTATTACCATAGCGAGCCACAGGAAAGACCTTCATCCATTATTCAATCAGTGTAGAGGATGAATTGATATTTGACTTTGAATTGTCAGTTGAGTCATGTGGAAACCATTGTCCAATGTGCTTGTTTCTTAACCTTATCGAGAATCAGAGGTGATTTATTTTTAAGAGGCTACAATTGGAAACACGATTGAATGGTTGCTGGACTTCACTGAATCCTGGACTTCATAGAGCATATTCACCTATGCACTTCCTGTGTTGCTTTGTGACTTCCTCTTATCTTGACATATTAATGTGGTTTTGGATTGGGCAGTCTAAACTCATGCTATTGTTTTATACTGGTTGGAATTTTAGTGCTGGTTTTACCTCTTATATTTCAATAAATCATATTAATAAGATCCTCAGAGCCTAATGCTGTTATTAGACCAGAAACATGCTTTGTCAACGAGTTGCATATATGCAGTTCATTGAACATACTTAACTCTAGCATTCCTCAGGATATAACAATCCTCAGTATTTAAGGGGGCGAATGAATTAACAGTGAACAGTATAAAATTGTTGTACCACCATGACAGTATTGACCTGAAAGAGAAAATTGACAGTAGAAGAAGACAGTTTACACTAATGCTGCTAGTGCCTAATACAAGTGTACATGTATTGTTTTACAAATTACATTCTGACAAATTTAGAAATGCAACAATGCACAAATTTGTAAAGCTAGAAGCTTTTGCATTGACATACTTGTGTATGATATGTAGAGTATGTGTGCTTGCTAAGACAAACATCGCTATTATTATTGCTCATACTTTGGGTTAGGGATTATTTAAAACCCCCTAACCCTAAGGGCCAAACATTCTCTACACAAGTACATGAACGCAGGCCCATCTTGCAATGCAAACTTGATTTCATGCATCATTGTGTTCTGTAATGTGTCAAACCACAATGCAACTACGCACTGCATTCTTGCCTCTAGGGCAGCTAAACCGATATTAGTGTGAACTGTTCGCTCCTACAGAGAGTTTTCTCTTTCAAGTCAAATATTTGAAGACAGTATTGCTTAGCAAGTACGTTGAAATTAATATATTTACAGCAACTTACCTGAGTAATTGTACATCCAGTTTAATGTCACAGTATTTTGAAGGTATTTCGCCCCCTTGAGTACTGAGGTTTGCTCCCACCACAGCAATGCAAGAACGCACATTGAGCATGTACAACCCCACCGTGCATTGGAAGTGGCCTCATTGACTTAAGCAACTAACTAAACCACCCAGAACACCCTAGCAACGACATAGAAACCCTTTGCAAAAATCTAGAGTTCATTGCAAATTTCCCGAAAACTTGCCGCAAATTCGCCTCTGATCATTTTCACATGTAAATGAGTTTTGCGGCAAACTTGCAGTAAACTGCCCATTGTTGCCAAAGGTTTGCTGCATGTTCACCACAACCGGTAAAGAGCAGCAAACTTCTGGCAAACATGTATAGCGAATCACAAGCTCATTTGCATATGAAAATTAAAAGTGGCAAATTTGCTGCAAATTTGTGGCAAGATGGCAGCTAGTTTGCCAGAACTCTATATTTTTTGTAAGGGATAAGCTGAAAAAAATTCTTCGCTAAAAAAAAGGCTAAGCAACTAGCCACAGGCTAACATCTAAAAACCTATCCTTGCTGACTATACACACAGGAATCAATTTCCATGAAAGTTGCAGTCTCACTCTGTCTCTCTCTTTCCTGAGGCCCATGTTGTCCTGAGCTCTTTCAGACAATAGGAGGAATGTTCAGCTCTTTCTCTGGCTCAAACAGAGCATCAGCAGAGGAAGTGGCCTCATTGCGTTCAGCCTCAGGCCACAGGCAGCAGCTTCCCCATCTAATCCCTCTCTCATCCTCCACTGTCTTCCTTTCTCAATCTCTTTTTCCATCAATCCCCCTCTCCCGTCCTCATTTGTTCATCTGCAGCCCTCTGTGTTGGTAGAGGTGGATTGTTTTGACAGCATTTGGCTTGCTGCATTACAGAACCAATGATGGGCTCCCACTGTGTGTGTGTGTGTGTGTGTGTGTGTGTGTGTGTGTGTGTGTTTGTGTTTGTGTGTGTGTGTGTGTGTGTGTGTGTGTGTTTGTGTGTGTGTGTGTGTGTGTGTGTGTGTGTGTGTTTGTGTTTGTGTGTGTGTGTGCGTGTGCGTGTGTGCGTGCGTGTTTTCGTGCGTGTGCGTGTGTTTGTGTGTGTGTATGTGTGTGTGTGTGTTTGTGTGTGTGTGTGTGTTTGTGTGAGTGTGTGTTTGTGTGTGTGTGTGTTTGTGTGTGTGTGCGTGTGCGTGTGCGCGTGTGCGTGCGTGTTTGTGTGCGTGTGTGTGTGTTTGCGTGTGTGTTTGTGTGTGTGTGTGTGTGTGTGTGTGTGTGTGACTTTATATAAGTATAATCTATGTGTGTGTATTTCTATGCAGAAGTATTTATACATCATGGTCGGGGCCGGATATAGGCATGGGCAAGGAGGGGCAATGCCCCCCCAAATGCCGTGACTGCCCCCCCAAACGTGATGGCATGCAAAGATCCCAAATTTAAAAAACATTTCAAGAAAAATTGTCAGAGTGAGCGCTCTCTGCTCTCTATCCCTCAAAGTAGCTACTGATTGGTAGATGGGAGGGCGTGGCCAGTCGCTTCACCGCTTGTGAACTGCTGAGCTTCACGTCTCAGTCAGTCACTGCAGAGCGGAGCACGCAGACACACTGTCGTCAGCTGAGCTCAGCCCCTGTTTTGAGTTTCCTTCGCCGTCAGTCACTGAAATTATTTGGTTACTCTTTCTGTAAAAGCGTGTTCTCATTCCCTCTATATCTCTCTATCGCTTTCTCTTGTAATTTGCACCGAGTGACGAGTTGAGTATGCGGCGATTTCTGGTTGCTAAAGCTAGCACTGGCAGCAGCAACGAGGCTGCTAGGGCATTAGCTGCAGCAGAGACCGAATCCCCTGTCGTTCCCAGCCCATCCGTGGCTGTTGCGGATGAATACAACATAGGCTTAAACACTGAAGCACCGTCACAACCCATAGCTCTGGTTTTCCCCAAACGTAATTTTGGCAAGAGCTCCCGCTCATTTTGCCCAGGTTGGTATCGTGGGAGACCATGGCTCGAATATTCAGCAAAGCTTGATGCGTGCTTTTGTTTCCCGTGTCAGAAATTTGGGGGGAACAATGATAGGGATTTGGTTTTCACAAAACAAGGATTTACTAATTGGAAAACTGCATTGGAAAAGGACAAGGGACTCTCAAAGCACGCATCAAGTCAATGCCACATAAAAAATGCAAAAGCCTGGTCTGAAATGTCCCAAAGAGAGGCCACAGGGGAGACCATTTGTAATTTAATAGGGCCCACACAAATGGAAAAAAATAGGTATTATATTAAAACAATTGGAGAAGTAGTTCAGTTCCTAGCAGTAAATGAACTTCCACTTCGTGGCAGTGTGGAAAGTTCAAATGATGATGATTTCTCTGCAGGATTGTTCTTAAAAATGGTTGACTACACACTGGCAAAGGACCCCAAATTTAATGAAATTAACAAACACATCCCACCAAATGCAAAATACACCTCTCTCAACATACAAAATGAAATTATTGAAACACTGGCCAAAATGGTATTAAATCAGATAAAAGGTAATTATGACAAAGCAGATTATGCTGGGTTTTGCATCAAAAGTGACGGAACGAGGGACGGATGTAATGTGGAGAATCTGTCAATCATGGTTAGATTTGTCTTTAAAGGCATTCCAGAGGATCACCTGATTGGCCTGCTTGACCTCAGTCAGTTAAATGCTGAATTTATTACCACACAAATTCTTGAGCATCTTTCTGACTCAGGCTATAGTGCAGCTGAAATTATCAGTCAGTGCTATGATGGAGCTTCTGTCATGAGTGGGGTCAGGGGTGGGGTTCAGGCCTTATTGCAAAAGAAGGTAGGGAAGGATATTCCTTATATCCACTGCTATAACCACCAGCTGCACTTGGCCGTGGTCCATGCAATGCAAGGAGAGCCGTGTGCAAAAATCTTTTTTGATCTATCAGGATCGCTGCACTCTTTTTTTCACCGTCATTATGTGTCACAGAACAATAATGTTCCCTCCCTTAAACGACTGTTGGAGATCAGGTGGACAAGCCACCATGATGTGACCAAGTGTCTTGTGGAGAATCAGGATGCTATTCTGAGTATCCTGTCTGAGGTTACAGAGGACAGAGCCGCTGCTGTTGATATCTGTACAGAGGCATCAGGGCTGTTGATGATGTTAAGGAGGCATCATTTCTTTGAAATAGGAAAATTCCTCCTTAAAGTTCTGGGTTCCTTGAAGTCTGCAAATGCTATGCTGCAGGCTCATTCTGTTGACCTGTGCTGTGCTTCAGAAGTAGTCAGTGCATCTCTGCAGGCTCTGAAGCAGATAAGAGATGAGGAGAGTGAGACATTAACCAGCATGCCTGTACCAGCTGCTAAAAGAAAAAGAACAATGAGCTCACTGCTCGTAGGTAGCGTTGGTACGTCCACTGTAGGCCATGCAGAAGACTCCATGACTCCTAGCCAGGCTCTGAAGAGAGCTCTTCTCAACATTTTGGACATCGCCATTGTAGAGATTGAGACAAGATTCTCCAAAAGCAATCTGGATCTCATGAAAGCAGTTAATTGCCTTCAACCACAATCTCCCTCTTTTCTGGATGTTGCCATGTTAAGTCCTCTGCAAAAAATGGCAAAAAGTGACAGTGACAAACTTTCCAATGAGATTCTTGTCGCAAAAATTATGTTGGAAAAAGAATTCAAAAAGACTAATGATGATGAGAACGTAGAGTTTGTAGACCTCTCCACCATTTGCACATATCTACACGGGTATAAGAATGCCTTTCCTCAGCTCCATCGCATGTATGTGACCTCACTTGTGATTGGAATATCATCTGCATCATGCGAGAGCTCTTTCTCCACTTTGTCTCGTGTTCTTACCCCCTTC
Source organism: Moxostoma hubbsi (assembly GCA_032164185.1). Taxonomy (NCBI): domain Eukaryota; kingdom Metazoa; phylum Chordata; class Actinopteri; order Cypriniformes; family Catostomidae; genus Moxostoma; species Moxostoma hubbsi. Next base: position 7,951,619 of record JAVLUX010000012.1, read on the forward strand.
CGCCGTACTATGCTACATGAGAGAAAAAGAAATTTAGTTATTCTGGCTCACGAGAAGGCCATAACAACAGGTCTCGATATGGACGCATTTGTTAGAACTTTTGCGAAGAAAAGCAGACGACTGATGCTATAATGACTGATATAAGCCATGCTGTGTACAGAGCTAAAGAAATGAAAAAAAAATTTACAAAAAAAAGATTGAAATAAAAAACAAAAGGACAGACAGACAGACAGGAAGACAAACAGACAGACAGACAGACAGACAGGAAGACAAACAGACAGACAGACAGACAGGAAGACAAACAGACAGACAGACAGGAAGGCAAACAGACAGACAGGAAGACAAACAGACAGACAGACAAAAAAAAAAAGACAAAAAAAAGAAAAAAAAAAGATAAATGCAGCCTCAACAGGGCACAAGCCAGTGTCCTGTTTGTGCCGGTCCCAAGCCTGGGTAAATGCAGAGGGTAGTGTCAGGAAGGGCATCCAACATAAAACCTATAAGACAAATCAAATAGATCAAAGGAGCTGATAGATTAGAGCTGGGCGATATAGGATTTTTTCATTTCACAATATATTTTTTCATTTCTGGCCATATCGAGATATATCACAATATAAATCAAATCACTATATTTGTCAAATTTAAATGTTCCGTTAAATGACTTGCCCCCCCTGATATTCTAGCTGCACCCCCTAGTGCGGCCGGCTGAATCCGGCCCTGATCATGGTAGTATTTGTACACACATTCATGGTGTACTTCATGGGGCTGTATTTAAAATCAATGGTACGCCTACTAAAAATGTGTTTCTTTATGCAAAATAATGAAAAAAATTATTTCAACTTTGGGGTGAAATATGACCCCCCGATTCTTAATACCACAATGAGTCAGTACATGAAATCAATGGTGATTGCCATTACTTTAATTTTGCATTATAATAAGAGTGAAATGTACTTAATTGTCATAAAAATAATGTCACAATGCAGAAAATCCCATTGGATCATTCCCTTATTTTTATTTTGGGAAGAAATGTGACTTAATCATGTTTTTGACAAGTTTCGTGAATGAATGAGGATTAGCAGGTTTACTTAATTGAAATGCCCTGATGGCAGAAGAAAAACTCCCAAAACTCTGACATCACTGCGAACAGCCTCGCACCACTGGAAGGATGAGACACGCTTCATCGACTGCAAACAAGCCAGAAAAATATTTCACATGAGTGTTTTTCAGGGCCATGGGTTGCTCTGTTTTAGTCTAGATATTTGAGCTAAAGACAGTCAATTCATGACTCTATAAAGCCTGATAAGATGACTTTAATAATGATTAAGGTATTTGGTAAATTGCAGGATTCTGCATTTAAATGTTCTTGTTTAATGACCATTAAACTGTAAAATGTATCATTTCCCCAGGCAACTGATTTCCTATAAAGCTGATTTAGTTTCACGTCATTCAATTTAAGATCTCTTCTCACCTCAAGTAATTTAGACTCGATATATACTGTAGTTCTAACAATAATACAGATACATTTACAGTAGTGTCTTCTATTTATAATGCTAATAAACCAGAAGCAGGTCGTGTATTTAAAGCTAAACAATGCTTAGTAAAGGTGTGTTAGTTGTTAGAGTAAACTGAGCTGATGTTAAAGGTGGTTATTAGAGGAACATTCTTGTCTGAGGTCAGTGGAGATATTTTCAGAATACAAATTGAATTCACACTGCAAACTCCAGCAACATTTCACAGTGTGCAAGGAAAATACACACAGGTATGTCTGCACAAACTAAGACCCTCTTTCACAGTGTGCAGAGAAAGACCGACATAGAGGTACACCTTGCCGAGCACACGGAGACTCCCCTTCACAGTGTGCAGAGAAGATAAATCACACACAGCCCATCCTATCAAGTATACCACAGTTCATCATTTCTATTAGTTCAGATCTATTAGCTTTCCATTTAGTTTACTACAGTGCGAGGATTATTATCAAAAAACTAGGATTTCGAGAATAAATACCATACTAAATAATAAGACTTTTATTCCCATAGAGACCAACGAATCAACAAACAGAATTTCGAATCGATACAGTTCAGGTATCAACTTTGAACCTCTGGCAAACCTTTGGCAACAATGGACAATTTGCTGCAAGTTTTTCACAAAGTTCATTTCCATGTGAAAATGCTCTGTGGCAAATTTGCAGTGAACTCTCAATTTTTGTAAGGGAATGCATCCGCGAGCTCGCGGCAGACAAACGCTAATATTCCTCACATCATTGCACATTCGATGCACCCGTGGAAAGTTGTGGCGGTAAATCCAAGACGAATAACATAATAATAACATAGTAAAGTGATATCTTCTTAAGTTGTTGCCTAGTTACAGTGGTAAACAGTGGTAAACTAGGCAACAACAATTTAAGAAAACATGGTTGTTATTAAAGTATTCATCTCTTTAGATTTACCTCCAAAACTTTTCATGCACAAACGGCAATCATGTTTGTGTGTACTTTGTGTTTTTATACCTATGAGAGTATTACATCATTAGCTTAGCAACATGCTAAAGCTAAACCTAAATCAATTGTGAGTCAAGTCTCGTATGCACAAGTGTTAACAACTTTGAGTTTCTGCCTTCAGTATGTAGAGCTACAAGCTTGACTTCTGGTTACTTAAAGTAATAAAACCGCACTCTTTTAAAAAAGTAGTTAGCTCCACTACAAGCTACTAGCAAAAGTAGCTAACTACACTGAAGCTACAAAGAAAATATTGATGAATTTATAAAAATTACATTGTTAAATGACTATTAAGGGTCATAAATTAAACAGTTACAATATTTGAGCATGCTGCTTTTACAATACAATGAGGAAAATGTAGCATTTTGTGATTCTACAGCGCTACTTGTTGGAAAATATTGCTCATAACTGGAAAAGTTACAGTCTAGTGAAAATAGCTGAACTACTGTCGCGCTACTGAAAAAAATAGGTTAAGTTGCTACTTTTAGTTAGCTGCTCCCTAACACTGGTACAGTTTTGATACAACATATTTACCCAATATTCATGTGTGCTATGTATGCTTATGCCTATTAGAGCAGGCTATTGCATCATTAGCTTAGCAACATGCTAATGCTAAACTTGATTGAAATCAATTGTAAGTCAAGTCTCCCTGGCGCTTTACATGAGTGGTATTTGTATGGCACACCGAGGCCACTACCACACTAATCTGTTTTCATTTCAAAAGTACATTTTCAATTATCTAACATCATAATTTTCCCAAGTAAGTGGTAATGGGGAGTGTTTTTTAAACACTGTATTTTTGGTGAAGGGAAACGTTGTCCTAGTGTTTATGAACGTAGCGAAAAATCAATGCATAAAAACAAACAAAAAACATTTAAGTGTGGATCAATGTAGAGCATCCCAAATCAGTCCCTTATGAGTGTCTATTTCATTTAGAATGCTGCCTTAGAAGGTAGCTGCCTATGTAGGCTGTAGAGAGTAAGGTAGGTCACAAGATTTTGGAACAGATTACAGTAATCTTACAGTTCATCCACACGTGAGTTTATAGCTTTTGGAAATATGTCGCGATTCTTCAGGAAAATGTTTTTGAGTTTGAATTCTGTGACTTTTCAAATGATGATGTCAGTGCTCCAGGATCCAGGGGTCAGGATACCATCCCATAGTGAGAATGTATGAGGTTGCCATGGCGATCAATATTGCACAGCCCCGAGTCATGCTGAGCAGTTTCTTCCTTTGTGCTGCGTGCAGCGTGTTTTCCCTGCGCCCATAAACACAGTTGTGTTCAATTAGCGAAGTTTGCTTTGCTCTTTGTCTGTCAGCCTCGATATCGCCCTCCGTATTCTCTCATATTTTCCCTCGCTCTCAGACACATCCAAACACAAATCACAATCACAATCGCATTAAAACAATGTGAGAACTCAAAGCGTGACAGCTGTGGGCCGCAGAAGAGTTGTTTGATATGTGTGTAATGTTAAAAGCAATCTAAATCATGGTCATGTGGTTAGACATTCCTATAAGTGTGTTTATGTGTCAGTGAAGAAGGAAGAATTGCGGTTTTAAGGAAAAAAGACTAGACTTCCTAGGATGAATCAAATCGGGCAAAGCTCAGCGTCTTTATAAACCTTTTTCCCTTTACCTCTCCTGTGTGTGTGTGTGTGTGTGTGTGTGTGTGTGTGTGTTTGTGTGTGTGTGTGTGTGTGTGTGTGTGTGTGTGTGTGTGTGTGTGTGTGTGTGTGTGTGTGTGTGTGTGTGTAAAACAGCCATCCTTTGTAATTAGTTTGTTATTAGTATGATGAGTGTTTGAAGCTGATATGCCCTGGGCATCATCACAATGGGACAATTAAGCAGATATGTTTACACCAGAGTACAACCACAATGTGTGTTACAGGATACTTTGTCGCCTTAGGAAACAAATAGACTAAAGAAAAGACACTGAAAGCAGAGAGAAATACACGGATTTAAAGGAATAATTCAGCTAAATACGAAAAATTCCAAACTTGTATGCCATTATTTTGTGACGAATATCATTTCTTGTCCATTCGACAGTTCATAGTGACCATGCATTAAAAGCACCATAAAAATAGTCCATATGACTTTCGTGTTATATTTCAAGTTTTGTTGATGTGGGTGTGGCCAAGCAATGTATGTGGAGAGCGAGGCTGGTAGAAGAATAACGGTAAGGATTGACACCTGTGGGAAATTATCTCTAACAGCTGTTCTGTGTAACAGTAGCCTAGTGTCCATCCACTTTTCGTCCTATTTCGTTATCGACAAAGTGAAAATGCCTGTCGTGATGACGTCATGCCTAAAAAAAACTTTGTCACATAAGTTTTGGCTTATCGCAAAAGAAATCTGCCCTTAAAGCGTTTCCATACAGAAATGTGTGTTTATCGCTAATTGTGTACCTTTCACCTCCCAGATGTCCCTAATTTTTTCTCAGAAGTTTTGGTAAAATGAAGTATTGAGACAATTCATTGAAATTAGACGGCTTACTGTCATTTTAATTTCACAAATAAAGGCAATCAGAAGACGAGGAATCAAAAGGGAGCTCTTGTCCTTCTGATAGGACTGTAATATTGGTCCTGATGTTGGGCCTATCACAGGTTGCCACCGGTTCTGACCTGAAAGTGAATCGTCATGGCCCAGTTCAACCTGCACTAAGCAACCTGCACTAAGTAGTGGGGGAAACTTTTGGTTTTAGTATAAGGACCATCCATCGATGTGTATATGCTGTGTGCACAGCTATTAAAGAAACATTGATGCGGTGTAATATCAGGGTTTACATGTGATCCGTTCCTGATATTCAAGAGGCTATTTTGAACAATCATCGAATCTAAAGCACAACCGCATTATGTCCCGCATATTTGTCCTGAAACTTTTAACAACCAACTGAACTTGATTGACATCTAAAATTTATTTTAGCGTCATAATGCAATTTACATTTTCTGAAGAAGCTCAGTAAATGTGATCTGAGGTAAAGAGGGTTAGATTTAAAATATTTAAAAGTTTTAATATGTTCAAAAGCTTGTTTTCTGAAAGTGAACTCACTGGACAACTAGTTCTGATAGTTTATAGAACATCCTGAGAATGTCATCCAGCCGACTGTTAATTTCTGGCTAATTTCTTGACTGCTGTCTATTATTTTGAATGGTGTGGAACAGCAACTTTAACAAATAAACGGATGGTGATTAGATAAACACACAGAAGCCATGAATTTGTTCTCCGTGCACTTGCCGATGTGCATGATACATGACATTTGTGTTGGCACTCCAGGAAGTGTCATGTCTTGTTTGGAAGGATGCGTCCTCCATACGTCATCGAGGCTGTCTTGTTTCAGAAAAGCGAGAAGGACACTTCAAACGCAGCCTTCTAATGCGACCTTGTTTCGGAGGATGCATGAGGTGAATCCTTCGAGGGCACTCACAACCCACAATTCTTTGCTTCAACGGAAATGTCTAAAAAAATGTAAGCCAATTTGCCCATAAATATGATGTTCAAATGCAAGGAATGTAAATTCCCAAGTTGAAGTACCTCGGTAGATGGGTGCAGAGTTTATAATATGTATAATTATATTCACATATAATTAAAATAAAGTATTAGACTAAAAGTACACCTGTAAAATCAATTTTCTTTTCTCTTTCCATCATTATAACTCTCCTAAAATGTACCTCAATCATTCCCTTCCAGAGGGACTTTGTTCCTTCTCACTCAAAGCACTCGTGCTTGTTAAATAGTGGCGTGCTGTCATAGCAACCATGTTACATTCCGTTTCCGTTTGTTCTACGAAGGCCTCGTTTAAAGGAGAACACTCAGTATACTGCAGCCTTCAAAGGACACATCCTACTTAGCACGCAGCCTTCCAAACGAGACACAGCCCTTGTCATCATGATTAACACAGGCTAACCATTGGGGTAAATTCTGTCATGTGGCATTAGATTTTAGAATTAATGCCCATTTTTTCAACAAAAAGTGTTTCCAAACCAGTTTTTCGTGACATTTGAAGTATCGATATAGAGTTTATGTGCTAGAGTTAAAAGGAAAATGATTATTTTGAGGGAGTCCTGGCCGCCGGAGTAGAGAGAGAGAGAAAGATGGACCTAGCTGAATTCTTGCTTGTCTGTTTGTGTTTGCATTTGTTAAGCCAAGGACCAAAACCGTTTTTGTTACACTGAAAAGTGTGTGAAAATAAAGACTTGTGTTAACATTTACCCAGCCCTCACTTCCTCACTGAGAAGAAAGTCAGAGACCTTGACACGGTGGTGCCGAAACCTTGGAATTTGGAGGAAGTTACACCATCATGAAGTCCTCGCCCTTCGCCGATCTGATCAAGACCCTCGCCAGCTTCCATCAAGTCGTCTGAAGCCATTTAAAAGCATTGTGTGAGGAACAGATCAAAATTTAAGCTGTTAGGGGGGCCTGGGTAGCTCAGCGAGTATTGACGCTAACTACCACCCCTGGAGTTCGCGAGTTCGAATCTAGCGCGTGCCGAGTGACTCCAGCCAGGTCTCCTAAGCAAACAAATTGCCCCGATTGCAAGGGAGGGTAGAGTCACATGGGGAAACCTCCTCGTGGTCGCTATAATGTGGTTCGCTCTCTGTGTGGCGGTGAGTTGTGCGTGGATGCTGCGGTGGATGGCGTGAAGCCTCCACACGCGCTATGTCTCCGCGGTAATGCACTCAATAAGCCACGTGACAAGATGCGCGGGTTGACGGTCTCAGACGCGGAGGCAACTGAGATTCGTCCTCCGCCACCCGGATTGAGCCGAGTCACTGCGCCACCACGATGACTTAAGAGCACATTGGGAACTGGGCAATTCAAATTGGGGAGAAAAAGGGGAGAAAATAAAAAAATAAATACAACTTTAAGCTGTTACGTGCTGAAAATCTTGCCCTCTGCCATAGCGCTCAAGTCTCATTTGCAGTGTTGTGATGAAGTCGATGTTTGATGTCAATGACACAGAACGCTCTTGGTTCTTTAGTGTCTTATAATCATACAAGACTAGTTTCAATGGAAAAATGTGTGGAGCCTGATCTCATGAAAATGACGTGACTGTGGTGACATTTTGTTCAAAATGAAATTTGGGGATCCTTACGCCTATCGTGGCCCTGCCAAGGTGAAATGTCCACTGAGTGCCGCTAAAAGCGAGTTAAAACAGATGAGGGTTTTAAGGTGAATGCTCTATGAAGTTTTAAATCAACAAAACCTAAACCTAACCGATGGTGTCATAAAAAGCAAATGTAAGATGAAAATGCAATTCCTGAAGCAACCGTGTCATTTTGCGGTGCTTATATGCTCTTCGGCTCACTTGTCGACTTCCTGCTGTATATGTTTTCACTGTGTTCTTCATAATGTGTCCAATTGTATTTCATGAGAGAAAGAAAGTAATACAAGTTTGGAAAAACATGATAATGAGTAAATGATGACTTCTTATTTTTCTTTGTTTAACTTTCAGCACATGTAGTGTGAAACTCAGTCAAAACACACAATATCAGCCAGAGGAATGAGTTTTAAATCAGTTTCAAACACATAGACAGTGGGATGCTTCATGTAAATCTTTACATGTTTGTTTTTCTCTGAGCTTTTGCAGAACCATCTGCGGTGCAGACTCTCTATTTCTTTCTCCATTACACATGTAATTGATGCTGATGCCGAACCTAAAAAATGTCTCAGGCTTCTGCCACATCTCACCATTAAAAGTCATCTCAGCTCAACATATGCACATTACTGTGTGAGAAGTGAAGAGATTTGATCAGTTTGACTAATAGGAGACATTGGTTTACCACGTTTAAAACATTATTGTATGGGATTTAAGCTAAGCCTTTAAAGAGTTTTTCCAAATACAACCTAACTGTGCAAGCATTTATGATTAGTTGCATTTTATTTTGTCGCACTAGGCATCATTTTTCCCGCTGTCAGCAGAATAGACCTGCGTACCATTTATGTGAGAGAACCAGCTGAGAACCGTTGCTTTAAAGGATTAATTTGCCCAAAATTAAAATTCTCCGATCATTTACTCACTCTCATGCCATCCCAGATGTGTATGACTTTCTTTCATCTGCTGAACTCAAATTAAGATTTTTTGAAGAATTTCTCAGTTTAGGTGTAGGTGAGAAACAGATCAATATTTAAGTCCTTTTTTACTATAAATTCTCCTCCCTGATCAATCAGTCTCCACTTTAACCTTTACTTTCACACTCTTCTTGTTGGGGTTTTGGTGATTCACATTCTTCATGCATATCGCCCCATTCTGGTCAGGGAGAATGGGGCGATTAAAAGGGACTTAAATATTGATGTTAAATATTGTTTCTCACCCACACCTATCATATCACTTCTAAAGACATGCATTAAAACACTGGAGTCATTTTATGATGCCTTATATGATTGGAGCTTCAAAATCTTGGACACATTCACTTGCATTGTGTGGACCAAAAGAGCTGAGAAATTCTTCTAAAAGTCTTAATTTGAGTTCTTCAGATGACAAATTTATACACATCAGAGATAGCTTGAGGGTGAGTAAACGATGAGAGAATTTTCATTTTTGGGTGAACTGTCCCTTGTATTAATTAAATGATTCTGATTGTGATTCTGAAAGCAACATCCCACTAATCTGTTCAACTATGTCAATTTCCTTCATGATCATGCCGAACAAAGCCTCCACATTTATGGAAAAATTACTGGCTGCCACTTTCTTTATCACTACCTATTTTTGACATTTACTGTCACAATAATTGTGCTGACCGTAATTTTATGATCAGTTTATCATATTCTCTTAAATTACTGGAAGGATTCGACAAAACAGTGACTTTTGACCTTTTTTATGTGACTGGAAAAGGGTTCCAGGGTCATTAGCCTGTAGTAGGGCTCTCCGCTCTGCTCAGTGTGTGGGTATGTGTGTGTGTGTGTGTGTGTGTGTGTGAGAGAGAGAGAGAAAGAGAGAGTAAAGTGCACTGTAATGCAACCAAAAATCAACATTTACACACTCGGATGAATCAGTGTGTGTTAGAAAACTGGTGAAAACTGCCCCATCATGTGTGTGTGTGTGTGTGTGTGTGTTAAATCCAATGAAGATACATCCATCTGTAACACGTCTTGTTGTCGGGGCAGGATGGATGACATGGAAACGGGGTTTCTCTCTCAAGGTGAGTCTTTAATTTCAACACAAAACGTTTGTTACAAATTTAAACTTTCTTTAAGCCTGAGGTCTGCCAACACTAGACTGGCGTTCTCCTCCCTCTTTGGCGGTACTGGTGCTCTCCTTTTGTCGCTCTCCCCATAGTCACTGAAATTAGAGACAGGTGTTAGACATAATCTAGCTCAGGTGCAAGCGCCCTTACCGCTTTCTCCCTTTGGACGGGCGCTTGACCACGCCCCCGCTGCCACATACCCCCACCGCCCGACTCAGGCCGGGGCGTCATCCGGCCTGCCTACCACTCCCCCCCCATTTCTGGAGAGGAAGTCGGCGACAGCCATCTGCACCCCCGGTCTGTGGACCACCTCGAACTTAAAAGGCTGGAGAGCCAGATACCAACGGGTGATCCGGGCGTTAGTATCCTTCATGCGGTGGAGCCACTGCAGTGGGGCATGATCCGAGCAGAGAGTGAAGGCCCGCCCCAGCAGGTAGTAGCGGAGTGTGAGGACCGCCCACTTGATGGCTAGACACTCCTTCTCCACGGTGCTGTACTTTGTTTCCCTTAAGGAGAGCTTCCGACTGATGTACAGCACCGGGCGCTCCTCCCCCTCCACCACCTGCGAGAGTACGGCCCCCAGCCCTCTGTCTGAAGCGTCCGTCTGTAATAGGAAAGGGAGAGAGAAGTTAGGGGAATATAAGAGCGGCCCTCCACAGAGTGCGGCTTTAATTCGTGTAAACGCCTGTTGGCACTGCTCCGACCATTGGACCGGATCTGGAGCCCCCTTTTTAGTGAGGTCAGTCAGCGGGCTGGTGACATCCGAATAATTAGGCACAAATCTTCTATAGTAGCCAGCCAGCCCCAGAAACTGCCTCACCCCCTTTTTGGTCTTAGGTCTAGGGCAAGTCGCAATCGCCGCGGTCTTATCAATTTGGGGACGCACCTGGCCATGACCCAAGTGGAACCCCAGATACCGTACCTCCACACGCCCAATCGCGCACTTCTTGGGGTTTGCTGTGAGTCCCGCCCGTCGCAGCGACTTCAAGACTGCCTTCAAATGTTGTATATGCCGCTGCCAATCATTACTATAGATTATGATGTCATCTAAGTAGGCAGCGGCGTAAGCGGAGTGTGGGCGGAGGATACGGTCCATCAGGCGCTGGAACGTGGCTGGGGCTCCGAACAAACCGAACGGAAGTGTCACAAATTGGTGTAATCCGAACGGCGTAGTGAAGGCTGTTTTTTCACGGGAAATTGGTGTCAAGGGGATCTGCCAATAACCCTTTGTTAAGTCCAGGGTCGAATAAAAGTGAGCCGTACCTAACCGATTGAGCAGTTCATCAACCCGGGGCATTGGGTACGCGTCAAATTTAGACACCGCATTGACTTTTCGGTAGTCGACACAGAACCGCACCGACCCGTCACTCTTGGGGACAAGAACGACCGGGCTGGACCAGTCGCTGTGGGACTCTTCTATTACCCCCATATCGAGCATCGCATTCAATTCGTCCCAAACAACTTTTTTCTTATGCTCGGGGAGGCGATAGGGGCGGCTACGAACCACCACCCCCGGCTCGGTCTCGATGTGGTGCTCGATGAGGTTCGTACGACCCGGTAGAGGAGAAAACACGTCCGCAAACTCCCTTTGCAACCTGGCAACCTCTGATCGTTGGCACGGGGAGAGGTGCTCTCCACAAGTGACCGGGGCATTGTGATCGGACTTTGGATTAACCTCCGGTCCGAGCTCCGCCCTCTCGGGAATTACCGTAGCCAGCGACACAGGGACCGCCTCCCTCCATAATTTAAGGAGATTGAGGTGGTATATTTGACGTGCATCCCCCCTATCGGTTCGTTTAACCTCATAATCGAGATCCCCCACTCGTCGTGTGACCTCGAAGGGCCCTTGCCACTTTGCGAGTAATTTGGAGCTCGATGTGGGAAGCAATACAAGAACTTTATCTCCCGGTGCAAATTCTCTTAGCTGCGTTCCCCTGTCGTACAGTCGGCGTTGGCGTTCTTGAGCCCTGAGCAAATTCTCCTGTGTTAATTTCCCCAAAGTGTGGAGCTTTGCTCTGAGATCAAGGACGTACTGAATTTCATTCTTACTATTCGAAGGTCCCTCCTCCCAGTCTTCACGTATGATATCCAAGACACTGCGTGGGCGTCGACCATACAGTAGCTCAAACGGAGAGAAGCCGGTTGAGGCTTGCGGGACCTCTCGCACTGCAAACAACAGGGGATCGAGCCATCTGTCCCAATTTCTAGCATCCTCGTGTACGAACTTACGAATCATGTTCTTGAGGGTTTTGTTAAAACGTTCCACTAGGCCATCTGTTTGCGGATGGTACACGCTAGTGCGAATCGATTTAATGCCCAACAGATCGTAAAGTTCGCGAAGTGTGCGTGACATAAATGTTGTGCCTTGATCGGTGAGGATTTCTTTTGGAACCCCCACCCGGGAGATTATTTTGAAGAGTGCCCCAGCAACACTACGTGCTGAGATGTTGCTTAGAGGCACTGCTTCCGGATATCGTGTTGCGTAATCCACCAGGACTAATACAAAACGATGTCCGCGTGCTGTCCGATCTAATGGCCCGACGAGGTCCATTCCAATTCTTTCAAAGGGAACCTCGATTAATGGAAGGGGGCGCAATGGCGCTTTTGGGGTGGCCGGCGGATTTACCAGCTGACATTCGCGGCACGCCGCACACCACCTGCGAACGTCGCCGTTAATGCCCGGCCAATAAAAACGGGCTAATAGACGGAGCAGTGTTTTCCTTTCCCCTAGATGACCCGCCATGGGATTATAATGAGCCGCCTGGAAAAGCATTTCCCGACGGCTCCGTGGAATCAATAATTGTGTAACATTTTCTTTTGTATGAGTGTCCTGCGTCACTCTATACAACCGTTCATTTATAATTGCGAAATAGGGGTATGTGAGAGCGATGTCTGGCTGGAGACGCTGACCATCAATTGTCTTCACTTGATCAAACGCGTGCTTAAGGGTTTCATCTCGCGACTGCTCCAAAGGGAAATCTATGTTAGGGAATTCCCTGCGGAGGGGAGGGGCGGAAGGCCCGCCCCTTCCCTCGTCATCCCGATTCGGAGCAGCCGAGGATGGCCCCGGCTCCGCCTCCCCCGCCAGAGCATCGCACATCGCACATCTCCCTATTTTAGTGCAGGACCCATCCTTACAAATACTCCCTAATAATTCCCTAAATGCAGGCCAATCAGTTCCCAAAATCAGAGGATGGGTGAGGCGGGAACTAACCGCTGCCTCTACTCTATGTTTTTTCCCTCGTAATTTAATTAGCACAGTCACCAACGGATAGTTGTGAACATCCCCATGCACACACCTCACCCTTACCCGCTTAGCTGTGCTCAAAGCCCCGGGTTGAACCAAGCGTTGATGGATGGTGGTCTGATTACAACCGGTATCCAGCAAAGCTTGGTGTGTACCCCCCTGGATTCTTACCGACATCCGATTCGCTCCAGCCCGATCGGGGGCGACATGCGGGGGATCGGAAACCCGAACCACCGTCCCCACCTCCATCACCGGACACTGATCACGGAAGTGGCTCGGGTCACCGCATCTCCAGCAGGCCGGCCCAGGCGCGACACCCGTACCTGCTTCGGCGGACGCTCCCACCTGAGGGGGAGAGCGGCTGTAGGTTGAGGGGAAGGGGCGGGATGAGACTGACGAATGGGCCGTGGGTCTCAGCCAGGCTCCTCGCCTGCGGGGGGCAGGAACGGGACCTGGAGAGAGGACAGAGGGAGAGGGTTGAGGGGGACGGGGAAGAGCGGAAGAAAACACAGGGGGAGGGGGAAGAGAGAGAGAGAGAGAGAGCTCATCCGCCCTTGGGATCGCTGCCATGTGGTCCTCCGCTAACTGGACAGCTTCCTCCAGCGACGCCGGGCGGTGGCACTGGACCCACTCCGCCGTTTTCCCTGGCAACCGATGAATGAACTGCTCCAGCACCACCTGATCGACAAGTCCCTCGACGTCGCGGTCCCCCACTATCAGCCACCTTCGACAGGCATCACGGAGCCGCTGGGCAAAAGCGAACGGGCGGTCGGACTTCTCCAGCTTCATAGCCCGGAACTGTTGACGGCTTTCCTCGGGGCTCCGACCAACCCGTTGCAGGATGGCTTTTCTGAGGTCCCCATAAACCAGGAGGCTTGATGCCGGCAGATGTTGAGCCGCGAGTTGGGCTTCCCCGGACAGTAGAGGAATTAGGCGAGCTGCCCACTGACTCTGCGGCCAGCCCCAAATCTCAGCGGTTCGCTCAAAGAGATCGAGGAACGCTTCCGTATCATCACTCGCCCCCATCTTCTGTAACGTGATCGGGGGCGGCATGGCGTGGGTGTCCGGGGTCGCGACTGCGGCTGGTGGGGCCTCCTGGCTAAGTAGGCTCCGGATGGCGAGTCGATCCTCCGCTTGAGCCCGCATGATTTCGAAAAATCGACGATCTTGGTCCTGCCTGAGCTCAAGCAGAGACTGCTGGTGGCTCTGATGTAGAGTAGTGAGGGACTGGAGGACTTCGGCCAGCTGGGAGGACTCTACGGGGTGTCCCTTCTCCATGGGCGAATATTTTTTATTTTTTTTTTCTTTCTTAATGAAATCCCGGGTTTCGGCACCAGTGTAACACGTCTTGTTGTCGGGGCAGGATGGATGACATGGAAACGGGGTTTCTCTCTCAAGGTGAGTCTTTAATTTCAACACAAAACGTTTGTTACAAATTTAAACTTTCTTTAAGCCTGAGGTCTGCCAACACTAGACTGGCGTTCTCCTCCCTCTTTGGCGGTACTGGTGCTCTCCTTTTGTCGCTCTCCCCATAGTCACTGAAATTAGAGACAGGTGTTAGACATAATCTAGCTCAGGTGCAAGCGCCCTTACCGCTTTCTCCCTTCGGACGGGCGCTTGACCACGCCCCCGCTGCCACACCATCCTTGCAAAGACAAAACAGCAGCACTGAGCACAGCTGTTGGGAGTTACTCAGGCAAAAAGAGAAATGGCACAAAAGTAAGAGAGAGGGAGGTAAGATTAATTTTTCTTGGTAAATTAAACACATGGTGCACCAGATGTGTTTACAGATCATGGGAGTCGCACAGTTGGAATTCAATTTGTGTGTGTGTGTGTGTGTGTGTGTGTGTGTGTGTATTTGTGATTTGCGCTACACCTTTCCAACAGCCATTTCCTTAGTTGCATTTGAAGATGCACAATCCACAATATAATGCAAACACTTTTCTCTGATCGAAGCTGATGTTTCAGTAAAACAGAACATTGCGTCGTCTCCAAAGAATATTTCTGACCTTAAAATCTTTTGAGGGAAATACACTTTGAAGACCCCATTAAATTGTCAACATGATCACACAGAAAATCGATATGCTGCTTCCAAGTCTCATTGAACCCTAAAATCGATCCATTCTGCCAAATAACCATCCTTGGTCCGTGTACCTACGGATAATTAGTTTTTCCGTTTTTGTCTTCAAAATGGAATAACCAATAAAGCGTCACCTGACTAGTTTTTGATCTAGAAGTTGTTTTTTTTTAACTGAGCAAACACTTTTATCTTTTGATTGGTCAACCTGCAGTGTCATCCGCTCTTCCTCGTTCATTTTTTCTTCAGAATAAAGCTGTTTTACACAGGATGTGGCAAACACTAAATCATCACAAGGGAGCACAGTTTTTATACAGAGTAAGTAAAGAAGAACTGAACTTGACACTTGCTGAAGAAACACTAGAAATCAAAAGCCGTAAATACAAATTCATGTAAAAATGAATCGAAAGAGACGATGAGGGCTGAGCTCCACACACTCAAAACATACCATCTTCCAAAACTTTTGCATCCTTGGTACTCCCAAAAACAATGACGATGTCCTGCAAGTCTTATTCACATTCAGTAAACATTTATATTTCCACTTGTGTTTCCCCTGCAATTATTGGCTCTATTTAATGATCATTAATAATATTAACAACAACAATAATGACCAGATAACAAAGTCTATTTAGTTACAGTCTGTGCACAGCATCCCAATTCATAATCTTGCCAATTTTCCTTTTAAATATAATAAAACACTGCCACCCCATCCCGCGGTGACAAAAACAAATTGCGCGTTCAATGGTTGTGGGATCCAGTTGTCCAATGCTTGATGAGATTTAAATAAACATGCTGGCAAGGACAATGATGAAGACGATGACAAAGACGTCAAGATGAACCCAAGTGCAGGTTATTTAAACAAAACGTGAAATCCAAAAACTCTAACAATAAACGTGAACTAAACATGGGCTGGGCTGGGTTTGGCTAGGCTGGGCTGAGCTGGGGTGGGCTGAGGTGAGCTGGGCTGGGTTCGGCTGGGCTGGGCTGAGGTAAGCTGGGCTGGGTTCGGCTGGGCTGGGCTGGGCTGGGCTAGGCTGGGTTGGGCTGAGCTGAGCTGGGTTGGGTTGGGCTGAGCTGGGCAAAGTTTACATGAACACATTCACATACAATACTTGACAAAGACACAATGGAAAACACGAGGCTTAAGTACATGGACATGGGAAACATTAACCAATGAACAGACCGAACTATAAACGAGATAACAATGACCATGGACCAATTACATAACAGAACCAATAAACTGAAACCAATGACAAACTAGAACTGATAACAACACAATGAAACAACAAACCAATGAAAACAAGACACATGAACATGGAGGGAAACATGAAATCACATGACAAGGGAACCAATGTAAGCATTCACTAACATTGTAGAGTTGCTTTCTGCTATCTTTTATGTCGACACACTTTTTCCAACGTTGCAACTCGGGTAGAATTATCTGGAGTTTATCTGGAGTTTATCAGTGGTAAATATGACTTTGTTTGGTCATTATCCTTAAAAAAAATCTGCTGCAAACTTGCCGCAAATATACTACTCTGTCAGTGGAAGTGTTGAACCTGCAGCAAATGTTTGGTGACAATAAAGAGTTTGCAGCAAGTTTGCCAGAACTCTTTTGTGCTCAAGATGCCGCTCATAATTACAATATTTCCTATTAAGGCCACATAATTCAGTGGCTAAGTCTGGCAGAAGTTAGCAAAACAGCTAACTTTACTTACAGCCCTTTTAGTATCTCAATTGATTTTCCTACACAGAATTAAGATTCATTTGAGAGCAAATGGAGACTTTTGCTGATGAGAGAAAGATGCCAGTAGTCTCACATCTCTCTAGAGTTTCAGAAGAGAAAATCTGCAATCTCTGTTCTGTAACGCACACCTTTTGGTCAAGCGTAAATAAAGATCTTCAGTGTGTGTGTGTGTGTGTGTGTGTGTGTGTGTGTGTGCATGTAATCTATAACAGCTTGTCAATTCTCATGCAAACTGAATTATGGGGCTATTTACAGAACACACAGAAAAACACAGATACATTCAATTAACAAAGTGGCGGCCTCAAACACATGATTTCAGACCCATAAATACATGTTTGTCACAGCTGTTGAGACTCCTCATTCTGTCATATGGTAACAACTAATGCATCCATTAGTGCAACGATAGTTACAACACCCATCGAATAGCACAGTTACATTAAAAACGTGCATTTCACATTGTTAAGAGCCCTCTAAAAAATCGATTACTGATTTGATTTTTTTTTGCCATTTATACTGTATATTGCTTGCAAAAATGTACTTTGTTAGAATACTTGGCTATTTTTGAATAGGCATCAATGGAGATTTTTTTGGGGTTTTGCCACTGCATAAATGGTGTTGTTATGGCATTTACCAGAACTGTCTTTGCTAATCATGTCGTTCCAAACTGAACTGTTCCTTTAAGGCTAACAATTGAGGTCTAAAATAACATGGTTTCAAACATTCCTTGAACTTAATGGGCAATGGCATCTAGATTTCTGGCTAATTAAACTTCTCAGCCAATGTTTATATTTCCCTGAATGCCCGCTGATTTTCCTGCACTGGGTGACTCACACCCAACAAACATGCAGCGGGTCTGTTCGGGCACAAGGAACGGAAACATCTGGACTTGACAAAGCAAAACGGACAGGCTTGCAGATGCCCTTCTGAAAAATGGTACTCATCATCATCTCTGATATCTTCAAGAGCTTCATGATTAACCAAAGAGTTTAGCCAGAAGGAGGAGGATAAATCTAGGTTCTATTTAAATTATGAAGTTTTCTAGGCAAAAGACAGGTTTTGGGACAGCCAAAGGATGAATTTGGTTCTCAGACTCAAGACACAATCTTGGGTGTTTGAATGCTAACACTTGTAGCTACGAAAGTTCAATTTCCTGTGTTGTTGCATTTCAAGAACACATTTCATTCTCAGTTAGTTAACCCTCAGTGGCCCATTTCTTTACATTGGTTTTCTTTTTCACCTTGAAAGTATTTTTAGGAAGCCACTGATTATAAAATCTAGATTTTTAAAGGAATATTCTGGGTTTTTTACAAGTTAAGCTCAATCAACAGCATTAGTGGAATAATGTTGATCACCAAAAAAAATTATTTGGATTTGTCCCTCCTTTAAAAAAATAAAAATAAACAAAAAACAAAACAAAAAAACAAACCAAAATCTGGGTAACAGTGAGGCATTTACAATGGACGTGAATGTGGCCAATTCGCAAATGTTAAAATACTCACCGTTTCAAAATAAAGCCCAAGACGTAAACAATATGCATGTTAACTTGATTTTATCGCTTACTAAGCTTTCTGTGTAAAGTTATATTAAATTATACAACTCTGTTGCCATGACGATTTCACACCGTAAACTCTGAAGCCATAAACCAACTATGAAAACAATTATTTAAACAACTTTTCAGCTCAAATAATACACCAGTATTAACAATTCATGTAGGTGTTTCTAAAAATTATAAGCTTCACAATTTTTGCCTTTAAACCCTCCAGAAATTGGCCCCTTTCACTTCAATTGTAAGTGTCTCAATGTTTCCAAGATTTTTGCTTTTTATATTTAAAAAAAGGAGGGACGAGTCAAAATTATTTTTTTATGGTAATGTGAGCGCAGTGTAGTTCTAGCGGGAAGACTAGCAGCTGTACATCATCGCACCATTATCTGGGTAATTCCCAGCCAATCACATGTCAGCCATTGCTTTATAAGTCCGCTCACAATCAATCACATTGCTGTTTAAGTGTGCTAACACGGCAACCTCCACCACCCCACCACCACCAGTTGAGTCCCGTCCCGCATGGGGGTAGGCTCCTCGCCCCTGCCTCCTATCTCCGGCAGGATATGATGGTTCCGAGTACAACTTCCTCGGACCGCCAGACGGAGCCTACGCCAAAGAGAGACATTACTTTTCTGTTCTACATTCATCAAATAAATGGCATCTTAAACCTCACTCAAGCCTGTGTGTCTTCCTGATAGAAATCAACATAATGCCAAAAAAGCTGTCGATTGAGCTTTACTTGGAATATACGTTTAAGCATATTTTCATTTTTAGCTAGCAACCTCAATAATAACACATACGGTTTAATGGCACAGGCAATTGAAGGTAACTCTACTTCCAACACCGTGCGTTTGCATACTTGCGTAAAGTATCCTAAGTTACTAAAAATGCCCTTATCTGTTGGGAAAAAGGCAAAGCCTCAAGCAGATTTAAATCACTTTAATAAAATGATGGCTACAGCAGTTTGATAAAAAGATGTGTTCAATTAATTATCATAGCAAAAACGATGGTTACCATGGTAAATTTAAAACAGGTTAAGGTATCCATTTTAAAAAGGATTGATTTTTCCTTGCATACCTAAACCATCTAAGTAAATATATTCAGGCATTTATGTATTGTTAATCTGAAGGCCACATGACAGGTCACATGATTATTCTCTCTCCCATCCAGATGTGTGTTTTGAAGTCACTGCTGTACTGGATCTGGCTTCAGAGTGCAAAATGTGTTCCTAAAACATTAGGGAAGGAGAAGTTTAACTCTCTCACAGGGATGTGTAGCCTATCTCTCTCTCTCTCTCTCACAACACACACACATTATTCATTTACACATTTTGTGGTAAATGAATAATGATTTCTATACCCTAAACCAGAGCAGTAGATTAAAAGAATTCAAAACAATGCATTTGGCAAACACTTTTAACCACATCTTACAATGCATCGATGATATGCATTTGACCAGTTCATGCATTTCAGTTCAGATTGACTATAATTCTAAGTTACTAACACATGTGGAACCACTGTCCTCGATTGAATCAAGTTCAGCCAAAGACTTGTTTATTTGAGTGACAGATTCTATATTCATTCACAATTGTAATTTGACTGTCCTGCAAGGGTTGTGCCGAGTGTTAGTGAATCATAATGTCTCTGTTCTTTTATTTGCTCGTTACTGTGTAATAAGTCAAAGCATCCCACCGAGCGCAGCTGCACAGCCCGCGGTGCGGGGTCTCGGCGCTGCTCTGGATTGAGCCAGTCCCGTGTGCTGCTTTGATGGGAACGTATGGGAGCTTTGCTCCAAAACATCTTCAAACACAACTTGGCCTTCCCGGCATGCTGTCTTTTTATCAGGTCACAGATTCAGCAAAGTCTCATGGGAACAGCACCTGATGTGAAACAGACATTAACCTCATGTCCGACGATTTAGAGACAAAGATTTCAACTGAAAAACATCTTGATGTTCGACAATAATCTACAGTAAATACATTTATATATTAAGTACATATACTGTATATTAGACTCAAGTATTTGTTCTGAAATGGCTTTAAAGGGGTCATGACATGCCCTTTTAATTGTTATCTATTGTTAGTGAGACCTGTTATCTCACTGCTGACCACTAGTGGGCGGGGCTACGGAGGTGATAAGGTAAGTAGGTGTTGAAGTGTTGTGGAGGTGGTCAAATACAAATATCCATCACAGTGTGACATCACAATGTGGATGAAGTAGAGAATGAGTTGATGAGTTGGCAGCTTGGTTTCAACAAATGCTCTTTTTGCAATGAGGAGGAAGTTTTGAGTTCTGAAACTTACAGTATGTTTGTACATTACAATGACCTCTTATACGGTATGTTAAAAGATCAAGGACAATTTAATTCCTCATGTCTGACCCTTAAAAGGGAGATTTTTGTTAAATGCAAGAAATAAAGTAAAATATGGTTAAAGCTAAGCAAGGCAGGTTTTCCTCACTGATTGTCACTAAAGGAACAGAAGGAATTATATTTAATCATTTTAATTAATCAATACAATTCAATACAACCATACATTGTAATGTTATTGTAATGACAGCAATATCAAGACATCATTATTTCTACAATATTTTTAAGCATGTAAAATACCACGTTGAGACTTTTTAGTGATGATGATGCAAACAAATCACTGATTTTGAGAGAAAATTTGAAAGAACTAATTTACGTAAATTAATTGAAATTCCCTATTCTATTAGTATTATAATTACGGTTAAAGCACTCTTTGGGAAACTTAATGGCTACATAAAAAGCACTTTAAAGTCATTGAGGTTTTCACTATGTTGGTTTATTGTATACTGCAAATATAAATAAATATATATATTATATAATAGTTATATTACTGTAACCAGGGGTGTGTCCAGGATTTTTTGCCAGGGGTGGCAAAGGGGTGGCAAGAGTCGAGTAAGGGTTGCATCCAGGAATTCCATCCGATCAGGGGTTGTTGTCAGCTGAGGGGGAATGCTGAGACATCAGAGCAGGGTGGAGGGGTTGGCGTAGGGTGTAACATTGGTATGGACCATGCGCGATACGGACGGGTTAATCTGAGTCCGAGTTGGGTTGACAAGTGGGATGGCAAAGCTCTTCAGGGGCGGGGCCACCCTTCCTTTACACCACAATGCAATTTAAAAACTGTTGGGAACAAAAGACTAGGAGGCTTCTAAACTTTAACATAATGACTAAGCTTTGTATGTTTCTAACAAAACAATCTCCCCAGAAGTTAACAAGAAGCAGTTAGCTTTAGCTTTGGAAACATCCTCAAAAGGATTAATATAGGCACTAAATAATGTTCTCCTCCACTTGCAACCCATTTGTTTGCGTTTGTAACCCATTTTAATTTGTAAACTGCATCATTTCCGAGTGAAACAGGATATTCAATGAGAGAAACATTTAGTAACTGGATTTTGTTTCGTTTCGTCCTCAGTCCGTGGGGGCGCAGTGCTCTTGATCGTTTCACTGACTATCAGGCAGGGATGTAAAGTAATTGAGTATAAATAGGTATTATTAAATATTATACGTAAGTATTATTTTTGGGGGATTTGTACTTTTCTCGAGTGCAATTTAAATTTAATAATTGTAGTTTTACTTAATTACATTTCCAAAGAATTTTTAACATTTTTGATTCCTTAAAATTTTATTTAAACTTGAAAAGTACTCACTACAGTTTGACCAGAGGTCAGTCATTTCAAAGGGAGTGTCGCACAGAGGCTGTGTGGAGTTTCGACCATCTGCAGAGGCAGAATTTCGGATCTGATTTGAGCTTCGGAAACGTGTTTGTGCAACTACACCATATGTGACAACCCAACGTAATGTGATGTATTCATTCAAAACTATGAGCATGAAGTGAGAAATACTCAGGGACGGATTACCGACCGGGCCAATGGGGCTAGTGCCCAGGGGCCCTTAACTGCCCAGTGGTGCCCTGTGCTTTAAGGCTGCACACTTTAGTTTGGTGATCCCCCGCTTGAAAACCCTTTTGGGCATGAACAACGAACCAACCCCACCCCCGCTCAACATCTTTTGGGTGGAGGGGGACCCTTGGAGATAATTGGCCCCTAGGGAATTTTCAAGTCATAATCCATCATGAAAATCACAATTTCTGAAATAAACAGTTCATTTTGCGGTGCTATTATGATACTTTCATCTCACGTGTCGACTCGTGGGCTCTTCAGGTACTTTGTATCACATGTGCAACACTATCAGTTGAGCTACTGTGTAATTTCATCACATTCGAACAAGTTTGTAAATGTAGTTGGTTATTTAATGCAAACATTAAGATTAGTCATGCGTTATAGTAAAAATGTTTATATGTCATAAGATAGCATTGTGTGAGGAACAGAGCAAAAAATAAGTGTTTATGAACTGATAATCTGCCGTTTTACTCATGATTTGTGTGAAAGGGGATAAAAGTCATAGTTGTTTTAGTGCCTCCAGTGTTCAAATGTTGTTATTGTAACATGATGACCAGGTTTTGAATGCCACTGGGGGAGAAATATGACAGTCATCAGAGACCGTAAATAAGCTCCTTAAAATAACAATTTAACAACATTCACTCTCACACCTCCTTTCTTGTTTTTATTCTAGCTAGGAAAAAAGTTACTTTTTACTTTCTTAATACTTCAGTACAATATAATGTGAATACTTTTTTTTTTACTTTCAATCAAGTATGTTTTTGGCTAGATACTTGGACTTTTAATTGAGTACATTTTTCACTCCGTATCATACATTCACTTAAGTATAATTTCTGAGTACTTTTTACACCCTTGCACGGTGGGAGCATCAGAGGTTTCTGGGGGCAGCTCGAGGTTCACACTCAACCATGATTAATTAAATCTGTCAGTGAAAGTGTCCGATATCAGGGCGGTTACTGAGATGAAGCGAGTAGTTTCAACTGGTCATGTGATTCCAACATGGCCGCCCCCATGAGGAGACCCACTCCGTGTAGAATAAAACAGCTTTTATAAGGTTACTGATTTGACACTTCGTCTCATGCGAGTGGTCATGATTTCATACATAGGTTTAAAAATTACAATGAATTTATTTAGGATTAAAAATTAATGCGTGTATGTTTAATTATCTGAATTATACATTTATAATGTATATTATATCTATAATTATTTAATAATGAAATGTTAATTATTTTTATTTCAGGGCCTTTTTCATTTGTTTCATTAATTAGCATATTATGTAATTAATTCAATTAAAAAGTTACATCGACTGACAGTCCTAGTGGTATTTATAGGGTCAATTTTGTGCCCATGCTGTAAATACATGGTCCTGTCAGTATTTACAGTGTCAGGCCTCGGTAAAACTAATTAATCTTCAGAAAACAAAGGTGGAGTTGCAATTAGTTGCGTTTTCCCTTCAAACAAACTCCAAAGACTTCCTATACATGCACTCAAATTTTACTGATCCTTTTTATTTTTGGCCAAAGATACAGAGGAGCTGAGCAGAGTCAGCAGACCAGTGGAAGTTCATTTCCATCAGGCAGTGGTCCATTTGGAGATGCACAGGTGCTGATCTCTGATCATTTCAAATGGATTGTAAATGTAAAGCATCATTAGACCACAGTAAAACTTGATCCATGTGTAAAATGAAGAGTCTCAATATTTGAGAGCTGACTTGGGACCTGTGTAAAACCAAAAATATCTGCTCAGCTTAGGTCAGTTTTTTGACCAAAATGAACTGGCAGAATATCCAAATAAAAGATCATGCTCGAAGTCTCGTCATTCACAAAGTTCTACATGCCCTGCCCCTTTACATGTATTACATAATTGACCAATATTTGTTATTGTTAATACAATAATACTTAATTTAATAATTCACTTGCATTGTATGGACCTACAGTGCTGAGATATTCTTCTAAAAATCTTAATTTATGTTATGTAGAAGAAAGGAAGTCGTACACCTCGGGGATGGCATGAGGGTGAGTAAATGATGAGAGAATTTTCATTTTTGGGTGTACTTTAAAGTAATAGCTCAGCCATAATTGAATATTCAGACATAATTTCCCAACCCTCATATTGTTCCATATGATGTTAGACAGAATGTTAGGAACTGACAGTCTCAGTCACCATTCACTTTCAAAATATATAGAAAAAAACACATTCACTGAAAGTAAATGGTGACTGAGACAAACATTCTGTCTAATATCTCCTTATTGTGTTGCATGGAAGAAACAAAGTAATTCGGATTTGGAACAGCATGATGGTGACTGATGACAGAATTTCCATTAATAATAGTAATAATAATAATTAAATGTTAAATGTGTATTATGTAATGGAATAAATGGGAGTAAACGTCTATTATGTAATTTGTGAAAGTAACGAGTTACTCACTACTTGAGTACTCTTTTAATTGGATACTTTCTTACTCTTACTCAAGTAATTATTTATGTTCGTACTTTTACTTCTTAATAATTTTATTAAGAAGTAACACACACAGTAACACACACACACACACACACACACACACACACACACACATGCAAAACAATTCAATCATGGGAAGTGGTTCCACATGTTTGAAAAAGTTTTCATAAATTAAAATTATTGTGTCATTTAAACTTAAATGTTTCAAGTAACCTAACTGAATCAAGTCAAATGTTATATGTCAAAATAACTCTTTTAGTGACATGCTAGTAAATGTTAGCATGATAAATACATGCTGGTGGGAAGCACTAATGAGTGAAACTTGGTCACTATGCTAATGGTTAGCACAGCAATCGCTCAATGGATAAAGCAATATGTGAAATACTCCATAATTTAAAGCATGTTTATTTGGTCAAAATGAACTAATGTAGGTATTTAATTAGTTGTTATTAAGAGTTCATAGAGATGTGTATTGGTAAAAAAATATGTGTTCAATTTACTTAAAATTTGATGTAGCATTTTTACATCATGTTTTTAAGTAAATTCAACTTATTTTCATTTATGTCAGCACAACAAGAAAAACTTTGTTAGATGTACTCAAATATATCAGTTCATTCACATGTTAAATCACCGTTTCTTCTTAATTTACCTGGATATAAAGAAAGTAATAACCAAGGTAAGACATTAAATTTAGAAGTTTAAAAGCAAGACGCATGCACATGCGCAAGGAAAAACTGCACGGATTGAACAGGACTGAAGTCGATCACTTACGGATCACAAATCACCCTAATTATGACTACACAAAACAGCCATACACAACATCAATAACACTAAAAAGAGCTAACATCAACTAAACGTGAACTCTGTGAACTCTTAATAATATTTAAATGCCTACATTAGTTCATTTTGACCATATAAACATGCTTAAATTATTCAAGTGCAAGTGCTTTTGGGTATTCACAACAACCTCAGTTCTGTACTTGATTGTTTTTGAGTTAGTAGTACTTAAAATCTTAATTTTATGAATTTGGAAGCTAAAGAAGTTCAAGGAAATTACGATTATTCGTAAAGTTCACATTCAAATTTATATTTTGTGTTTTACACAATGAAAATTAAGTAAAGCTAAAATATTATAAATATGTGCAGAATGAACAGAAGCTATTTATATTTAAATGTAATAGTTGTTGAGCCAACAAATAACTTTTTCAAATTTCAAACATAATAGAAATTATTTTCAATATAACAAAACATTTAACACTAACAAGTCTCCCTCATTACATGCATATTGCACAAAGATATATAAAATAACACTTAATTTTAACATTTACTTTCTCTTACATCAAGTCCCATGCAAAGCATGGTGGAACTATACATTTTCTGCCCAGTTTCAGTCAACCAAGCAAAAAATATGAATGTTGTCCCAACACAAATGAATTAAGTAAAGCTGACAAGACATTTATAGTTGAGTCAACTCAGTTAGTATAAGTTCCCTCGGTTACGTTATGTATTTGAGTAATATGAACAAAAGAGGATTGAGTAAATCTGAGTATAGTGAAAGTTAATTTTTTGAGTGCATACACATACAGAATTTACTGTGGATAAGAGAGATCTGAAGGATTGTTGAGCCATTTCTGGTCTAATATGTGACTACTTGCTCATTAACTGTTCTTTTTCATCTCTCTCTCTCTCTCATTCTCACTGATGTTTTTCACAACACTGTTCCTGCAGGGAAACGACACGCAAGTCACAGCAAGAAAGTAGAGGAGAGACTGTGGGAACTTCTGCTTGTACACAAACACACACACACACACACACACACACACACACACACACACACACACACACACACACACATGCATGGAAACACTAAATGAGTGTGACATTACTGTGAAACATCTCCATTATGAATGATCAATCTCAAGAATGGAGAGAAAATCAAACAGATGACTAAACAGAAGAAAAAGACACAAGGGGGAAAAATAGGAAACCCTTCCCATCAGTCATGAGCAAACAGATAAGACGAGATGATACAGGAAAGTAAAAGTGCATGCCTCATGAAGCATACATACTAGTGACTTAGCACAGCAATGCTGGCAGCTTGACAGCATACTGCAAATCTGCCTGTGGCTGCAGGCCTGTTATGTTGCAAATAACAGTTTTGATAATGTGTAGGTAATACTTTTGGAGTTCTGTGGAATTGGGAGAGTGTGATATTACTTTATAAAGATCCTTGACAATGCTGGTGAGTAAACAGCTTGAATCAGACTAATCAGGCTTGTCTTAGCTTGTCTCCCAGCCTGATATTGGGCACTTATCAGCTATTTGGGATGCAAAAATCAGCTGGTCGACCACCTTGACCAGCTGAAGACCAGCTTAAACTAAGAGTACAAAACCGGCATCTTGGATTGTGTAGCATTGTGTAGTGTAGGATTGTGATTCATTACCTAGAAAATACACTGAATTTATATGTATTTGATTAGCTACATACTGTAAAAGATAAAAAATGAGATTTGTTATATCTATTCATGAGATAAGCATAAATTATGTAAATGAAACAAAGCTACTCTTTATTCTAGTCTTTATCTCTTTGCTCTAAGTCAGGACCCAATCTTTGCCTCATGGCTTCCTTTCCTTGTCTTCAGTTAATGAAATGCTGTTCTTTCCATCCTGTAAAGGCTAAGGGGGTGTGTCCCAAGGGGAGGGGCTGGGTGGCTCCCATTTAGGCCTGTACCATAATCTATTCATGACAGCTCTTTAAGGGGAGTGAGACCCAGCTGCTCTCATTTAAAATAAAGACCCCCACCTTTATCGTCCCTTCTTTTCCTCCATCTCTATTTCACAGGAGAGCCCCCTCCTGTCTTTCTCCCCCCCCCCCCCCCCCCCATTTCTGTTATGTTCTTTTCATTAGGGACTTTTCTAAGACAGCCCAGCACGAACTGGGAGATGATTAACCGCTTCACGTTTAGAGATGTGAAAAGAGCAGTTTGTCTTTCTGAGAAAGCCTTCTCCGAGCAGCTGCCATTACAGACCCGTGAAAAGACTGGGGGTGTTTCTGTGCTGAAAACAATGGGGAACTACCAGGGGTCCTGTGTTGTGATATACATGGTTTGTGCTCATGAATAATATATGCATATTAACAGGACTGTCACAATGCAACTTGTGCCAAAATGTGTTGCGAATGAACATCATTAGAATGCAATCAAGGCAAAGGCATTAGGTCAGAGAATGATGCTTAATGCGATTCAGTGTGCAGACATTTTAAGATAATGTCTATGCAGGCTAATGGGAAAAAATAACAGTGAGAGGTCATGTTTATGCTATTAGTGTTATACGGACCTTAGTCAAGGTAGGTCCCATTTTTTAGTTTAGACGAATGGAAACAAGGCTGAAAGATAGACATATGCTGCATTAGAATATGCAAAGTTCTGCCAAAAACAGTATGCCAATGGAGTAGGGTGTCAGAATCCTCAGTATTCATTAAAGAGTGGGTTGGATACCTGGATGACCAACTACAGATGAGATTCTGAAGCGCCCATCCGCTGGACACTTTGCATAATCCCACAGTGGATGACGTCATTCAAACTGCTGAGTTAAACAGTGGAGAACCGGTATAATTATTATTAATATATTATTAATATGTTCCTGAATGAATTATGTCTCATACTACTCACCTGCTTACCTAAAGAACATACTTTTTTATCCTCCGAGAAGTGCGTTGCATCAAAAGCATTCGTGTACATTTCAGATGCAGCTATGCAGTCTATGTTATAGGTCGTATTGTTGTGCACCAGGGTGTGTATCATTCAACTAACTAAGCATTGAGATATACTGCATGTCTTACCAATGGACAAAAAAACCTGGCAAAAACATGGACTTTGAAAAGTAGACATAGGACCTCACATCCCTACAGCCTTGTTTTCATTTACGTAAAATTAACTATGGTGTCTACTACGACGAAAGTATATTAATACTTAGTCTTCCCAAGATATATTTATTTATTTTATTTGGTCTATTTTGAGGTGATCTTGAGCCCTTAAACCTCTTAAATTTACAGTGGCACACATACTTCAAGAAAAGACTACGTAAATTTGCATTATTATTATTAATCTTGATGCCGTTGTTTGTTTTGGATTTAATATTCACCATATATATGTATATATAAATATATATATATATATAAAATAGCCACAAAAATTGCTTTAGAATACAAGGTGGGTGTCGTTTCCATCTATAATCCCGCCTGCTCATGAATATCCAAGTATCCCGAGTGTTGACCACGCCCCCTACCTCGGCGAACGCGCTGTATAGATGGAGCTTTCGCGCGGTTGCATTCGCAGCTTTTCTCCCAACCCGTGGGCATTGTTGTAAAACAGAAGGACAATAAAAGAAGAGAGTGGCGGATAACAGAGCCTTCGGAGGGTCATCAGGGGATCTCTTTATTGGATCTGAGCATTTCTGCCCTTGTGCATGTGGCACTATATGAGAGCCGTGTGTCGGCTGAAGTTGTAATTTCGCAGCGAAAGGTCCGAACAGACAGAGGAGGCATGATTCGGAGACCGAGTCCAAGTTTTGCGCTGCTGTCCGTTCATGTGCTTTTGCTGTGCCTGTGGATGAGGGTACGTGGGGTTTTGCTTTTCATATGATATGACATAACGACAAAACTGCTTATAGATGGCAATCAGAGCGTTTAAAATGAAATAGATTTGAGGTCAGTGAACCTTTAGTTAAGTGCATGTTCCATCCAGAGAGTCGGTCAGAGGTTTCTGAAATGTGTTCTTGGATTTTCTCGTTTTAAGAGTTTTTAACGGGTTTAGCAGGGTTTTAAAACGTAATGCAAATAACTGAAATTTGCATTAGCTAGATAGATTGTAAAAATATACAAAACAACATAGTCTACACATGCGCAATTACACCGATTTAAATGTTGCATTATTATACTCAAATAATAAGGCATATGTCTTATATATTTAATCCATATGACAAAGACTTAATCACTTTTTTCCGTTTTTTGGTTTTGCAGGTATGTGATGCATCTGGACATTTCGAGTTGCAGGTCTTGTCAATGCAGAATGTGAACGGAGAGCTGCAGAACGGCGCGTGCTGTGACGGCGTGCGAAACGCGGCGCACCGCAGATGCATCGCGGATGAGTGCGATACGTTTTTCCGAGTGTGTTTGAAGGAGTATCAGTCACGGGTGTTCTCGGGAGGCCCGTGTAGCTACGGAAGCGGATCTACTCCCGTCATTGGTGGGAATATTTTTTCTGTCAAGCCGCTGGCCGACACGAACGGTAAATCGGGGATCGTGCTGCCCTTCAGCTTCGCGTGGCCGGTGAGTTGAACGCGCTGATTTGTTTGCCAAGTAAAGTTGAGAAATCGTAATCTGATTAAAGAGAACTCAATAGGATTAAGAGACCAGAGTTAGTCGTCTCACTTATTACTTCAGTGAATATTTCTCACGGTGGGTTTATTTTTGAACGTTAATTTCTGTAAGTTTTGTTTGCAAAAATCTGTTGGACATTCCATTGTTGAACTTTTGTGACAACATGCCCCAACTGTAGGGGTAAGTTGTCACAATGGGAACCTGCTTAAAATGAACTAACTCCACAACATCTGCTGGATTTCATTGCATCCTATCCATTTAAATGTGTAAAATGGAAGTTTACTTAATCAATTTGAGTTGGGACTACACAAATACTTTTTGTGCTGTTAATGTAGCATTGATGAAACTATGGAGATTCCCCTGCATGCTTTGCTTGGGACTGGATAGGGTAACACTTTATTTTAACGTGTCCTTGTTACACATATTACATGTATATACTATAATAATAACAGACAGTTACGTGTAATTACAAGCAACTAACCCTTAACAAACCCTTACACTACCCTAAACTTATAGTAAGTACATGTTAATTAGTAATAATCAGTTATTACTTGTGTAATTACACTGTAACAAGGACACGTTCAAATAAAGTGTGTGTTATGCTGGAGCTCTGAGGGTTACTAGTGACTGTGGTGAAGAATGGCGCTTGTGCTTGGGTTGAGAATGCTTATGTTCTGTAAGTTGGTCCAACATAAGAAAGTGTATTAAATAAACCTTAATATATCAAGTCTGACTAATCTAAGAAAGTTGAGTTAAAACTACTATTGTACATTCGTTTGACCTAATCCAACTAAATTATATTGGGTCAATGAAACTGACTTAATCTGAGTGAAAGGCGTTAAATTAATTGTGAAAAAAATGCTGCAATTCAATAAAGTAAGGGCAATGACATCAAAACTCATGAAAGAGCTAAATGGAAATGGTCACATTGCTTACCAAAATATCATACCATTGAAACTTATTAAATGTATAAAATGACAACAACTAAAACACATGGGACAACTTGCCCCATCTTGACATTTATGTAAAATACCTTTGCCCTGCAACACAGTTGATCCTTTGGGTTAAATCTAGTTAACCTTGACATCTTTTAAAAAATCAGATGAATCTGTACTTTAAGTTTGGAGGATTTAAGACAGTTTTGGATGTTTGAAACCAACACACAAAACCACTGCTAGAGACAGCAAAAAATGTGTAATTGGACTTTTGACCCAAACCTGAGATCTTGCCTTAGATTAGCCCTACCTTCCATGAGGCATCACTACTTCCTGTAAATACTCAGTTGACTGTTTGCTAACAAGCCGTTGTTTTGTGAGTGCCGGTTCTGGCATCATTCATGCTCTCTGTGCCATCGCATTCTTCTGTGATGACGTTCAGGTTGGACAGGGGTTGTGTTACCCCAATCTGCCCACTTGGCCAATATCCTCTGAGAATAGTGGGTCAAAGCATTATAAAACACCTGCGTTTATCTCCAATGCTTACTGATGGACATTCAGAGGCTGTTTTACACACAATGGTGTAAGCCCGTCTATCGGTCCAACGGCGGTCTCCAATAATACGGGTGAAGGTCTCTGCGCGTTACTGTCTTTCTTTTACGCAACACAACCAGCTTAAATGAAATACATTTTCTCTCATGTATTACCTCGTTATTTCATCTGACTCCATAAATGAAAAGGGTTTTAATGATATCTGAGCATCATTAAAAGTGAGCGAATGCTTGATTATTCTTTTAACTCCTTTAATTATATTTTACCCGTTCAAGATTAGGAAACTATGTCGCTTTGAGGTCCTCGCGTGTTTTCTCTACACTGCGGGTCTCACGATCACAAGCGGCCAGTATTGGTTCATCAAACAGAGGTAAATTGCTATATACCTGAGATCGGTCACGTTCATGTATACACAATCAAAGATACTTCAGTATAGCCCCCATGGAATTGCATACACTTGAATTTAACTTAACGTTTTCTTCAGTAGAGGTCACGACCACTATTACAGATGTAAGTTGACCAACATAACTTCTCTTATAATAGCTTTGGATTGGCCATGCGTGGTTTCCCACGTACACTTATCTGAAGAAACCTCAAGTCAAAACAGAGGTAAGACACCCGAATTTAGATTGGTCAAGCAGCATTAAGCTGTTCTAAACGGAAATACACTTTCTGTCTTTGCAAACCAAGTACACTTGAACTGATGCCAAATATTAGTCGTCACTAATCTGACGCAGACTTGCGGTAACATACGAATCGCTCAATCTGTTTGGGAAAACAATTTCAGAGTCAGTCAGAATAAAATCAAATGTTTACAATTTATTGACCAGGTAATAGAACAATAATTCAAAATCCAATTCATAAGGCAAAATCATCGAACAATCAATATAATCACAACAATTCGGAAATTGAGGAATTTGTAGAGATATTACCTGGCAACGAAAAACTACACACGGCGATCATGTGGGAAGTCTACCTACAGACTCCCAGCCTGATATAAACTACACACAGTAAACTGTGCGGGATCGTCTGACTACAGAGAGCCACGAACGATGTGCCACATCTCCTTAAATACCCAAATAATTCAATAGGCTAACCAAATGGTGGTGTCTGTCCTTCTAATTAGATTTGGCTCCCCATTGAGTAGGTTCCTGTACATTTACATATACAGGATCTGGGGGAGGGCACACCTTTAAGAGGCACACTACATCTCTCATATTCTATAACTTCTTTTAGCTTTTCATTATAGCTAGGAGGATGAGACCAGTTTACCAGGCACACTGAGACACTTAAAATGATATCAAACATGTTATAGTTACTTTTTTGTACACACTTGACATTGTATAGGTTTTTAGTGAGTTTTGAGTGAGGAAGGGAAGATAATCAGACGTGAGGCGCGAGCCCCTGCTGGCTGTGTCTCCCATGTTGCTGTTACATATGCAAGAGACAGTTCAAATGTTGATTCTCCTGAGAGCCCAGACTCAATGGCACCTTACAGTTTTCCCCGCTTTGGCACCGTGGGCCACTCAAAGGGTTTCCTGCGGTGTCACATCAGTCTTTGTAAGGTGGGCAGCTGTAAGAGGCTGAGAGTTAGCGCAATGTCATTTGATGTCCGGAAAGACCTGAGGAGGCATCTGAAGAAGTCGCAACACTGTGTCTGGTTGAGGTTATCACATGTGTTCCGTTCATAGAGTCCATCAAGTCTTTTGTGGCTTGTTCAGTGGACATGTCATTCCATCATGGAGAAACATCTGCTTCTGGTTGCACCTTCCCTTTAATGATGATCTGACTCTTTGAAGAATTCTCTGCCACCTCCAGTGGTGGTCTTCTGGGCAGACCTCAATTAGGTGAAGGAGTTCTCACTGGGAATGCATATACACCTGAACAGCTTCTTAGATGACCATGTAGAGATGAAACTCTGAAGAACTTAATGTTGTACTGACATGAGAAAAGGGTTGAGTAATACATAAATACATGATGAAAAGACAAACAATGAATCAATGTCACAAGTGCGAGTGGTAATCCAGGTCTCAAGTGTGTCTTTGAAAATGCAAAGGGGTCTAATTAATCTGATTTTTATTTACTACCATTGTGATTCGTGGTAGTGGAATTTAGAATCTGAATTAATTAAAGCAAAGGTGGCACAGAGTTCAAGGCAATTTGAACATATATCATCAATATTCATTATTACAGTGGATAATAGATTAAAGGAAACATACCACAAATTCAGTATAACTAGTATCTTCACCAGTGGCATGCATCATTAATCATATAGTTATAATAATAATTTTATGATTGTAGAATCACAGTTGCAGACATGTATAATAATAGCAGAGCTAATTCAAAATTATCTAATGTGTGTGATTTGGTGGCTAAGTCACAACCGATGATATATGCCTATTTTAAAAATGTGTAGTGGATCGATAGAAGTGTCTGCATTTCACATCGTCAACTTCTATTTTTATATTGTTATTAGCGATGTGTTGAAAACCAGGGGCCCTCTGGTCTGCAACCATTCCAACAACAATCAATTGGTTTGATTTATGCAGGTGGAAATGTTGAAATTTGGGTGGCAAGTTTGCTTGCAATTAGTAATTAAATCATCGATGTGTGACTATAGCCATGCATATGTCCCATGTATATTACAGTATTTAAAGGGGAAGTTGTAAATAGTGACTGTTTTATGGAAACAGGATTTTAATGTCCTATGTGTGCGAGGCTATGTGTATGCGAGAGGTGGGCCAGATCTTCAGTGGATTAGTATTTTCAGAATCTTGGCCATTATTTTGTTCCATGATGAGTAGTAATAAAAGTGTGTGCTCTGTATGTTTAGGAGATGGGTGGAACCTGATCTAGAGCAATTGGTGTTGCACAATTTTGGTTCCGGTGCTAAACCGGGAGGCCATATAGCTATTTTTTGTTTTTGTAGAGCTGTGAAGTGTGAATGGCCTGTTAGATTTGCTTTCCCACCCATCTCCATCATGGTCAAATTGATGTCCTGGCTTGAAGCAGGGGGATCAGAAGCCTTTTGGCCTCTGTCCCTCATGTGATTGCAACCTGAAATGGGAACAACCACAGAGAGAGAGAACAGTTAATGTTGAACCTTTAATTAATTTGCATATAGACATGTGGCACTTTATTTTCCTCTGATGGTCAAAGCCAAACTGTTACAGACAGCTTTTAGTCTCTTACTGTATGGTTTGTGTCATCAGGGGGAAGAAGCATTTTGTTTAAAAAACATGTACCATTACAGTGTCTAATGCAAATTTTATTTCAGAGATCAAATTTGACTGAGCTTCTTTGGTGAGATCCAAATTACTGCTGATATTTTAGTGCAGTTTGAAGTGTGAAGCACCTTAAGCTGCTCTCGCAGTTGAGTCTGCACAGTCTGCTGTTGTGAGCAATATAGGCCCCAGTTCTGCTGGGGAACTTTCTGAGCTTTGTTTTATTGCTCCCAACACAACTCTGTGGTCAAAGAATCAGTTCACATTTCTGGTGATGTGTTTTCTGCTTAGCATTTTTTAAGGGTGCTATTCACACGTTCTATCATCTATGATCTCAGTGGTCTGTCAGGGTTATGAAATTTTAGTTTGATATTCAGCATCTGGCATATGTGTCTCATCACCTGACCAGTGAAGTGTGTACCCTGGTCAGATTCAATTTGGATTGGTGCTCCCCAAAGTGGGAGGTTTTGGGTCGCTACCACACGTGCCACTGAGTTTGCATTGCCATTGCGAGTAGGAATCGCTTTGAACCATTTGGAAAATGTCAATTATCACCAGGCAATAAAGATACCCCCCTCTGGCACTGGGTAGTGGGCCTATAAAATCCAATTTGAGTGACTCCAAAGGTCCTTTGGGTGGCTCTGGTCTACACAGTTTTGTACGGCCAGGCTTACCTTGGTTAATGGTGGCACATACGATGCATGTGTCGCACCATCTTTGAATGTCTGATGCCATTTGTGGCCACCAGAAGTTCTTTTGTATCAGCGGTTGTGTTTTGGGAGCTGATACATGTGCATAATCGTGGTACAACTTTATCACTGGTTTCTGGAGGGCTTCTGGAACGATGTGTTTATCGTCTCTTAAAATCATGCCTTCAGCGACCTTGACTGGTTGGTCCTGCTGCTGCAGGTGCAGTGTCAGCTCTCCATCAGAACTCCACAGTTCTTGTTGGTACTGTTTTAAGTCAATAGGAATAGTCTGAACCACACTCACATCAGGAACAACCAGCCCGTCAGGCTGCCGTTCATCTCCCTTTTGTGCTGCTAATTTAGCTAATTTATCTGCGTTGTTGTTGTTTTTCTTGTTCTCATCTGGATTTTTGTTAATGTGCGCGCGCACTTTGACGACGGAGTGTTTTAATCTCCTGCTGCCATTTACCGTTCGATTTTGGTAATAGTTTCGTTGGTTAAGGGTAATGGAATGTATGTGGAGGAGCAAGATGGACCAGAATCAATAAGTACAGCTAACCAGCCTCCTAAAATAGCCCTTATTCTGATTCGGTTTCCACTCTTAATTATGCTCCCTACGGCGATGGAGGCCATGCATCTCTATTGCGGATGGTATTCTCCCGTAATTCCGTTCGTGTTGTGGGCGAGCCATTTTGGTTGTTTTGTTTTTTAAACTCAGTGATGAAATTCGTTAATAGTTTCAACAGGTTGCTATAGGGCGTTTTTTGACAATGCTTTGATTGTTTTCTTAAATCTCTTTTTTGGCAATCTCTCATGAGATGGTTAGATTTTTTGCAATAATGGCATTGCATTTTGCTTTGAGATCTTTGGTTAAATTTGTCTGGGCCGTTCCGTTCTGTTAACCATTTTGCGGACGCAACACTACAGGGTTTTGATCTCCACCTTTTTTCTATTCTTGCACCCCAGTCTACTATTGCTCTGAACGTGTTTTCAACCGGGTCGACACCATTGGATAAAGCATTTTGAACTGGGATGCCAGCATTGTTCTTAACAAGTTGTAGTAATGCGTCATGGTCGCGGTTTGCATTTTCTAGGCCTGAGTGTTCTCTGTATGTTACCCATAACCGTTCAGCGTACGTTTCAAATGACTCATTACTCACTTGTTTGATTTCTAATATTTTGCTCCAATCTGCATGTGTCGGTCCTCTCATGTCTAATAATGCCTGTTTTAGACGTTCGTAGATACTCTCGTCAGTTTCGTTATTGTGTCGGTTCATTATGTTGCCAGATTTCATCTCTGTGGTTAGTTTCGGTCTGAGCTCCTCAGGGATAGTGAGGAGAGCTATTTGCCAAACATCTCGAATTTCTAATTTGTACACCGTGGCTTGTAACATTAATGCTTCCCAGTAGGGTTGAAACGGCCCTTTTCTCGGCATAATTCCAACGACCTCTATATGGCTAGAGCATTCTTTGCATGTTAACGGGCGGCTGATTGATGTGATTTCATCATCCGCTTTCATCATGGTTTTAAGCACAGCGACTTTAACTGATTTCTTTGGCAAGTCATTCGATTTTGTTAGAGTCTTTACTGGGCTTCGCAGGTTTGGTTCTTCAGGCCACAGGTTCACAAGAGCTCGTTTACGAGTTTCTCTCTGTGGTCTGTGTCCAAACGCGGCATCGTCATCATCATTTTGAGTCTCTAGCTGAAAGGTTTCATCCAGTGCTGCTCGTTTAACTGCAGCTACTGGAAACCCGGATTTATTACAACAATCTTCAAGAGCAGATATGTATTCACTGCCGGTTTGAAGTTTTCTTTGAAGTTGATCAATTTTTGTTGCCATTTCTTCGCGTTGTCTAGCCCACCCCTGTTGCTCGTATGTGAACGCTTCAGCTTGTGTTCTTAACTTTTGTAATTCGTCAGATCGCAATCTTTCAATTTCTTTGATGTTTGCTATTGTTCGTTCTTTCTCGGTTATGGTCTCGAGGTCATTACGACGAAGCAAATAAACAATTGCAGCGGGAATTTTCTTGTATTTTGTTTGTGATTTCAATTTTGCACCCTCAGCAGAATACCAGGATATTAGTTCGTTGTTGCTCCAATTTAATTTCAGTCCCTTGTAGCTTAACCGGACAAGGAGGTTTTTTAATTGCACACCTAGAATCTCCATTATTTCCTCATCTACACGGCTGCTGTGCTGTCCCTGGAGAGACATGTTTCCCGTCTAATTCTTATGCCCACCGGACTTTTCGGTTCCGGTCTAAACAGAGGGTATTCCGACCCGCACTAAAAATGTGTCTGTATGTGAGGTGCAGACAATCTTTCCCTCAACACTTCTAAAAGGCAAAAAAGATGGACTTACCACAGCAGCTGGAGATAGATGAGAAGATCAAACCTCATGTCCCGGGCAGGGATCAAGTTGAATGTTGCGCTGGAAAGACGTTTCTCGTCTGGTTACGAGATCACGGAGTCAGGGTCACCACTTTGTAAGCCCGTCTATCGGTCCAACGGCGGTCTCCAATAATACGGGTGAAGGTCTCTGCGCGTTACTGTCTTTCTTTTACGCAACACAACCAGCTTAAATGAAATACATTTTCTCTCATGTATTACCTCGTTATTTCATCTGACTCCATAAATGAAAAGGGTTTTAATGATATCTGAGCATCATTAAAAGTGAGCGAATGCTTGATTATTCTTTTAACTCCTTTAATTATATTTTACCCGTTCAAGATTAGGAAACTATGTCGCTTTGAGGTCCTCGCGTGTTTTCTCTACACTGCGGGTCTCACGATCACAAGCGGCCAGTATTGGTTCATCAAACAGAGGTAAATTGCTATATACCTGAGATCGGTCACGTTCATGTATACACAATCAAAGATACTTCAGTATAGCCCCCATGGAATTGCATACACTTGAATTTAACTTAACGTTTTCTTCAGTAGAGGTCACGACCACTATTACAGATGTAAGTTGACCAACATAACTTCTCTTATAATAGCTTTGGATTGGCCATGCGTGGTTTCCCACGTACACTTATCTGAAGAAACCTCAAGTCAAAACAGAGGTAAGACACCCGAATTTAGATTGGTCAAGCAGCATTAAGCTGTTCTAAACGGAAATACACTTTCTGTCTTTGCAAACCAAGTACACTTGAACTGATGCCAAATATTAGTCGTCACTAATCTGACGCAGACTTGCGGTAACATACGAATCGCTCAATCTGTTTGGGAAAACAATTTCAGAGTCAGTCAGAATAAAATCAAATGTTTACAATTTATTGACCAGGTAATAGAACAATAATTCAAAATCCAATTCATAAGGCAAAATCATCGAACAATCAATATAATCACAACAATTCGGAAATTGAGGAATTTGTAGAGATATTACCTGGCAACGAAAAACTACACACGGCGATCATGTGGGAAGTCTACCTACAGACTCCCAGCCTGATATAAACTACACACAGTAAACTGTGCGGGATCGTCTGACTACAGAGAGCCACGAACGATGTGCCACATCTCCTTAAATACCCAAATAATTCAATAGGCTAACCAAATGGTGGTGTCTGTCCTTCTAATTAGATTTGGCTCCCCATTGAGTAGGTTCCTGTACATTTACATATACAGGATCTGGGGGAGGGCACACCTTTAAGAGGCACACTACATCTCTCATATTCTATAACTTCTTTTAGCTTTTCATTATAGCTAGGAGGATGAGACCAGTTTACCAGGCACACTGAGACACTTAAAATGATATCAAACATGTTATAGTTACTTTTTTGTACACACTTGACATTGTATAGGTTTTTAGTGAGTTTTGAGTGAGGAAGGGAAGATAATCAGACGTGAGGCGCGAGCCCCTGCTGGCTGTGTCTCCCATGTTGCTGTTACATATGCAAGAGACAGTTCAAATGTTGATTCTCCTGAGAGCCCAGACTCAATGGCACCTTACAATGGCAACAGGAAACTGCTCTCATAGAGCCACCATTGATCATTTTAGGGGTTTTTATTTCTATCTCTTAACAGCTTTGTCTCAAAACCTAATTAGCTGCCTACCTAGACAACATTTATGGGCATCATAAGCATGTTCTGAGTCAGCAGCAGCATGCCCGTGATGCCCACAAATGCTGACTTGGTTGGCAGCTCACTAGGTTTTGAGGCAAAGCCAAGAGTTTAACTTTCCAACCAAGAATGCATTCAGATTAGTGTTTTTCAATTGCTGATGCTGATAAATAATGGAGATATATTTGGAACTGACACAATAAAGATCCGGAAGTGAATAAAGATATAAACAGATGTAGGTAAAGAGCACGTTTACATGCATGATTTAACATCAATTATGCATAATAAGCCGACAACATGTAAGGTCATGTAAATGCCTTAAACGGTTTTCCTTTATTGGGGTAAGGTCATAAAAGGTTTATCAGCACATGTAGTTTTTTGCCCATTACCCTGCTTTCACGTTTCACGCAGAGGTCGACCAAAAGTGGATGTTGCCGATACCGATAACCATGGTGGAAAAGGCAGATGGCTGATTAATCAGGCGATTTTAAAATCAATTTATTGAATGTAAAAAAATAGTTTAGGCGTTTCTTACACTGACAGGCACAGACAGAGTCTACAAGAGTCCAACATGGATTTAATCCTAGTTAAAGTTAATTGTTCAACCAAAATCACTACAATAATAAAACTAAAAATAAGATTGGGTCAATAACGCAGGACTTTTAACCGTAAACAAGCCTGAAATACACCGGGGACTTTTATTTTGAAAATTCTGTGCACTCAGCTCATACAAACAAAACATGCACTCTTATAAACACCTACAATATTAAAATATAAACACTACAAAGTAAACAACATCATATAGGCTAATAAA
The DNA here is from genome assembly GCA_032164185.1 of Moxostoma hubbsi. Lineage (NCBI taxonomy): Eukaryota > Metazoa > Chordata > Actinopteri > Cypriniformes > Catostomidae > Moxostoma > Moxostoma hubbsi. The sequence goes on from JAVLUX010000012.1 coordinate 7,991,950, forward strand.
TATAGGCTAACGTCATATAGGCAAACATCTATGTATGAGCAGTAATTCATCATTAATTAACAGTAGATTATCAGCGGACTGGTAATACAAATTTAAATTTCCGTAAATATTGTGTAATAACAATCATTTCAGTACATTTTGTATATATTTAATTTGCTGTCATTAAAATGTATTAAGAATCAGCCATCAGCCACCCTGCTCTCTAGAAATCTGCATCATCCTTTGTAAAACCTATATTGGTCAACTACTAAGAACAGAATGTCTATGAACGCCAATGGTGGAAATGTTCCATGTTTACTTTCACAACTCTTCAGACTGTGGCGTCAATAAGAGGTCAAACCAGTTAGTCTGATATTCCAGTCAGGACAAATTAGACTGGCAGCCAGGCCTCAAAATTCTAACCCCCTGCCCATGTCTATCAGAGAAGTCTAGACCTGTTTCAGAGCAGCTCTGAATGGAGATTAATTAGACATTGTCATCTTGCATGCTTTCTTTTGCTTCTCAAGTCTACCTAGCAATTGAACTCTGCTCAGGCCGCGATGGTGGATTCTGGGATGCTGGTTCAACAAAGCGAGCTTACAAAGAAGCTGAGGGGGATCTTTGCATGAGTTTGTGTGCTCGGATCCATTTGTTGTTCATTTTCACATCATCAGCAGCAGTCGGGCTTGCATGAAGGAAATGCAGTGTATGTGTGGATGTTTCGGGTGGTTTCTAGGTAACCAGCGTCCTTCTGCTAGTGAACTTGGAGCAGCTGAAGATTAGAGAACTTCTTTATTCTCACTGCTTGAAGATATTTCCAGTTTCTCTCTTATAAACAACAATTCTTTATTGGTTCTTTGCCTGATCTTAGGTTTAGCAAAGAAGCCTCGGCCCAGTAGGTTTAGCAAAGAAGCCTCGGCCCAGTAGGTTTAGCAAAGAAGCCTCGGCCCAGTAGGTTTAGCAAAGAAGCCCATTTTAGCAATGTGGGGTTCTTGAATAAGCTATCATGGTCTTTGGAGATTAATCAAGCTCTTGATGTTTTATTATAGGTTCTTCAGATCAGCATATTGGTTTCTGGGTTCTGTATAACATCAGTGCATAGTTGAAGTGCTTATGTGGCATTTTTCATTTATTAAAATGTTTTGCTAAAAAATACAGTATATGTTGGTAAATAAGGTAAGTATTGTAACATATTATAGATGGGCATTTTCAAGCAAATTTGTAGTCGAGTACTCTTAACACCCCCCTTACATTTTAATTCACTCATAAATTATAATGTAAGTTAAAAAAATATCAAGTATGACATATATTTGACACATGTTATTATTCAGGAAATCAAGTGACAAAATTTGGCTTTTTATAAATTGTGCTCCATCATGTTCAGAGAATTAATGCACATACACACATCATATGATAATGTGTAATACGCTTGCGAGTTTCTTGTACCACTTCACGTTTTCTTTCCACCACTAAAGCGGATCCTTGTCCGTTGGTTTACTCCAACGAGAACCAAATACCTATAAGGTAGATTAAAGTATCAAAATATTACAGTACAAGAATGTCTTCTTGTATCATGTCTTCTTCTCTCATCTAACACCTCGATGATCACATATCCACAGCATCCCCAGTGGACTCAATTGTAACGGCGAGATTTGGTGAGCAATACAGAGGAAAAGTACAATATAAATCAGCATTGCCAACGGCAGGCAGATGCACAAATGAAAATGAAGTTGCGATAATTTAGTGGTGTTTTTAATAGTCGACTAGCTTGTATGTAGGGTAGCAATGTTCACAGATAGCAGTGGTATTCGGCTGAACTCGGTGGTGAAGGGGCTCAGACTATGAGTACAGGCCAGGAGCTGTACAAACAGATGGAACCGAAAGTGAGGATCTGAGACACACATTTCCAAGAGGAACATCTTTCCTGACAAAGCATTTAAACAACTCATTGCTTAAGCTGAGAAGCACTTATAAGAGAGCAAAACGCAAAGGCCAAAGACCTCCACCAACCATAAGTGGGCGTCTGTGGCTCTGGTGGTTGAGCGGGCCGGCAAAGCACGGGGTTAGCGGTTCGATTCCCAGCCCACGTGACTCCACATGCCGAAGTGTCCTTGGGCAAGACACTGCACCACTGTTATGAAGCAAATCGATAATTAAAACTTTATTAACTTTAAAAAATCACTTCCTGCCAGCATTTGACTCATCACTGACGTAGGTGTATGTCGCGTTCACACGAGAAGTCGGAAGTGTGCGCTTTGTATACAACAGAGGAACGAACGTCACGTGAGTGTTAGTTCATTTCAAACAGAAATACAGCACTGGGTGGAAGCAATGATTTACAGTCAATTTGTTTCAGAAGACAATAATTGATCAACTGGAGTCGTGTGGATTATATTTATGCTTCCTAAATATGCCTTTTGGACTGTCAAATAGCCAGCAGCCTGATGGCACCCATTTACTTACATGATAAGGACCTACTGAGCATTTTTCTAAAAATCTTAATTTATGTTTACCTGAAGAAAGGCAGTCATACACATCTGGGATGGCATCGGGATAAGTGAACAATGAGAGAATTTTTCTTTTTGGGTGAACTATTCCTTTAAGAAAACTCGCCCTTTTATGCCATTTTAGGGCATATATATAAACGTTAAGATATACGTTGATAAAGAACATATCTTTTAGTGTGTGAAGTGAATGTTGTCCAAGAGGTGCTTAATGTCTTTTTCCACTCTCTCTCTCTCTCTCCTTCAAAACACCAATGTGTCACTTTCAAATGAATCTTGCAGTCTTGCTCTCTCTCTCCCCCTCTCTCTCTCTCCCCCTCTCTCTCTCTCTCACTCTGTGCACAAGTTTGAACTTTTGATGGCCTGAGTGCAATACAGCCCAACCCTCAGCTCATGCCATACACACTCGCTCGACTTCACCTTCATCATTTGTGTGTCAGTGTGTGGATGGATTAAAGCTCATAAAGAACCACAGATCTCCCAGACAGCAGAGACAGGAGGAGCAGACATTATTTGTGTGTTTATGTGTGTGAGGTCAGCTCAATGAACATTAATACAGTAGATCTTTCTGATCCGTGTTCCTTGGTCTGCCTTCGTCTTCACTCTTTTGTCTCAGTGCTTAGAATTCAGTTTTCTTTCACATTGTTTTCCCCTCTTTCCCAAGAGCTATTTTCTTCTCAGACTTCATCTTACATCTTGTCGAGTCATTTTCTCATGCATTCTTCCTCTCTCCTGTCTGTCCTGTTTCTTATCTTCAGTGCTGACAGGAGAGAGAGAGAGAGAGAGAGAGAGAGAGAGATAGTAAAAATAGTTCAGTCTGTTGATAAGGAAGGGAGTGATGGGCTGAGAATCATTCACTCAGCTGATAAATGGAAATGTATCGTGTCACAGTCACTCTTTATTTCAGTGGCACCTGGAGCATTTGATTTATAACATGATTGTGTTTTCATACGATATATCAGCTGATCTGAGCACAGCAGCTCTGGGATGAGTGCCAAGAGTATATTATCTATAATGCATTTCACTGCAGTAAATGTGCACATATATGTCTCTGTTAAGCCCTCCTATAAAGATATATTCTGTAACTGTAATTCTGTTCTAAAAATGGGTGTTTGTGATTGAATATAAGATGTTATGCTGATTGTGGCAGGTGTGCTTATTTGTCTGTCTTTGTCTTTCAGAGGTCGTATACATTGATTGTGGAGGCCTTGGACTTCAACAATGACTCAAGCACTGGCAGTGAGTGCCACACACACACACACACACACACACACACACATGCACAAATAAAAAACATTTTAAATAAAGCTACAGTGCTGCAAAAATGTATTTTCCCCATCTTGATTTCTTCTGTTTTTGTGTATATCTCAGACTAAATTGTTTAAAAAATGCAAACAAAATCTAGCATACAACAAATGCAATCTGAGTAAACACAAAATACAGTTTTTAAATGATAATGATATTTATTGAAGCAAAAAGTTATCCTATACCAACTGGACCTGGATGAAAAATTATCTCCCCCCTTGTTATTACTAAATAACAAAATCTATGTAACTGCATTCATAATGGGGTTCAGCTAGACTAGACACACCCAGGCCTGATTACTGTCAGCCCTGTTCAATCAAATCAACACATAAATAGAACTTTTTCAGCTGCATGAAGTTGGTTAAAAGGCCTCACTCATTAGCACACTATGCCACGGTCGAAAAAAATTTCAGAAATTATGAGGAAAAAGGTGATTGAAACACATCAGTATGGGAAGGGTTACAAAGCTATTTCAAAGTCTCTGGTACTCCAAAGAACCACAGTGAGAGACATTATCTCCAAATGGGGAAAACCTGGCACAGTAGTGAACCTTCCCCGAAGTGGCCGACCTTCCGAAATTCCTCCAAGAGCACAGCGACGACTCATCCAGGAAGTCACAAAAAAGCCAAGGACAACATCCAAGCAACTGCAGGCCTCTCTCGCATCAATAAAGGTCACTGTTCATGACTCATGAAAGACACTGGCCAAAAATGACATCCATGGAAGAATGACGAGGAGAAAACCACTGCTAACCCAGAAGAACATTAATGCTCGTCTGAATTTTGCCAAAACAAACCTTGATGATCCTCAAACCTTTTGGGTGAATGTTCTGTGGACTGGTGAGTCGAAAGTGGAACAGTTTGGGAGACAGGGGTCCCGTTACATCTGGCGTAAATCAAACACAATTCCAACTAAAGAACATCATACCTACGGTCAAACATTTTGGTGGTAGTGTGATGTGTGGAGATGATTTGCTGCTTCATGGGTGCAATAATTGAAGGAAACATGAATTCTGCTCTCAACCAGAAAGCCCTAAAGAGAATATCTGCTCATCCGTCCATGAGTTAAAGCTCAAGAGCAACTGGATTATGCAGAAAGACAATGATCCAAAGCATAGGAGTAAGTCCACCTTTGAATGGCTCAAAAGAAGCTAAATTAAAGTTTGAGTGGCCAAGTCAAAGTCCTGACTTGAACCCGATTGAGATGCTGTGACAGAACCTTAAACAGGCAATTCATGCTCGAAAACCCTCCAATGTGGCTGAACTAAAGCAGTTCTGCAAAGAAGAGTGGGACAACATTCCCCCACAGTATTGAGAGACTGATCTCCAGTTATTGGAAGTGTTTGGTTGCAGTTGTTGCTGATAAAGGCGGCACAATCAGCTATTAAGTTTAAGGGGCAGTTTTTCACATGGGTGATATAGGTGTTGGATATCTTTTTTGCTTCATTAAAAAATATATATTTATTTGAAAACTGTATTTTGAATTTACTCAGGTTGCCTTTGTTTTATGTGATATCTCGTTTGAAGATCAAAAACTATTTAGTGTGAAAAATACACACAAATTGAAGAAATCATGATTTTACTTTTTCACAGCACTCAGTGCTAACTGCCCCCTTAACAGTCTGAAAATGGAAGTCTTCAAGTTGGTGATCCCCTTGTGAGTGTTTTGTGGTGGTTTATGTAGTGATCTATTGATGTGAGTAATTGGTGCCAGCTGTTCAAAATTCCAGTGGTTTCAACGTTTCCAGGTGCGGGTAATTGTGGTAGCCAGGGGCGACGCTAATCCTGACAAGGAAGACTCTCCATAATGCAAACCTGATCATATATCGCGAAGCAAACGCCACGTGATGCACACAACAAGCGACAAAAACAAGACAGGACACCTGTGTGAGAGTTCGACCACACACACTCCTGATACCTTAGACCGAAGTGAACCTCAGCACAACATGAAGACAGATCGTGACCCGGGCGAGCACGACATGAGACGCACCCGTGTGCATGCTGCCAAGATGACATAAGCGCGATGCACCAACATCAATAACAGACAGACATGGAGCACGAGTGTCCGGATCCTGACACAGACCGAAACCGAACCAGTCAGGAAGTCAGGATCCAGACACCGTGCTCCCGACATGAAACAAGACGGACGAAAGAGCGCACGGCAGGGAATACAACCGAAACCGTGTGCTCACACAAAGACAGACAATGAAACACAAGACAGACATGGGACGATGATGCCACAGTTCTATCAGACCAAATCCCAGAGTGACAAAAATGAAATGTTAAGCTATGTGTAGTATAGTATAGTGTAGGATAGTATTAAGTATTCCAGTCAGTGAATTAAATACTTTATAAATGAAAAATACTTCACCAGAACGAGTAGCGTTACTATAGTACAAATGAAGGAATGGGATGCCTTCAAGACTCACGCACACTTGCGTGTTTCAGACTGTGTGCACAAAACACAGCTACACGTGTTTGGATGGGAGGCATGTTTGGAGCGTGGGATGAATGTCATTGTGTTTGCTTTGGCAGCCACTCAAGCAAAATTTCAAGATGCAGAAGTGGATTAAGTGACATTTTTTCTCGCGTTTAGACATGCTTAATATTAAATTAATCTAACAACATGTCTAAGCTGTCAGTGAAAAACCATGTGTACCCAAATGTACCCAAAGGGAGGTTTTGTCCGATTTAGCTTACTTTTGGGTACAAATGTGTCCCCAAACTATAGCTAAGTAAGTGCACACACAAACACACTAGTTTATGAACCAGCAAAGCCTTACCAATTAAATTACTGTTTCGTCTGTTTTAAAACTAATTTAAAAAAGTTTCCAACAACTTTTTAGGAAAAGCCTTCACGTCAGGAATGCAACTATGATGCCTTAAAATGCTGTCCGTGTAGGCAGCTCACTAGGTTTTAGACACTATTTAAAAAAAAATAACAGTCATTATAGAGCTCAACAGTGCTGACCCACTTTTCAGCCATCTTGGTTCTGGAAGTATTTTTCCAATAGTTTTTTTCCATATTGATTCCATTCAATCCTCAATAAAAGAGTTCTAAGTCATGAAGCAAACCAACCAGCTCCGAGCTGTATCACAACATTACCCAATACAAAACAAAGTACTTTATCGGACAAAAGATAAAGGTACAAGATGGAGTACTTAACATCATAACCTGTAGTAAGGACTGTAAATAGATGGACCAATGAAACAGAGCTGGAACTACAAGCCTGCTTTGACTGCACTGATTGGAGTGATTTTGAGGCTGCAGACACCAATCTGGATGAGCTCACAGATACTGTGACATCATATATCAGTTTCTGTGAGTATATGTGCATTCCTACTAGGACTTATTTAACGTTCAACAATGACAAACCATGGTTTGCAGGTAAACTCAGGCAGCTTTGTCAGGCCAAAGAGGATGCTTACAGAAGTGGGAATAAAATCGTGTACAATCAGGCCAGAAACACACTGACAAAAGACATTAGAGTGGCTAAAAGAAGCTACTCCGAGAAGCTGAAAAACAAGTTTTCAGCTAACAGACCTGCATCAGTGTGGAGAGGCCTGAAAGACATTACTAATTACAAGACACCATCCCCCAACCTTTTGGGAATCAAGAACTGTCTGATGACCTTAATGTGTTTTACTGTAGATTTGCTACAGTCAAACACCCCACACCAACTCTGACCTTCACCTCACACAAACATCAACACCTCCTGCAATCACCCTCCTTGCCCCAACCGCTACTCAATCTGCATTTAAGATCTGTGAAAAGGATGTGTGCCATTCTGGAAACAAAAGACAAGAAAAGCACAGGGCCCAGACAGTGTTTTACCCATTTGTCTGAAATCCTCTCTTGACCAGCTGGCCCTCATCTTCGCACAGATCTTCAATCGATCACTGGAGCAGTGAGAAGTTCCCTGCTGCTTCAAATCCTCCACCATCATCCCTGTCCCAAAGAAACCCAAAATCACTCTGACGTCTGTGGTCATGAAGCCATTTGAGAGACTGGTGTTGGCCCACCTGAAGGACATAACTGGACCCATTCTGGATCCTCTTCAAGTTGCTTATCGAGCAAACAGGTCTGTGGATGATGCAGCCAACATGGGATTGCATCATATCCTGCTACATCTGGGCAGACCACAGACATTTGCAAGGATCCTTTTTGTGTACTTCAGTTTGGCTTTCAACTCCATCATCGCAGCTATTCTCCAGACTAAATTAAACCAACTCTCTGTTCCCATCTCTATCTATCAGTGGATCACCAGGTTTCTGACAGATAGGCAGCAGTTAGTGAGACTGGGAGAATTCACCTCCAGCACCTGTACAATCAGCACTGGTGCCCCCCAGGGATGTGCGCTCTCCCCACTACACTTCTTGCTGTACACAAATGACTGCACCACCAAGGACCCCTCTGTCAAGCTCCTGAAGTTTGCAGATGACACTACTGTCCTCTGCCTCATCCAGGATGATGATGAGTCTGCATACAGAAGGGAGGTTGAACAGATGGCTGTCTGGTGCAGTCAAAACAACCTGGAGCTGAACACGCTCAAAACAGTGGAGATGATGGTGATGACCCCAACATTGACCCCGCTCACCATTCTGAACAGCACTGTGGCAGCAGAGGAGTCATTCAGGTTCCTGGGCACTACCATCTCACAGGACCTGAAGTGGGAGACACACATTGACTCCATTGTGAAAAAGGCCCATCAGAGGTTGTACTTCCTTCGACAGTTGATGAGGTTCAACCTGCCACAGGTGCTGCTGATACAGTTCTAATGAGCAGTCATTGAGTCTGTCCTCTGCACTTCAATAACTGTCTGGTTTGGTTCAGCTACGAAATCGGACATCAGAAGACAGATTATTGGATGTCCCCTGCCCTCCCATCAAGAACTGTACACTAAAAGAGTGAGGAAAAGGATGGAAAAATCACTCTGGACCCCACTCATTACCTCTTTGAACTGTTGCCTTCTGGTCGGCACTACAGAGCACTAAGCACCAGAACCACAATTGCATAGAGGAGTTATCTGAGTTACCACAGACTTTGTCAGTTCGAACTAGTCTGGTCTCTGTTGACATTTATGTTTATAACTTAGCGTTAATATTCAATTCCCCTATGGAAATGTTTACTTCTGGAACCAGACTGCCACGCTGTATTGTCACATAAAATGCTGTTTGCATAGTCAACTCACTAAGTTTTAGAGCCATTCATTTTTAAAAACAGCAGGCAGTATTCATTGTAAGCTGTGTAGCATGCTGTAAGCAGTACGTTAGCAGAAATCAATAACATGACACTTGTCCACCTTTCTCTTTTGCACTGGGGTGTGATATTTCCAGCATCACACTGGTGTGTGAGGGTCTGTCTCGCTCTCAGGTAAACAGAGAGTTGAGCTAACAGTGGCATCTCAAGGTTTGGCAGCCTGATGCCTGTCCTCCTGTATTTCTGAGTGACAGGTTTGGGTAAAGCGTGAAACCATGTGCCACACACACTTCACACACTCCTCTCACAATTTACAACTCTGCGGCCAAATACCTCACCGCTGTGCTGGATTTTGGCCTGCACTGAAATTACAATGGTACTCCTCTGCTCAAATGAACGATAGTAAACAAAGAATATTGTACACCCTGTCCTTAAAGGTAGAGTTCCACCCCCAAATTAAAATAATTGACTCAACCTCAATGATGTACATAATGAAACCAATTATCTCACTCTCTCATCTGTAGGTATGAACGGACAACTAATAGAGAAATCAGTTCAGTCCGGCATGATCAACCCAAACAGTCAATGGCAGGTCTTGAAACACAACGGACCGGTGGCTCAGTTCCAGTACCAGATTCGGGTCACCTGCGATGAACACTACTTTGGCTTCGGCTGTAATAAGTTCTGTCGGCCCAGAGATGACTTCTTCGGACATTATACTTGCGATCACAACGGCAACAAGACCTGTCTGGAGGGCTGGGCTGGACCAGAATGCAACACCGGTAAGGGAGCGGGGCCTTCACATAGATAGAATATCACATAGATATGCTGACTTGAAGTGCACCTGAGAAGCTTGTATGTCCGAGATGATGAGTAAATTGTACCTTGACAAGCCAAAGTTTCAAAGTTGTCCACAACAGAGTGTAAAGGAGAGATTACAGAGATTATCAAGTTCATAAATGAGGTTGGTCTTTTTCCATTGGGCACACCAAAGTTTGCATTCGTTTATACAGCGAAATTGATCAGATTTCCAATATAGTTGAATTTATATGAATGTTGTTATTTAAGATCATCACTATCACAAAAAGGCTTTGACTTACACATCCCATCCATACTGTCTCATAAGGAGTGGAGGGGCACGGGAAATACATCATGTTGGCAGAGTGTGTGTACGTGTGATGACATTCATAGTGACTGCAGTAATGCAATGAGAGAGAAGGTCACAATGATGGCACTGATAGCAGTAACAATATTCCTCTTTACCTTGTGTTGTTTTCTCTCATTTTCTCAGCAATCTGTAAGCAAGGCTGCAGCACTGAGCACGGCTCCTGTAAAGTGCCTGGAGACTGCAGGTAATATACGGCATTTATTTAGGCACAAAATGGATTTTATGTTTCTAACGACAAACAAATAAAACATCCCATCTTCTCTATTCCAAAACCTAGTGAGTGACCTTTTTAATTAATGTAATACCATCTTAATATGAATAAAAATAGTTAAATGTAATTGAAGATGGAATATATTTACTTAATACGTTTATTTGTGTGCTGTGTACTTTATGCTGATTAGACTTACAGCTTGTCTATATGGAGTGCTCTATATCAGTCAATATAGGTTAGGATGTTACCTTACAATATAGGTGCCTATGTGGACAGTAGACAGCGAGGCAGCTTAATAGGTTTAAATTAGAACAGATTTCCTGTTATGCTTCACAAAACCGCATATTTTAGGTGGTGTTATGTATTTACAGGTGTTTGTATGGCTGGCAAGGAGAGTATTGTGATCAGTGTATTCCTCACCCTGGTTGTGTGCATGGCACCTGTGTGGAACCCTGGCAATGCCTTTGTGACACCAACTGGGGAGGGCAGCTCTGTGATAAAGGTATTCTATTCTATTCTATTCTAATGTAGTCTATTCTGTTCTACTCTATTCTGCTTTGTCCCTTTTATTCTGTTATGTTCTATTTTATTCTGCCTCACCCTTACTGTTCTGTTCTTTCACATTGTGTTCTATTCAGTTGTATTCTATTTTGTTCTGTCCTTTCTATTCTATTATATTTTGTTCTGTCCTTTCTATTCTATTCTGTTCAATTATATTCCATTCTATTTTATGTTCTGTTCCATTCTGCTTTGTCCTTTCTGTTCTGTTCTATTCTGTTGAATCCTATTCCATTCTATTCTGTTATGTTCCATTCTATTCTATTCTGTTTGGTCCTTATTATTCTGTTCTATTCTGTTCTATTCTGTTCTTCTTTATCCCTTCTATTCTATTATATTCTGCTTTGTCCCTTTTATTCTATTCTATTAGGTTCTATTCTCTTTGATCCTATCTATTATTTTGTTATATTGTTATGCTTCATTATTTTCTATTTTATTGCATTCTATTCTATTCTGATTTGTCCTTACTATTCTATTTTGATCTATTCCATTCTGCTTTGTCCCTTCTATTCTATTGTATTCTATTCTGTTCTATTCTATTCTGCCTTGCCCTTACTATTCTATTCTGTTCCATTTATTCCGTTCTGTTCAGTTCTATTGTGTTCTGTTCTGTCCTTTCTATTCTATTCTATTCTGTTATGTTCCATTCTATTTTATTATTTTTGTCTGACTCCTTAATATTCTGTTCTGTTCTGTTCCAGTCTATTGTATTGTATTTTATTGCATTGTTTTCTATTCTGTTCTGTTCTGCACTGATCAGTTTGTGCTCCTGAAGTATGGGTAATTTGTTTGAACTCTTTGTCTCATGTAGACTTGAATACATGCCGCACACGACAGCCCTGTCTTAATAGAGGCACCTGTAGTAACACAGGGCCGGACAAATACCACTGCGCTTGTCCTGACGGCTACTCTGGACAGAACTGTGAAAGAGGTAGGTCACACGCACCTCACATGGGAGATGTCCTCAGCAGAAATCCTGTAAAGGCGGCAGTGGCTCAGTTGGTAGAGCGGGTCGGCTATCTTTTTTAATGTAGTTTAAGAGTAAAAAATGGAGTGAGAGATTCCTGGCAAAACCTTCAGTTTGAAACACACTTGACATGCAAACACATACAGTACACACTAGACATTTTAAATACCGATCAAGCGGTCCATCTCCTAGCCAAGCCAAAGACTGCAGTGTGCATTAATCGATTTGGGCAGAAAAATGCTTCACATCATGTGTGTGTGTGTGTGTGTGCGTGTGTGTGTGCGTGTCTCTCTACCACATGTGTGGTGGTAGTCTGAATAGAGTAGTTAAGTTGCTTGAGACAGGTTGGTTTGGCACATGTTTGTCTCCTGTCAACAATCATCACCACAAATCTGATTTCACATTCGATTTAGGGTGCTTTATTGGCCAAAGAATTGTAAAACAAGAGTAAAAATATAGCTGCAAGCAGCGATGACGGGCCAAGCACCATGGGTCCATTTCCACTCGGCTGCTTTCGGAAAACTGCATGATGGACACGCCAACAACTCAACACTAATGTAAACTTTTATCCTAATCATACAATGTGTAATAGCCACATCAATATGATCAGCCCACAAGGCCAAACATGTGGCTCAATTATGATGTAAATCACACAATGGATGCAGACGATATGAGACACTTCCCTTTTCCCATTTTTTTGACGTTACTTTATCACGTCACCATGGCAACTCGATATATAAAAAATGTATTTGCAATTTACCATCGTCAATGTCTTGGCATGATGTCGCCCACATTTGGTACCTGTAACATGAAATCCCTAGGAGGAGTATTTCAAATTCCAGAGCATGCATTTTTCAAAAAATCCAAAATGGCAGACTTCCTGTTGGGCACTCTCAGTGCTTGGGCCCTAATAATAAAAATGTTATGTATTGGCAAGTAAATGCAAAATAAAAATTAACATATCAATAGTGCAATGGAGTAAACTCGTAAAAGTGAAGAAAAAAATAGTGTAAACTGAAAAGAAAACAAGAAAAGAAATAAAAATAAAAAACACCTGGCAATTGCAGGTGAATTTAAAAATGTACTGACCTTAAATATTTCTTACCTTTCATTTGAAAATGTATTGGATAATTTTTTTTTATCATACTTTATTTATTATTAATAAGTAAATGTAAAATAATAATAGTGCAATGGAATAAACAAGTAAAATAGAATTAAATAAAAGTGTGAAAATAAAATAGAATAAAACACCAATTAGAAAGTTTACTGCCCTTAAATATTTATTACCTTTCATGTAAATGCATTTTGTATTTATTTATTATAAGTTATTTATAATTATAAATGGTAATCATTTTTAATTTTTTTATGATATTTATAATTAAATGGATGTAATTATAGTGTAAATGGATTAACAGTAAAATAGAAAACAAAAGTAAAATGAAAATAAAATCGTCTAAAAATGTAATAAAATAAATAAATAACACCTGGCAATTGCAGGCAAATTCAGAAAATGTACTGGTATTTTGGATTGTTATTTATTATTATAAGTAAAATCAAAGCAAATTTACAATAATGCAATGAAGTAACAAGTAAAATAGCATAAAATAAAATTGTAAAAGAAAACACCTGGCAATGGCAGGTGAACTTAGAATATGTACTTGCCTTTAAAATAATAAAAAAAATATTTCTTACCATCCATGAAAATGTATTAATTTAATTATTATTATTATAACATAGTATAAATGGAGTCTTCTTTTCTGAATCAACACAAATGGCACTGACTTTGCAGAGCAAAATAGATGCAAAAAAGAAAAGACCAATCGCAATTAGTATGCAAGTGGTTTCTGTACACACATTATGAATGACAATGATGCTAAACCTAACCAGAATGTTTGAAGAATATCAATACAGTGCTGCATTGCAAAAACTGATAAAAGAGTTGTTAAAAGTGATAAAGATGAAAAATATGATATAATATGCTAATAAATGCAATAATACAAATATGTATAGTAAAATAGACCTGTCAGCAAGTCAGATCACTCAAAATCCCTCGAATTATGGCAGGCAGATACAGATTATATAGCGAGAACAGCAGTCTTTGAGTTGAGTCCCCTCATAAGGACAGTTTTTCGTTGCGTGGCTCAAATTTGTGATCCGTGCATTTTATCTTGAGTATTCAAAAAATGCAGCTTTGTCTCGATTTTGCTTTGAATGCAATGTGGGCACAACATCATAACATCTGTCTCTCTCTCTCTGTAGCGGATAATGCCTGTCTGTCTGAGCCGTGTTTGAACGGAGGCAGTTGTGTGGAGTCCAGTCAGGGATTTGAGTGTCAGTGTGCGCCTGGCTGGACTGGACCGTCCTGCGATATCAGTAAGCCTGTCTGCCCTTATAATCTCATATATGTCTCCTCTAGTGTTTTATATGAGATCTCAACAATATTCAAACCTGTGATATAGAATTTTCTGGGTTTCCTACTCTTCTTCAGATGAAGATGACTGCAGTCCAAACCCATGTAATCACAGCGGCCTGTGTGTGGACTTGGTGGATGGATTTAAATGCATCTGCCCGGTTCAATGGACCGGAAAGACCTGTCTCATTGGTGTGTGACCCCTCTCTGCGCCTTCTCTTTTCCAAGCAGTGTGCCTTTTTCCCTTTCTCCCTCTTTTTCTTTGAGTCAGCGTGTTTTTGTTCAAAAATCCAATTACCGTGGTAACCAAGTCAGCCTTGGAGAAATTTAAGTAAGAGACCACCATGTGACCCCCACCGCTGTTTTGTACTAGAATGCATTTACAGTCCATTTATACATATACATATACCCACACACAGTGTAGCAAATTCTTCAAGGGATTGTTTACTCAAAAAGGAAATTTCAGTCATCATGTACTCACCCATATGTTGTTCCAAAACCATATGAGTTTGCAATGTAAGTGAAAGTTGACTGAGGCTAACATATCCTTTTGTGTTCCACGGAAAAAGCCAGTCATATGAGTTTGGAACACATGAGGGTGAGTACATGATGACAGAACTTTAATTTTTGCTTAAACTAGCCCTTTAAGAAACGTTTGGCTGTAAGTTCATTTGGCTGATTAAAGTTTAGACTGTGCTCACACCATTTAATTTTGACGTTTTTGGCATAGATGCTAACGAATGTGAGGAAAGCCCATGCGTCAACGCCCACTCCTGTCGAAATCTGATTGGTGGATACTTCTGTGAGTGTCTCCCAGGTTGGACAGGACAGAATTGTGACATTAGTAAGTATCAGACTTTTGTAAATGATAAAACAGAAGAAAAAAATCCCTTTGATTTACAGTATATTTAAGGAAGGACTCAAGCCATATTTTTCTAATCCAGACTTGGGCGAGTATAACCCTAGCAACCACCTTGCAATGCCTTAGAAACCACTCACAATATACTAGCAACCACATAGAAACACATAAAAAACTCTCTAAACATACTAGGCTAGTAACTGCATAACAACACTTTAAAAACACGCAGAACATGCAGGTAACAACATAGCAACATGCTAAAAACACTCAAAACATAATAGTAACTGTATAACAACATGATAGAAACACACAAAACATGTTAGTAGTAACCGCAAAGCAGCATATGCTAAAAAACATTCAGAACATACCAGTAACAGCATAGCTATATGATAAAACTTCTCCGAACATTCTAACAACTTCATAACAACAATCAAAACATTCTAATAATCACATACATGCTAAAAACACTCCGAACATAGGCTACATCTAACCGCATAGCAACGTACTAAAAAACACAGAACATTCTAGTAACCGCACAGCAACATGCCAAAAAAAAAAAACACTCGGAACATACTAGCAATCGGATAGCAACATGCTAATCTACTCAGAACATAAATGCTAAAAACCACTCAGAGCACACTAGCAACTGTATAGCAACATGCTAAATACCACTTAGAACATACTAGCAACTGGATAGCAACATGCTAAATACCACTTAGAACATATTAGCAACTGTATAGCAACATGCTAAATACCACTCAGAACATATTAGCAACTGGATAGCAACATGCTAAAACCACCCAGAACACCCTAGCAACTGTTTAGCAACATGCTAAATACCACTCAGAACATTTTAGCAACTGGATAGCAACATGCTAAAACCACCCAGAACACACTAGCAACTGTATAGCAACATGCTAAATACCACTCAGAACATTTTATCAACTGGATAGCAACATGCTAAAACCACCCAGAACACCCTAGCAACTGTATAGCATCATGCTAAATACCACTCAGAACATATTAGCAACTGGATAGCAACATGCTAAAACCACCCAGAACACACTAGCAACTGTATAGCAACATGCTAAATACCACTCAGAACATATTAGCAACTGGATAGCAACATGCTAAAACCACCCAGAACACACTAGCAACTGTATAGCAACATGCTAAATACCACTCAGAACATATTAGCAACCGCATAGCAATATGCTAAAAACAACTTGTAATATCCTAGCAACCGCATAACAATGCTCTGGCAAACAGCCACAGCAGCACCTGCTGTGTTGTGCAATTATCATCTGTATTTTAAGATTTGGAATGTGGTTTATCAGAGTTGGAATCGGTTGAAAACTGTTAATAATAATAAATATTTTGGGTAATTTGATTATGCTTTTAGCTACCAACAAGAGTGTAGTACTTTCATGTCCATTTAACACATTTTATCATGTTTAAATCCATTCTGTAGAATTCTGCAGATTTTATTTCCTTTTATTAACAAAATTGTTCTAATTTGGAGCCCAGTGCTGCTTTCTTGGCATGATTTATGAAATGTGAAATTATATTTTGATGGATTACCCCCCACAGATGTCATCGACTGCAATGGCCAGTGTCTTAATGGAGGATTGTGTAAGGTAGGCCCATTTTCTTCAACGTTTCCATCATTTTTGGCAGAAGTTAAAGACCCCCCAGACTTTATTTCTCTCTATCCCTCCATTTTGATCTCCCCCACTCCATTCTTATTTAAAAATAGCAAAAGCTGAGTCATGTGTTAGAGAATGAAAAGAAAAAAAGTGGTCAGAGAGAGAGAGCGGCTGTGTAAAAATATCAGATTACCATAAACATTCTTGTCTCCTGCTCTTGTCTCGTATTCTTTGTTTTTCCCCCTCGTTTGTACTGTATTCTTCCCTTGCTCTACAGCAATGTAGGCTGAATCTCAAACAGATGGAACACATTAGAACATTGTCTGAGTGAGTTAGCAATGAAAACACTGCAAGTAAAATCCTAATTAGTTCCGACACATTGATTTGATCTAATGCAATGAGTTTTAGTCCCTTATTCTGCAAGAACAAAAAAAGATTTACTAGGGTAGGTGGTGAAGCCGCATAAAACCGTGGCCCAAACGAAGGCAGCTGCCTCAGCCAAGTCCGGCTGAAAAACCCTCTCGCTCAGCGCAAAGCGCTCCTGACGAGCCCCACCGTGTGAAGCGGAATGCTGAGCCCATCGTTCCTTCAGACCTGTCCCGAAGAAGGCTCACTTAGAAACACACAATGTTGTTTCCCTCTTGCCCAAACCTGTTTGTCAGGAAAAGAGTATTGTTCAAAATGTTGCTTATACGTTTCACCCTCTAATAAAAAAAATCAAACATCCAGGGCTTATTTCTGCTTCACATCCCCCAAAACCCACATATTATGCACAACCACTTCCCAATGGTGAGCGGTGCATTATCTCATATACATAAACCGCCAAGTTGGAATTCGTTCACTGCCAATTATGAGACTAACGCGTTGCCTCCTCTTATGGAGCAAGCGCCATCTCCTCTCACTGCATGCAACATGTTCTAGGCCATCTGAATTACATGGCAGACCTGTTTTCATTTCAAGCGGCGATGCGGGGGGAATGGAGACTTCATCCTCAGACTGTCATGAGTATTTGGGAAATATTCAAAAAAGCGGAGATCGATCTATTCGCCTCCACAGAGAATGCCTACTGTCCCCTCTGTCCCAAGCTGTGCTAGGAGTGGACGCAATGGCCCACGAATGGCCGGTGAAATGCAAACAGAGTGGCTGGATGCGGGACTTACCCCTTGCGGGACACTAACAGGCCCACTGTTCAAGCCTTTGGATTCTGTTGAATTGTGTCTGCTTTCTTTGAAGACTGCATTACTGCTGGCTCTGGCCTCAGTAAAATGGGTCGGCGATTTGCAAGCGCTGTTGGTTGACAGTTCATGTTTGGAGTTTGGTCTGGTCTTTCAAAAGCCACCATCAAACCCAGAAAAGTCTATGTGCCTAAGGTTTTAACCTCATCTTTCTGGGCTCAGGTGGTTCACCTTCAAGCCTTTTTCCCTCCACCGTTTAATTCGGATGAGGAACAATCGTTGCATTTATTATGCCCTGTGCGAGCATTACAGGCATACGTTGAATGCACCCGCCAATTTAGACCAGTCTGACCAGCTGTTTGTTTGCTGTGGAGGATGCACTAATGGACTGTCCGTCTCTAAGCAAAGACTCTCTCACTGTATTGTTGTCCCGATCGCCCTTGATTACAAGTCACAGGGTGCGAATTGCCCAATTGGTGTGAAAGAGCACTCGATGAGCGGCATGGCCTCTTCATGGGCATAAATGAATGGTGTGTCTTTACAAGACATATATTTTGTAGCAGTATGGTCTTCTCAAAACACATTCACAAGGTTTTACAACCTAGATGGGACGTCTATCTTTTCTAAGTCTTCTCTGTCTAGAGTGCTTGCTATTATGACCAACTTTAAACTTGAGCCCCTTATTAATATTAGGCTGCCCGTTATTTACACAACTGCCTGCATACAGACAGTTGTACATCTCCCTTAAAGTCACAGGCACATTCAATTTAATAAAACTTCCAGGAGTCTTTCAGGGGAGTCTTTCACTTTCAGGGGATAATTCATACTTTGTTAGGGGAATTCACTTGCAACATGCTCTTGATGGTCACCAACCTGCAGGACTGTGACGTAAAACTCTTTCAAGTAATATGCCTCCGGTATCTCTCTCTGGGGGGATTACATCATGTAGTGCAGTGTGATGGGACTCTGTTCCCCATAGCGTCAGCTGATGCAATGTGGAGTGAACCATAATCGAAAGGAAACTTCTCAGTTACACATGTACACTTGGTTCCCTGAGCTGAAGAGTACGAGAGGTGTTCCCGCTTATATAGGAAAGCTTTGCACCTTAAGGGGCGGGGCCTCAAACACCATCGCCAATATTAGATTTGGCATTATTGTACAAGAGTTTCAACTAGGTCATCTCCATAGTGTCAGCTGACACAATGTCTCACCCCCTTCATCTCAGGGAACCAAGATTTCATGTGTAACTGAGCTGGTTTATATAATAATAACCATGTGTAACCATGTGTCCAGCCCTAATTTCCACATTCTCTCTCCCTCTGTCTGTCTTTCAGGATCTGGTAAATGGATACGGGTGTCTGTGTGCACCAGGCTTTGCAGGTGAACACTGTGAGAGAGATGTTGACGAGTGCGCAAGTCGACCCTGCTTAAATGGCGGACGCTGCCAAGACAGTGTCAATGGATTCCAGTGTCTCTGTCCACCTGGTTTCTCAGATGTTCTGTGTCAGGTGAGTAACACACACCATTGCGCCCAAACACAAAAAGGATGTTATGGGGTCTTCAATTATTTAAATCAATCAGAACTGTTATTGCATCAACACTCATTCAATGGGGCACAATATGGATGAAACGCAGCCTTATTTGTCTTTGTTTTACCATTCAAAGATTCAGTTATATGTGTTGTTATCTTGACTTAAGCTGGACATAGACAACTGTGAGAGCGGCCCATGTCAAAATGGAGCACAGTGTTTTAGTTTGGCCTCAGATTACTACTGTAAATGTCCTGAAGATTACGAGGGCAAGAACTGTTCCCAGCTTAAAGACCACTGCCTCACCACACCCTGCCAAGGTATGTGTGTTACCCTATGGATTTGTGTATTACATTTGCATTTATGTATTTTATCTAAAGCAACTTGCAATGCATTCAAGTTATATTGTACATTTTATCAGTACATTGCATTCCTTAGGAATCGACCCCATGACTTTGGCATTGCTAGCATCAATTGATGCAATTGATGATCATTTGTGTATCATTTTCATCCAAGTTACATAGTTGCTAAATTAAAGCATTTTTGAAGAGGATATCATCTCCTGTTGTCTAATGTAATCATAATAAAATGATTACATTTACTCATTATTGCTCATTAGTATACACATTTGGGTCATACAATTAATAGAGTGCAACAATCACAGCTCACTTTCTAAGCAGTCTTGTTTGTGAAAACATTGTTCCCATTAATTTTCTCAATAGGCCAAAGTTTTTTTATTTTTTATTCTTCATTAAACAATTATAATCCATGAATACGCTTTGACTTAAAGCAAAAAATGTCAAATAATAATAGTTCAATTAAATCTGAAAAAAGTCAAAGGTACAACACTCATAAAAACATTGCAGTGATATTATCAAATCAGAAAAAATCAGCACAATATAAATTAAACAGATGCACAGGTAGCTGTAATAACCTGCCGGGCATTATTGCCTGCCACACCTCCACCAGTGCCTTCAGCCTAGCTGCGGGGTCATCAGACAGGAGCCTCCTATACTCAATGTTTCGCCCCATTAATCCCAGAACATCTTCTGTAGTGGGGCGGTGGTCAGGGACGTCTCCCTGCCACCCCCCACAGCTGGACACTGGATCCCCTCCAACACTTCTCATCCTTGTCTTCCCATCCAGACATCTTTCCTTTACAAATTACTAGCAACCAGGGTTCTGTATGTCATAATATATTGACACGACCATACACGCCAGCCTGTTGGCCAACTGGCACCGATATGCGTACTCATTGCCCTACTGGCACTGGCATCGTATCTCTCAGTAACTCAGTGCCACCGGTTCCGTATGGCAAACTACCTCAGCACAAGCCCTCTCTACATATCACCCATGTTCCCTATTCCTCAATTTCCTACTTCTGAAGTCCCACATTTTGTCCTTCCGTCTTAACTGTAACTTGAAACTCCCTTTCTCAGCTTCCACTGCCAAATACTTTTTTAAAGCTACCCCTACGATGCCAATGTCTCTACATAGGTGCTGCATTGATGTTCCCATAAATATTTGGCACCCAACCTCCACAGGGTAGGTGGCAGTCCTCGATCCATTTTCCCTTCAATCTGTGGCCAGGTCAGCATATTTTATCTTCTTCCTCTCATAGGCTGTACCCTCTTCCCGTGGAACAGTAAAATCAATTATTACTATTTTCTTAGCTGAAGTTGACCACAACTATACATCCAACCTTAAGGAGGTAATGGCAACCTTGGTAGGAAATTTTAGCTGCTGACCAAGGATGACCATCATTGACCAATCACTTCCAGGTGACAAGCTTGATCTGGCTTCCCTCTGTGCTGTGCCTTGTGCGGCACCTCCCTTTTTAATAAAGTCAACACCCTGCCTCTGAGGAACATGGTCGACTTTGTTTGCCTTTACTCTATGCACCTCTATGATCTCTGCCAGCTTCTGCAGGATCTGATCATGCCGCCACCTGTACTGTCCTTGTGCCAGGGCAGTCTTGCACCCAACCAATATGTACTGCTAGTTTGCTCTTGGGGCCTCACAGAGGGCAAAACTCTCTGGTAGGGTATCGTAGGTGGAACTTATTAAAAAACTCGGGGTACCTTCCACAGGTCAGCCCATCCTAACACTCTATCAGATGTCCCCTCCCATATGGCTCAGCACCCTCGCTGCTGCTGGCTGACTGTCCTAAACTTATACCCTTCCTCTTCCATCCTATCTTACATAAATACCATTGCTTTCCTCTGTTTTTGGGAGGCTGCTGACCACAGTTTGGGAGCCACCCCCCATCCAAGGCCTGTTCTTCCTGACTGTGTTCTTCCAACAATCTCTTGATGCTTCAGTCTTGAAACAGCCTGGTTTACGACCTCCTCTGCCTTCCAAGTTCTGCCTCTTTGGACTTGGACTTGACCTGCCCTTACTGCCTGGTCTGTCGATTCCCGTATCTCCAAAACAAGCCTGGTCTTTTCCTGCTTGTAGCCCAGACTGAGTGATTTTAGAAGGAGATGTAAAACAATTCCTCCAAACAATGCTACATCTGAGAGACAGTATGGCAGGCCTAGCCACTTCCTGATATAACTTGTTGTCCATCCTTGCCAATGCTGCTGCAGAAATCTCTCACATTTTTAGTGGCCACATCAGGCGATGATAAAGTGTAAATTGGTAACACCAAAACTTGAATTTGCCTGGGAGAGGACAATTGTCCATCTTATCCAGGCCCTCTTTCAGTCATGACATGTGTTTGTCTGAAAGATATGCTGTGTACTCTCTCCTTCACCTTCGAATAAGCTGCTATGCTACAACCAGTATTCTTTCCCACTCCACCTCAAATTAAATCCGATTATTTTGTTGGCTTAATCGTCATTCTGGCCCAAGCCAATATCTCTTCCAGCCTTTTCAAGAGCCAGTTAGTATGTGCAGCAGTCTGGAGGATGCTTGTGACATCATCCATATAACTGCACAGAGCTGGCAATCTCACTCCAGATTGTGCATGTATTCCTCTGACCATTTGTCTTGCACCAATTAGGATGATCTAGAACACAGCTGTGAACAGGATGGGAGAGATTGAACAACCCATCGCTATTCCTTTTTCCACTTGCTGCCATCGTGTTGTGTAGACCTGTGTTGCGTGACATATCTTCAGGAGCCCATAGTAGCAGTCTACCAAGCTCCTAATACACTCTGGTACATGGAAAAACTAAAGTGCATAAAGAACAAACTGGTGTGGTCCTTTTGGTGGTGTAGGCATTTGACAAGTCTGTCTTTCTTGTCTCTCTTGGCAGCTTGATACGCCTGCCTTCTGGCAGCTTGTATCTATGTATTCATTCATCAGGAGGTAGTCAGTCATCCTCCTTGCTACCACCGAAAAGAAAAGCTTTGCCTCCACATTTAATAGAGCAATGCTCCTAAACTGACTAATGCTGGTGGATCCCTGCTCTTTGGGGTATGAAGATAGCCACTGCCCTTCACCACTCCACGGGTATACACTGATTCTTCCAGTCTCCACAACATTTTAATAACCATGGGGCACTTCATATACAGCTTGTATGGGGATGAAGTTGCCCTGGATTTTTCTACCACCTGCCTCACCTCAGTCAGCTTAGGCAGCTCTACGTAAAATTCCACTACTGGCTCTACTGGCCGTGGGACATATCCAGGGGAGCCAAGTTCCTCTTTTGCCATCACCAGCTTCCCATTCCTCATTTCTTCCAGTAGATTTCTGGCAAACATAAAAGGTCATTGATGAATTTCACCCTTTCATGCTCCTTCTTTCTTCTTTGCTATTGGATTCTCTCTGCCCTCCTCTAGACCGCTAATTTAGTCCTCATGCCATCCCACAATACCTTCAAGCCCTCATTCCCCTGGTCCTCTACCTTCCTCCCAGCCTTACAAAGCTGCCTCCACTCTTTCACATGCTGAAGTATCTCCTCCTCTCTCTGATCCATCACCCTGGGACCACTCTTCCTTACTACAGTTTCACCAAATCTACCTATGCATTCTTCATACACAATATCGCTAAACATATTAAGCTTGGCCTCTACCCTTCCAGTATGGCCGTTCTCCAAGATGGAACACAGGTCATCATCTAGTCTGCTCCATGAATCCTTATCATTAGATCTTGACTAGCCTCCTTCTCCCTGGTTTCTTCTTATTGTCATTGTAAAATATTAACTGTAATCTTTGATTATAAGTTGTGGTTGACCGATATATCGCTGAGGCCAATAAACCGGCTGATACTCAGATTTTTTTCATAATCGGCCTTGGCCAATAAACTTTCATGTTTGGCCAATTTGTTACTTGATGGTACCGAAAATCACCGCTTGTGAAGCGACTGAAACGATCATTCCTGGTTCGTTTTGTTGTTACGTGCCATCGAGTTACTACAATAATAGACCAGTGTGCAACAGTTTTAAACGGTCCGCATATCAGAGCCATGGCACACGCGTTTGAGCTCATAATGTTAAAATACTCACCTGTTTCATTCTCCCTCTCTCTCCTCAACAGTTCCCTGTAACTCTTAACTGTCTTGCCTAAGGATAAAAAGGCAAATATCAATATAATATTCCATCTGCAAATATGCGCATATCTCGTTTAAGCAGATGTAATATACAAACCTCACAAAACTTGAGCATAACAGCATCCTGTGGAGCGCTCATTTATTTACCTCTTAAGCAAGCATCCTATCAGCCTCTCCTCAGCAGTTCAACTTTAACTTTCTTTTCTAATGATAAAAGGCAAATATCAATTAAACCTCTATTATATACAATTTGAAAATATGCAGATGTAATTCACGAACCTCATGAAAATCCAGCGTTTTCTTCCTGTCAGGATTCATCTAATATCTTCCTCTGAAGTGTGTATTCAGCCAGAGTCAAAACTTCAGGATCAGGATCAAAAGTTCCTCTGATTCACAAATCATTACGGTCACTCCATGACAATCCAAGCAGGCGATCCAGGTCGTTTAAACTGTTAGGAGATTTCTGCTCCTGCTGGATCAGCACGGGCGCATGAGAGCAACTTCAAAATAAAAGAGATTCACAAGTAAATGTCTTATGCATGTACAATTGGTTTGATTAGGTATTTTTTGAGAAAATGCGATCAGTAACACGGACATGCCATCCATGGTTACTGGACTACTATATGTACTGTTATTTTCTTTTCTTTTTCCTAATATATTAACAATTTAAGTGCAAATTATAAAAATTTGATGAATAAACAAAAATCATAAGAAACTGCGACCTATCGTTCGAAATACAATATAATTTTTTTTAATTCTTTTTTACATAGTTTATAGTATTGTGTGAAATTGAGTAAATATAGTGGTAAATAAGAATTTATATATATTTTTTAGCAATTTTATGTTTATATTAGTTACTATATTAAATTGTGTGATACATTGGCATTGTATCAGCCAATCTGCAATGCTGCTATCTGGATATATCGGCATCGGCCATTAAAAAACCCATATCGGTCAACCACTATTTGTACGTATAAAATACCATATATTTGAAGGTGCTTTTTTGTGTGCAAAATATTAAAAATTTTATACAGATAGATACGTTTGAGAGTGTAAGGAAACTGACAAGAGTAACTAATTTGAAATATTTTATACAATAGGAGCGATTCCTGTTACCGCGTTAACAGCGACATCTCTAATTGGTGGATATCTCTTTAGGATTATGGGTAGTGTAGTTCTTCACCAGAAATGGTTTAATTAAACACGATTTATTTAATGAAGTTGAAATCACACTGACTTCAGAAGCATTTACCATTGTTTAACACCCTTTGTGGTCATGATTGGTCTGTCTTTAGATGCTCATATGTTATTGCTAAAACCAATTATAAAATATGAAAAGGATTTCTGCTTCTGGAACCCTACTGTTTCTCTCTATGTACCATTATTACTAAACAGTTGACAAGTTGGTATACTGTCAATGATGGATCTCCATTGCAAATCCATGTTAGTCCTAGACTCGGAGTCTCCTGGTGTCTATGGCTTTATCGAGTGCTAATTGCTGCTCTCAGACTCCAGATCTCGACCCTCATGTGCGGGTTGTAAGATTATCTGGATGGCCACATTCTGAGGTTTTAATGAGCACTCGGAATAGACGTCAAGCCTTTTTTAGTTGTAAGGCTATCCCCTGTCTCAAGGCCTTGGTATGTTTGATGTCATGCCATTGTGTAAGGCGTAGTGTTTAGCGATTGCTAACTCTATTCTATTGGTCTCCACGGGCTGTCACCATAGTAACAACTAGGATATTGTTACATGATGCATTTGCAAGCTCAAAGTGAGCTTACCGAGACGGGGGAAACCCTGTGCTAGTCAGACTATATGAAGACTTCACTTATTCTTAGCATGGCGCTAACTGCTTCTAGCATAGCTGTCAGTAGTCTGGTTTTGTATTTGAACTCCCCAATACAGAGTCATGGAAATTAATAAAAGCTTACAAAGTCATGGAAATTTGATAGTTATGCTCAATTCTAAAATATGTTATCGGCTAGAAATGGCTTTTTTGAATGCAATCTATTTAAAATTAGTTTTTAAAAATCATAACAACTGGAAAAGTTATGGAAAGGTCATGGAAATTACTTGTTTATAAGATGTAGGAACCTTCCCAACTGTAAAGTCCAGCTTCTTATGGTAGCCAGCCAGTTATACGTGGTTTCTGGCTGGTCCAAACTGGTCATTTGTGGTCCAAGCTAGTCTAGATGGTTGTTTGCCTGGTCTGTCAGCTGTTTGACCAGGTTTTAACCTGGTAGACCACTTTGGACCAGCAATAACCAGCTTTCATGTCCAAAAAACCAGGCAGGGTTACCTTTTAAGATGGCATACATTCCATCATTCTGTACACAAATCTTTGCAGTCGTTCATTGGGTGTCTCGTCCAATCTGCTTAATTTGTGCCAAAAGAACTTGATAAATCTATCCTCATTTAACCCTGTACCTCCTCCGCTTTTCTCAGTGATTGACAGCTGCACGGTTGCCGTGGCGTCTAACAGTACACCGGGCGGCATGCGACTCATCTCCTCTAACGTGTGCGGTCCTCACGGGCGCTGCCGAAGTCACACTGGCGGACATTTTAGCTGCGAATGTCAGGAGGGATTTACCGGAACCTACTGCCACGAGAGTAAGCGCAATGTGCTGTTGATTCGACAAAAGCTACATGTTAAATTTCATGACACAGCAAATATTTACTTTTTACATTTTTAAAAGTCAACTGTAGATTCATCCAAATTAGTTTTTAGGTAGCAGTGACCCATTGACTAGATATTTCTACTGGAAAGTAATACAAAAATGCTGATTAAAAATGTACCACTTTGTCTCACTTTATATCTCTGTGTTTTCTCTCAGACATCAACGATTGTGAAAGCAGTCCTTGTCGTAATGGCGGTACTTGTATTGATAAAATCAGTGTGTATCAGTGCATCTGTGCTCATGGATGGGAGGGACCCAACTGTGAGACCAGTGAGTACATTTCTCCCTCTTTAAAAAATAAAGGACAGTTCACCAATTCAGTTCAAATGTCACTTAATGCTGCATTTCAGTAAGGATGCTGCCTTTGAAGGCAACTGCCTGCAAGACTCAGATATCATGTTTTTGGGGGGTGGGGGGCATTTTGATCTTTAGGGTGGCCAAGTGGCTGTCTCTTCATCCGACCAGGAGGGTGTGTCAGAAGTTTCTGGGATGGGGTCATAAGGAAAATTAAGGGGGGCAACGGTCCCCTCCCAGCCCCCCCCCCCATAGACCTGGCCATGCTACCTTTGTTGTTAGCAGACAGCAAGGCAGCTCGCTGGGTTTTGGAGCAGAGCCATAATCAGTTATACTGACATAATCTGTGATATGACACAATGTGAAAAACAATTATGCTACTAATTTATAATATTTTCTTAATCGCATTATATGTAGCACTTAAACATTGTTAATTTCCTAAACAGACATTGACGACTGCAGCACGAACCCGTGTCGTGATCGAGGTGTGTGTCGTGATCTGGTGAACGACTTTTACTGCGAGTGCGAAAATGGCTGGAAGGGAAAGACATGTCACTCACGTAAGCACCGCCTCCTCATTAACAAAACATTAGCTTTGCTATCTTTCATTGGTCGATATAGCAAAACACGTATTTTAAGACATATTCGATATCTTGTGATTTTTGCATTTGCTCTAAATTTTCTTTCAATCATAAGCGCCATAATTTTACCCAAACTGCCATTGTAGCCTATTAAAATTAAGTAAGTAAGTAAAATACTGCGACACTCCAGTTAAAAATGATCAAGCCGTGTTTTCCACACTGTTTTTAACTAATAAAGACATGGATGAATGATGTTCAGGAATTTTTTAGTTCCAATATGTGCCAATATTGTTATATACGGCAATATTTATCTTATTAAAATATTTATAAAACATTTGATAAAACTTATATTGTATTTTTTAAATAAACATTTTAATATAAATGAATGTTTTGTAACAAATCAAGCACAGAAGCCCGAGAACAGCAGAAGAATTGAATGACGCAAACAAATCATTGAATCACAGTTTTGAATTGTGAAATTTAAAGATACAAGAAAACATCAAGTCTAATAGCACACTATATATCCCAATATATGTGCTACCCCTTATTACCAGGGATCCATTTGTCTGACAGCAGATTGATTCTCTTGTTGCTAGGCGAGAGCCAATGTGACGAGGCGACTTGTAACAACAGGGGCACATGCTCTGACGAAGGTGACTCGTTTAAATGCATGTGTGCCCCGGGATGGGAAGGCACTACCTGTAACATAGGTGAGCAGTTTAGAACTTGAATGACAATATCTTTGAGTTAAGCCCTGAATGACTTATAATAAAATGTGTTGCCCTTAATTCTCTAGCTAAGAACAGCACCTGCCTACCGAACCCTTGTGAAAACGGAGCCACGTGTGTCGTGCGAGGTGACAGCTTCACCTGCGTCTGCAAAGAAGGCTGGGAGGGGCTCACCTGCAGCCAGAGTACGGCAAAACTTCCTGTTGCACTTCCTTACTACTTCCTGTCTTCTGTCTACTGTTTCCAACTCTCACCTACTTCTTAAGGTTCTCTTCCAAACAATATACAGTACATACTGGATAGTCAAGTTCCTCTTTTCTTAATTCAGCAGCAAGCCCTGATAATGCATCCAGCTACCCATAAGAGTGTAGCTTAACACAGTTGCACCACGTTTAAATCCATTCTCCAAATTTTACCCCAAGACCAGTGTAGAAAATATGACAGAATTATGCAGATTTCATAAATTAACTAGGCGCATAATAGGCAGTCATGCATGTAAATGTGTGTATTTCACTTGGCAAGATGAAAAGTATTTTTCATATATGATGGATTTTGTCGCTCATTGGTCTGTAGGCAAATACCACGTAATAACAAGCTCCATTTCATTTGACAGATTCCAATGACTGCAACCCGCAACCATGGTAAGCCGACCCTCAAAATAAATTTGACTTAGAAATACACATACTTTATTAAATCCTTGCTTGATCAGTGCTTGAAATGTTGTGACCTTTGACCCCTAATCTCACCATATGTACTGTCTTTGTGCAGCTACAACAGTGGTACATGTGTTGACGGTGATAACTGGTACCGATGTGAGTGTGCCAGTGGATTCGCAGGGCCGGACTGTCGCATCAGTGAGTGTTCAGTGCAAATGTTTTGCTCCTCAGCTGCATTGCTCAGCTAGGCTACACTGCAACACAAACGATTGATGAATTAGCATTAATATAAACAGTCATAAGAATACATAAGATGGTTTGTCTCACCCCACAGACATTAATGAGTGCCAGTCGTCACCCTGTGCATTCGGATCCACATGTGTCGATAAAATTAATGGCTACCACTGCATGTGTCCACCCGGCAGAACTGGGCCCAGATGCCAGGAAGGTACATGGCCCAGAAATCCCATTATATATGCTTGCTGTTCATTTCAGATGAATATTATAGTCCTTCCAGTATTGAATGTGACTGATTATTATTTGTATCCCAGTTACAGGACATCCGTGTGTGGTCGGAGGTCAGATTGCTGGAGATGGAGCAAAGTGGATGGAAGACTGCAATACCTGTTACTGTTACAAGGGGATTGTCACCTGTACTAAGGTATGCCTAAATTCAACTTAGATGAACTTAGCTAACAATGAACAATGCCAAACCCAATGCATCCTAAGTCCTTGTGGTGGCGTAGTGACTCGCCTCAATCCTGGTTACGGAGGACAAATCTCAGTTGCCTCCGCATCATGTGGCTTGTTGACCATGTTACCGTGGGAACGTAGTGCGTGTGGAGGCACGCTATTCTCCGCGGCATCCACGCACAACTCACCAGGTGCCCCACGAAGAGCGAGAACCACATTATAGCGACCACAAGGAGGTTACCCCATGTGACTCCAACCTCCCTAGCAACCGGGCCAATTTGGTTGCTTAGGAGACCTGGCTGGAGTCACTCAGCACGCCCTGTATTCGAACTCGCGACTCCAGGTGCGGTAGTCAGCGTCTTTACTCGCTGAGCAATCCAGGAACCAGTAATATAATAATTTAAATAATTATAAATCTAATAAATTTTTAATTCAGATCATTCAAATGCATTACATCATATTGTGGCAACAGACAAGTAAAGCATTTCAACAATACTAGTTTAGTTGTCAGATGGACGTTTTGGAGCATCTCACTTTTTGCTGTGTCGCATCTCACTTTTTTTCAGTGCCTGTAGTCATGAGCGCTTAGTTTTTAGGATGCTGTGTCAAGTTAAATGTAGTTTGAAACTTTATAAAAGCATCTCAAGACCTTGGCGTTCTCTTGTGCTCGGTCCAGCTGTCTTTGAGTGCAAAAGCGCATCTGTGGAAGGTTGCCTGTACAGCTAGAGTTGCGCTGACTGCCCCCTACTGTTTCATGGTGGTACATCAAGCTTGAATTACTCTGATGGTAGGAAAATTCCTGATCACAGAATTTAAGTACAAGTCAGGGTGTAATTGCCGGGCAATCGGGGCATGATTAATCACGTCAAACTTTTACCCGTTATTTTTCATAAAACCAATCGTAAACTAATGCGTTAAATTGAAAGCCTCACAGAAAACCCCTAAAACAAGATACATTTACTTGAGAAGCAAAATTGTTACAAATATTTTGACTTGTTTTCAGATAGCAATATATCCTTAATATAAGTGCACTATCATATTTTTATCACTTGTTTTTTACTGGTTTATATTTAAAAGAAGTGAAAATGATGCCAGTGCAGCAAGACAAAATACACTTGTTTTCAGCATATACCGTATTCTCAGAAATTCTCATGTAAATTAATTTTGTTTTATGAATATTTTTACTGGAAAACATTTTAAAAAGACTAATTAAGAATGTAGTTTAATGAAAAAGCATAATTAAATGGTTTGGAGAAACATTAGCTTAATAGCGATACACAGTATCGGTTTTCCTAACAGCATCCTCGTTCACTTTGGTGCACATTTGCAGCACTTATTTAAATTCATTATTTCACACTTACAATTCCTTCTCCTCTTCAGCTTTGGTGTGGCCCTAAACCTTGCCATATGCTTGACTCCGGTGACTGTCCACTGGGTCAGCTGTGTTTACCGGTACGTGACGAGCAGTGTTTTGTGAAGCCTTGTTCATCACAGGGTGAGTGCTGGTCTGCTCACCGCCCTGCCGTACAGGCACGGTGCCACCCGGATAGCAACTGTGCCAACGTCACCGTTACATTTAATAAGGACACTATGCCACAGGTGAGAAGACACACCTGTCTCAGCTCTGCAGTTCTAGCATGTGTAATACACCAGCCCAAAAAGTGACATTAAACCATTTTCAAATATCCATTTAGGATGTGATGGGTGCATGTGTTGATGTGTCTTCTCTTTTTCTCCTGACCAGGGAGTGACAGTGGAGCAGGTGTGTCGTGAGTTGAGGCATCTGTATCTGGCCAAGAACGTTTCGGCTGCGGTTTCCTTCTCTGTGAGCTGTCAGCTCTCTTCTACCGCCAATAACGAGATCCATGTGGCTGTTGTAAGTAATCTTTCACGCATATATACACTCGCTGCACGGTAAACGTCAAATGACATCTGCTATATTCTCTGGGTGTGGTGATTTACTCTAAATACAACAAATACAAGGTTTGATTTAAAAAAGTATTAGTTTATGTAGAAATAAACATTAAAGGAATATTCCGGGTTCAACAAAAGTTCATCTCAATAGACTGCATTTGTGGCATAATATTGATTACCAAAAAAAAATATTTACTTTTAAGCTGTTTATTGTAACAGATTGCAGTTGAATTGTATTTTAAAGCAAATGTTGTCTTGTAGCATGTAACGGAGGATGGCGTACACGGCCGGGTGCCTGTTAAAGAGATCACGGACAGCATCATCGATCTGGTGAGCAAACACAGCGCTAACAGCAGTATCATCAGCTCCATTGCTGAGGTCCACGTGCAGCGCAGACAACCACAGAACCCCAACGGTGAGACACCACAGGAAGTTGTTATACAGTAGAGGAAATAGTATTTCACACCGCAGCTGGTTAACTGAGGAATGCAGGAAACACTGTAAGGTTTCTTAGACCTTACACTGAATATTTGTAGTAGAAGTAAACCAATATACCGGAATATTGATTGATCGGTGGTGCAGATAGTTGCTTTTTGGAACTATCGGTTATAGGCAAAAAAAAAAAAAAAAAAAAAGTTGAAGAGAGTTTTTTATTTAATTATTCCTCCGTGTTCCTCTGTGGTCGGCACTGGAGAATGCTACAGGTAAAACTGGCTTTATTCTATGGTATAACAGCGTCTTCTCGAGCTCAACAAGCATCGTGATAAGACGCACGGATTGACGGTCTCAGACACTGAGGCAACTGAGATTCGTCCTCCGCCACCCGGATTGGAGTCACTATGCCACCACGAGGACTTAGAGGGCATTGGGAATTGGGCATACCAAATTGGGGAGAAAAGGGGGGAGGGATAATAACTGTGTTGCCATGACGATGTCAACAAACCTTAAAATGACTGTAAAAATTACAATTGAAACAACTTTACAACTCAAATAATACATAATTTTTAACAGAAGAATTAATGTAAGGGCTTTTATAAAATTATAATCATCACATTTCTCCATTTAAACCATCCAAAAATTGTCCCCATCCACTTCCATTGTAAGTGCCTCACTGGAACCTCCATTTTTGCTTTTTTTAAAGAAAAGGAGGGATGAGTCAAAATTTTTTTTTTTAGATAATCAATATTATGCTACCAATGATGTTGATTGATAATAAGTTGTAATGAGCCCATTTAGGATGTGCATCCACTAGTGCGAAAACACCTTTTGCTGAAGTTTATTAATGAATGATGAATTAACGAAATCGAAAATTGATTTGCTCTTTTTGTGAAACCAAAGATGGGATCTAAAATTTGGCCTGCTTGTTTATTACTAATTAGTTTTCAATTTTCTTTCTTTGTCGTTCAGTAGACTACTTGGTGCCGCTACTGGTTTCCATAGTTACCGCAATCTGGGTTTTGGCCCTGGTGTCGGTGTTCCTGTGGTGCATGCGGCATCGACGCAAGCAAAGCTCCGGCCCTACGCAGATCAACCCCGTTGCGCCGTTTTCCATGGGAACCACTGAGGAGAACACAGTAAACAATGCTCGCGAGCACCTCAATCAGATAAAGAATCACATCGAGAAGAACATGTCTAATGGCAGCCTGCCTGGAAAAGAGCAACACTGCGATGACAAGAACACAGTCAACACCAAAATCAGGACGCATTTCTCGGAATCCGCCAGACTAGTAGACGAGGATTCTGATCCCAACAAGCGACTCCAAAAGGCACGATTTCCGCGTCAGCCCGCCTACATGCTGGTAGAGCGCGACGACAGGCTAAGTTCCAACGGCACGGATGTAAAAAATACACATTGGATGAACAAACGAGACAACAGAGACCTGGAGTCGCAGCACAGACTCCCAGATTCACAGCACAGAGACCTGGAGAAACAACACAGCTTGCACAAAATGGAGTATATCGCATAGCAGCTAACTGCGAGGAGTGGTTGGTATGGTAACAATTGCGACTGACGTTACTGCCGCAGAACGTCAAGACAGGTCGAAGGATAGCGAAGGTGGACTGTATTTGTTTTGATGTTGGCTCTACGTCCCGGCGCAGTGCGCCACAGACTGGTCGGTATGAATTTGTGTGCGTCAGTGTCAGTAGAATTTGACTTCTTGAGATCGTGACATCTCCTGCGCAGAAACGCAAAATGAGAACGAGAATGTGACAGGCCAAAAGCCACTTCATTGGGTGAATCTCAGAAAAATACTGTATGTCTAGATTAGAATTCACCCCAATAGTCCAGAAGGAAAAAATAAATGGTGTTTTGCTTAAAGACAATAAAGCCTATTTTTAGTATGTTTTTGCATTGAGACATTATTTTCACGACAATTCTCCACTTTGAGAGTTTTTGTCATTTCCATTATTCTCAATGGTAATTCTCATTAGGGTTTCATTTCTGTAATACATCTTACAGTTAAAAAAAAACTATTTCACATTAGGTCATGAG
Source organism: Moxostoma hubbsi (assembly GCA_032164185.1). Taxonomy (NCBI): domain Eukaryota; kingdom Metazoa; phylum Chordata; class Actinopteri; order Cypriniformes; family Catostomidae; genus Moxostoma; species Moxostoma hubbsi. Next base: position 8,025,993 of record JAVLUX010000012.1, read on the forward strand.
AATGACATTTTTATGCATTATCGTAATGTTCCGAATTGTTTTGGGGTCAATAATATGACTTAGGGATGTTCTTGACAGAGATTTGCCCTGTTTGTTTTACTGAACTTCATGTGCAAACTGTATTAGCACATGCTATTTCTTTAGTCATTTGTTTATTCTGTAGAACACCACAGATAGCAAAAACTCTTGAATCAGTTCCCTTGAAGATTGTACTGAACTCCATAAAATATTGGGTCCACGACTGGACTCTGTTTCCCCACTTTTGCCAACAGTTCATTTTTATTTATTCTGTTCTTATTCTATTCATTTTCTACACTTTTTTAATGCATTCAAGGCAGGCAGGTCGTGCTTAGAAGTATTGTTACTGTCTCTGAAGAAATGAGCTGCCAATGTAGATTGATGTCGATGCTGTATAGATCATTTTGTACATATTTTTGAATTAATCACTGTGTATATTTGATTTATTAACTTAATAAACAAGAGCCTAGCATTTTTGTTTTTATTTATATACATTGTTTAGGTTTGAAAATGTGCCCTTTGTATTATTGGATGAAAATATCATCTTGTATTTCCTTAATGCCAAAAGAATAGTATGTTTTTATTTGTGTCTGGATCTGAAATACATTGTGCAATTTATGTTTCAGAAATGCCTGCATGGCTTGTTTTTTTGTAATGTCCTGAGACGTAGATGAGATAGAGTTTTTTTTATTTAGATTTGATACACAATTGTCCTGTTCAGAACCATTTCTACACTTTGATATTCAACCGTATCCTCGTAACTGTGCTCAAATCAGTGTTGAATGAATCCGGCAACCCAGGATATTGACAAACTTTGTAGTTTTCTGATTAAACAGTATTCAAATCTAATGTAACCAAACAGCCTAAAGGGAACAAACAGTAATGTTTGACTGTACAGTTACATGTAATATGAAGAAAACAAAACTGAATGTGATAAAAATGAAAGAAAAATATTTTTATTTCAAAGCAGTTTACAATACAGTTGGACTGTAATGTTCTGCTGCAATCTTGGTGTTACTACTGGCATGTCTTCCTGTTCTTTGTTGATTTTGATGAAAATTGTGTTTTTCATTTGTTATTAAAAAAAAAAAACTCTTCTAAAGCCGAACTTTTCCTGGGTTTTGTCAAATCATTCTAAATTTTGTGCAGTTATTTAATTTTGGATCCCTTAAATCAAATAAAATTTTACTTCAATGTTTTGCATTTATGAATTAGATTTTTCTTTTTAACATTCCAGTTCCCAAACGTTTCCGTTCACTCAAAATTGCCGTAAGCACTGTGGGGAAGACCTTAATGACGACCTTGTTAAAGTCCTTATACGATCATGCCAATCCTCTGATTGGCAATGTTGTCTGAGCCCCCCTTCAGGTACGCAGTTGATAAGCGGGTGCTCAGTCACTATTTCTTCAGAATTGTCTTCCTTCAAGACTGCGATCTTCGTCTTGTAACACTTTCTATTTCGCCGTCGATATACACTTACAGCATATGGAACTTCTTAGCGACATGCGGACAGGTCGACTCGTCACCTGTGCTCAGTGACTGCACTGAGAGGCTTTCAGCTCCCCTGTGTGTTCCACTGAAGAGTTCTCCACATCACCGTCGAAGACACTCTTGCTGAACAGGTTCTTCGCTTCAGTCACTCGTCATTGATCAACGCGGCGCTTCAGCGAAGACTCATACCTGCTTCCCACAGCATTCTGCCTGGAGTTACTGTATTCTTTTTATATATACAATATTAACTAAAAGAGCTGCTTGTGTGATACGCGTCTTTCTAAAGATGTCATTCCGCAAGTGTTTCCTATGCGAACGGCACATCCTGCTGCCTGATGAGCACGAGAGCTGTGTTCACTGCCTGCGCCCACCCACAAGCAGCACTCATCGAGACAGACTGCCCTCATTGTGAGGGCATGAATCTCCGGACATTGTGCTCTAGGATTGATCTCTTTCTGAGGAAAGATCCAGCCTCTCATGCCCTTCCACCCACCTCCTCTGTGTTAAGTCCCAAGGGACCACATTAGGAGGCACGGCAGGGCAGTGAGGCTGAGCTGGAACAATTAGGGGAGGTTCTCATGCCTGTGCAAGCCCTGCAAGCCCCCCGAACTACCAATCTAATGTCGTCGCCTGTGCAATTTGCACGTGATGATCTCCGGCCCCTTACTGAAGTGCACTGCCTCATTATTTTTGGTGGCTCTGACGATGGGGATGATGCTGTGTCACTTGCAGCTTCAAGCGAGTGGTTCACGGAGGATGTTGCCACCTCTTCCCCAAGCAAGGGTGAAGAACTTCCACACGCCATGGACAAGAAGATTCTTTGTGTCCTTGTGAGGGCAGTTGAAGAGCTCGGTCTTGAGTGGTCCCATTCAGAAGAGCCAGAAAAGTCTTGTCTGGATGAATGGCTTTTGCAAATCAGCCGTCGTCAACAGACCGCGGTCCGTAGGAGCACACCAATATTCCCTGAGGTCCATGCGGTGCTCACAAAGACCTGTTGTGTGCCTTACTCTTTGCGCATTCAGGTCGGAGATGCTGTCATCCCAACTAAAGTGGACCACACCAATGAAAAAGGCTACTCAAAGCTTCCCCCGGTAGAAAAAGTGGTCACAGTTTACCTCTTCCATAATACTGCCAAATCCCGCCTGCCCACCCCTCCAAGCAGTGTCGACTGAAGTCCACACTGGCTGGAAGAGCTTATACAGCAGCGGGCCAAGCTTGTTCAGCATTCCACATCATGTCGGTGCTCCAGATTTTTCAAGCTAAGCTCATTAAAGAAATGAACGAGCAAGGCTCCAATCCAGAACTGTTCAAAGAGCTCTGCACCACTACAGATTTGGTCTACGAGTCACGAAAGCTATCGCTCAGGCCATAGCGATGAGCAACCTGGTGGTTCCAGACCATTTGGCTAACTCTAACGGAGATGCGTGATGCAGAGGAAGCCACCCTTCTCGACACCACAGTGTCACCCGACGGTCTCTTTGGCAATGCCGTAGAAGGCTTTCAAGAGTGCTTCATCGTGAAACGATGAAAACACTTTCTGCCAAAGAGAAGTAGCACTTCCCCTTTCCCGGTACGATCTAATTACGGTCAGTGCCTGGCAAAGAATCCATCACTTGCTGCCTCATCACTGCCAAAAGCTATTACTGAGAGTTTGGTCCAGATCTGTGAAAAGTCACTATAATGCCTACAAAAAGATAAGTGCCTAAGGTTTTATCAACGGCCATCAGGGCTCAGGTGGTTCATTTGCAAGCCTTCTTTCCCCCACCATTTAATTAAGATGAAGAGCAATCTATGCATATGTTATGCCCAGTGAGGGCATTGCATACACACGTTGAGCACACCCATCAGTTTAGGCTTTCGGATCAGCTCTTTATTTGTTATGGAGGATGCACAAAAGGAATGTCCGTCTACAAACAAAGGCTCTCCCACTGGATCGTTGATGTGATCACCCTCACTAATGAATCACAGGGTGAAAATTGCCCTATTGGTATCAAAGCACATTCAACCAGAGGCATGGCCTCTTCGTTGGTGTGGACAAACAGTGTGTCCTTACAGGACCTATGTTTGGCAGCAAGATGTTCCTCACAAAACCCGTTCGCAAGATTTTATAACCTGGATGTAGCGTCCATCTTCTCACAAGTCCTCTCTGATTAGAGTGCTTCTTACATTCAAGCAGGTAGCTCCCAAGCCCTTATTATGGGTGGGCTACTGACTATAATCAACACAGCAACCTAATTTTATGCTGTTGAATTGCCCCTTTAAAAGTCACCCATTAGAGATAAACCTACTTTTCCAACCATGTTGTGAGAGGGGTAAAAAAAACATTCTGTGTATATCTATATGGTACATATAGATCCAAGACTACATTCATTTCCATCTGGAATCTGCCATGTGGGACTATTCATATGCATTTTAAAGGAATTATAAGTCATCGGCCTGTGGCCTGTGATTCCTTATGAAAATTTCTGTTTAGTGTTAGAACTCTGGGAGTGTAACGTCACGTTGTGCGACGTGATGGGATATCGTTCCCCATAGTGCTTACGGAAATGTCGAGTGAACTGAATCGATAGGGAACGTCTCTGGTTACACATGCAACCTCGGTTCCCTGAGATGAAGGGAATGAGACATGCTAAAGCTGGGCGCACTACTACTTCAGAGTTTCATTTGAGGGACTCACTTTTGTCCCTCCATCAGAAAATTCTGATGAATTGGGCTCAGACACCATTGCCAATCAAAGGATTGGCGTGATTGAATAAGGGTTTCAACAAGGTCGTCTAGAAGGACTTCCCCATAGTGCTTATGACAATGTCTCGCTCACTTCATCTCGGGAACCAAGGTTGCATGTGTAACCGGAGACGTTTTCTGTGTATTTTTGTGTAATTGAAAAGTGATTTTTCTTAAAAAATTAGTATGAAGCAAACTCATTGGTGTGAATCACACTCTTCACAGGGCCCCCACCATTACAGAAAACCTGGAAATATCATTGAATTTTAAAATGTCTTGGAAATTTCTGAATTAAATATATATTTCTAGTTGTGCACTGTTCTAAATTATATATATAATTTTGATACCTTGCAAATTTATTATCACATTGACATAAGTATTCAGACCCTTTGGTATGACACATGAAATTTAGCTCAGGTGCATCCCATTACTCTGGATCATCTCTGAGATGTTTCTACACTTTGATTGGAGTCCACCTGTGGCAAATTCAATTGATTGGACATGATTTGGAAAGGCACAGGCACTGTCAATATAAGGTATCACAGCTCAAAATGCATATCAGAGCAAAACTTGAGCCATGAGGTCAAAGGAACTGCCTGCAGAGCTCAGAGACAGGATTGTGTCGAGGCACATTCTGGGGAAGGCTATAAAAAATAAAATACAGCTGCATTGAAAATTCCCAAGAGCACAGTGGCCTCCATATTTCTTAAATGAAAGAAGTTGGAACAACCCGGACTCTTCCTAGAGCTGACAGCCCTGCCAAACTTAGTAATCTGGGGAGAAAGGCCTTGGTAAGAGAGGTGACCAAGAACCCGATGGTCACGCTGGTTGAGCTCCAGAGATCGTGTGTGGAGATGGGAGAAACTTGCAGAAGGACAACCATCACTGCAACACTCCACCGATCTGGGCTTTATGGCAGAGTGGCCGGACAGAAGCATCTCCTCAGTGCAAGACACAAGAAAGCACCTAAAGGACTCTCAGACTGTGAGAAACAAGATTGTCTGGGCAGATGAAATGAAGATTGAACTGTTTGGCCTCAGTTCCAAGCGTCTTTTCTGGAGGTAACCAGGCACCGCTCATCACCTGCGCAGTACCATCCCAACGGTGAAGCATGGTGGTGGCAGCATCATGCTGTGGGTGTGTTTTCAGTGGCAGGGACTGGGGACTGGTCAGGGATGAACGAAAGCTGAATGCAGCAAAATACAGAGATATCCTTAATGAAAACCTGGTCCAGAGTGCTCAGGACCTCAGACTGGGCTGACGGTTCACCTTCCAACAGGACAATGACCTTAAGCACACAGCCAAGATAACGCAAGAGTGGCTACGGGACAACTCTGTGAATGTCTTGAGTGGCCGATCCAGAGCCCGGACTTAAAACTCAATCGAACATCTCTGGAGAGACATGAAAATGTCTGTCCACTGATGGTCCCCATCCAACCTGACAAAGCTTGAGAGGTTCTGCAGAGAAGAATGGCAGAAAATCCCCAGATCCAGGTGTGCAAAGCTTGTTGCATCACACCCAAAAAGACTTGAGGCTGTAATCACTGCCAAAGGAGCTTCAACTATGTACTGAAATAAGGGTCTGAATACTTATGTCAATGAGATATTTCAGTTATCAAAAATCTGTTTTTTGCTTTGTCATTGTGGGGTATGTGTGTAGAGTGTAGATTGGTGTGATTTTTAAAAAAAAAACATTTTAGCATAAAGCTGCAACATAAAATGTGAAAAATGATGAATGCACAGTACGTATGTTTGTGTGTGTGTGTGTGTGTGTGTGTGTGTGTGTAACCAAAAAATACAATTCTGTCATAATTTACTCACCCTCATATCATTCCAAACACGGATGACTTTCTTTCTTATGTGAAACACCAAAGAAAAGTTAAACAGAATGTCCAAGTTTTCTTCATTCCATGAAAGTGGATGGTAAACAGAGGCTGTCATGCTCCAAAAAGACAAAAAAACACCAGAAAAAACTTTATAAAAGGAGTCCATACAACATGTGTGATATTTTCCAAGTCTTCTGAAGCCAAACTATAGCTTTGTGTGAAGAAATTTTAATCATTGTTCACTGAAAATCTTGCCTGTCACCATTCACTTTCATTGTATGGAAAAGAACAGCTTGGATATCCTGCTATAAATGATTCGTCTGAGTGTGCAAATGACAACAGAATTTTAATTTGTGGGTGAACTGTCCCTTTAAGTGTATCAAAATCTTATCCAAACAAACTGAATTTGATCTCCTGTGTATTTGGGTCTGAAACGCTGGTCCGATGCGATGGGCACAGCGTAACTGGTCGCAACAGGGTCCACATTGTGTGTGTCTAGTCTCTAGACATTCAGCTGAGCACGGCGGGACAGGCGACCATGTGAGAGAGGTTATGAAAGATCTTCACACACACTGTCTCTCTCCTGTTCTGGGAAATTGGCAGATACACTCAAATAAACGGCATGAGATGTGCTCGCTTAACATGTTTGCAAAGGCATCACACAAAGAGTGTCTTCTTCTAGACCTACACTAGATAAAACCAATAAAAGTTGAAATGATAAATAAATAAATATACTGTTCAAATAGTAGTATGGTAGTATGCTAATTCAAGCATAGTCCTTTGGGACAGGCAAAGGAAAGGTCTCTGTTGTAATGTGAAACTTGACATGGCCGCTTGCTTCAACATTAATGACGTTAACAAATTTGTCACGGTAACCAGACTCAGTTTTCCCTTTAAAACAACACAACAGCATTTTCAGCTGCCTGGGCTGAGGTGATGTAACATGACCTTCCAAAAGGATTTTAATGTCTTTTTTTTTTATTACAGTGACATAGAAACTGATCTGTGTGTGTGTTATTATTGTAAGAAGAGTATTTGCAGAGCAGAGCGTTTGGACATTTAATGCAAGGAGATGCTTATACTAAAATGTAGCTTCATAAACATTAGCTTTGTACCTAGTGAGCTTCTAAGGCAGCTTCTAAAGTGACTGATTTGAAATGTTGTACATAGACAGCAACTTAGTGCGCCACACAAATAACTTGCACGCACAGGATGATTTTTATGCCAAAAGAGGTTAGCATGTCGCTAAGCTAATGAAGGATACATACAATGTTGCCTTAGAATTCCATCAAAATGAAGTATTTTAGGTGGCAACATTATTATGCTTATCCTATACGCAGGCAGCTTGATACTGCAAATGAGCCCTTTGACACTGAAAGTATCAATACACATACTGTAGTACAATCTAATTCAAAATGAACTACACAATATGTATGTGTCCTATGTATTTTTGTGCTAATCAAGAGCAACATCTGACAGTGGTAAGCACATTCATGTTTTCAAATTCAACCCAAAGTATAGTCATTTTAACATATACACTTGCATATGAGTACAGCTGAGAGCTCTAGCCTGTCAAAGTATTCGCCATTGTACGATGCGTGCATGAAATACTTTTGACTTTAACTGATGGTGATGTCTGGATTCGAAAAGCTGATTGACTCGTTTACCTGTAAGACGGAACTTCTTTTTCTATGTTCAACACATTGGCTGTTTCACTTTCTCTGATTCTTTGGGCTATTCTATGCTAAAAGTCAGTGCTTTTGGTACTTGCATTATTTAATAATGCACAGGTCTCTTTCAGACACAATGACTCGGTAGATCATACACACACACACACACACACACACACATAGAGATGCATACAAAGTGAGGAGCAGGGGCAGAAAACATTGACCTAATCCAATCGCACCTTGAGCAGATCGCATTTACTGTATTGAGCCAAAAATCTGTTCCGTACCATGACTCAGCCTGTGTGTGTGTGTCTGTGTGTGTGTGTGTGTGTGTGTGTGTATACAGGTTTCACTATATTTGTGAGTGCCCATTTTTTTTAATGTCCTCACTAATATAGAGAAACTTGTTGAAAACCCACTAGTAAGGACATTTTAGGTGGTCCTCACTAGTAAAATAGGCTAATAATTTGCCAAATCTGGTTTAGCTACTGATGTTGATGGTGAAGGTTTCTGGGAGGGTTAGTTTAGGGGGAGGGTTAGGGGATAGAAAATATCATTAGCCTGCTATGAAATCAATGGAAGTCTATGAGATGTGCTCACTTATATAGTGAAAAAAACGTGTGTGTGTGCGTGTGTGCGTGTGTGTGTGTGTGTGTGTGTGTGTTGGCCCTAACAGATGATGTTAACTTTCCTTTTGACTGAAGAATGTGCAAAATCAAATGAGATAAGGAGAAAGACCAGCAGCCTCCCCTCAGGCTTTAGTCAGCATTTCACACTTAAGCTGCTTTTAAAAATGGTTTATTCACAGTCTAATAGAGGCATTTTCCCACTGATTGTCTATTGATTTGCACACACGTGTCCTTTTGTGTAAGGACTAGGACTGGGTGTTTATTATATCTTTTGGCAATATTTGATGTATTCTGTATCTGGATATTTATGCATTTGTTCAATTAAATAATCAAGGTGTGTTTTCCATAATATTTCTCACTGAATGATCACAAGGAAGAATGATATTTTATTATTATATTTATTAACCTATATAGCAACATATTTACAGCAATATCTTCTATTTTTAACATATTACGTAAATGTAGAAAGACCAATTTTGATGTTGCCTTGACAAAACTTTTGTCTGGGGATGGATGGATGGATGGATGGATGGATGGATGGATGGGAGTTACAATTTGCAATTTTGGTCTTGGTTTAGTGACTTTGAAAAAATTAATCCCTATTTTACATGCACATGTTACCAGACATGATCATATTTATTTATCAAGAAAATTCATGTTGGATCATAATTTCTTTTTTCTAGTAAGACCTTTGATATTAGAGCAAAAATCATATTCTTGATAATAATTTTAGTATGGCTTTCCTTTAAAAATATCTAAAAATCCTCAAAACAAGATACATTTAATGTATCTTGTTTTAGATACAACACTGCATAATATATTTAGGTTTTTCAGAGAATGTATTTTTAACATCATAACATTTTTGTCTTAATGTACTGGCGGAGTTTTTATAGTCAAATCAAGTGAAAAAATCTACCAGTGCTGAATAAGTAATCCAAAGTATTTAGAGTACACTACTGACCTTGAGTAATCTAACAGAATAAGTTACAAATTACATTTTACAGCATGTATTCTGTAATCTGTAGTGGAGTACATTTCAAAAGTAATCCTCCCAAACCTGCATGCACATAGCTGAAAAAGCTAACATTCGGTTTAATTTTCACTGTATTCACAATTTTATTTATATTAATTAATGTACAAATTAGCCTAATATTGAATCATCACATCTAAAATCTTACAAAATCAAAACAAGTGAAAACAGCACTTTTTATTGCTTTAGCGCAAGCTAATAGCACATGCTAATAATAATAATACTGAAAAAACCACGTACAAAACACTCTTTCATAAACACATACCCATGTTTCCTCTTCGGTACATTTAATCTCTAAGGCCTCACAGCCAAGGGAGAATTTGGCCTTTATATATATATATATATATATATATATATATATATATATATATATATATATATTTATATATTCCTGTGGCATGGTCTTTAAAGTCTCTTTTATCTGAGTCGTAAACAAAATCTTGGTCTTTGCTAACTGAGACAGGAAGTGAGTGATCACACAGAGGTGGCCGATGGAAGACGGTGTCTAGATTTCTGATGTTTAGCATTAGCGATTAGTTTATCTGCAGAGGCTGGGATATTTTGCACTGTGATAACAGTCTGATTGGGTTTTTGATGTTGTAGATATTTTCCACAGTATCATATGCTTGAGATTGTGTTGCACAGAGCTACTTAAAGACTTTACAAGTGATTATTGGCAAAGAGATTACAGTGAAAATCCTATTGTGATGTTTCTGCTCTGAGATGGTGTATAAACCAGTTTAGTAACACTGAGAATCCAGAGATCACTCTCTGTGGAGTCAACTCTGCTCAATCACCACTGGGCTGTTTGTGTATTTAATCTCACCCTGCAGCGCAAACTGTTGACAAACATACTATTGTGTGAATGAGGTATTTGGCACAGGTGAAACTAACAGCCTGACCTGTTTAGACCCTTTGAAGTTCAAAGACTATGTGGCCAAAAGTCAAGGTTCCCCATGGGCAAATGCACTGGGAAGCACTTCACACACACACACACACACACACACACACACACAAACCAAAGTAGACACGTAAAGGTTTCTAGAAAGGTTTGGTCAGACTGATTTTTCCTGTCTAGGTTTGTGGTTGTTGGCCAAAATAATCTGCAAACTAAACCAGACTTTAATGCCGATAGTCAAAAGTCTGGCTAAATCCTTAGAGAACAGGGTGGTCAAAACACACCAATTCAGGGTGTAAACCTTCAGATGAGATGCCCCTATCAGCCACCATCATTTCTAGTATTAGTGTATTCCTGTAATCTCCACACCCTTAATCATTTCTGTGGTATTTTTTGTTCAGTTTTTGTTCTGATGCAAATGCAAAGATGATGACGATGATGACAAATCATGTTTTAGTCAACCTGTGCGGTTCAGTTCCCAGAAAGAAAAAGACTACAAGAGTGGGCGAGAGAGGGGGGAAAGGAACACTAATGTGTCTACTGTGGAAGCAATCTGGTAAATTGCACCAAAGTAATAATGTGGAGTTGCAAAACCAGGTGTTACACACACACACACACACACACACACACCTTTGGAAGTTGCAGTCACTGGATAAGTAGGTAAAGTAATAATACCTCAACAATACTGACTAAGCATAAACTCATAAACACATGTACATGCACACATAAAAGCCAACATACTGTTCTAACCTTTAGCCTTACTAGGGTTTTCCAAAATCTCAAAGCAAAGAATAAAATTATTAAATGTAACTCCTAGACCTTTCAAGCCATATTCACCAATCTCGGCACAGACCTTCAGACTGTTCAGACTGAGTGTGATAAATCTTTTCTGACTGATCAGATATATGGTGTTCCCGTAGTGGGTGATCAAAAACAACAATAATCCCTTACACCCTTTCTACACTGGACACTAGCGGCACATCGCATCAACAGCAAATAGATCCCATTATAATCAATGCAGCTGTCTACATTTGAAGCGTATGTTGCGGCGTATTGTGCCATCAGCAAATGGACGTCCTGTTCCATTTTGCTCTGCATGCTCTGCCAACAAGAACAAAATGTTTTAGAACGATCACTTCAACGCATCCAATGTAGACAGCCTCAAGCCGTTGTGGCGTGTCAGACATTTTCAGTGTAGACAGCCTCATTGATTATAGTGGGATCTATTTGCTGTTGACGCAACAGCCAATCAGATTGGAACTGATCATTCAGCCAGCGTTTGCCATTTTTTGCGCAATATGCTCATCAAAATGCAATCACAAGCTTTCACGGGAGATGCAGGAGTACAGGGCACTGATGCTAGGTGTAAACAGAAGCACTGTGTCTACACATGCCCAGAGAAATCAGCTGCTGATTGGTGGACTGGCCTGAGGGAGCAGCTTGGGCATGTTACTGTAACACAAGCTAACTTCCCACACTCACTGTGTGTTTGTGATTGTGTGTGTTATAGAATACTGCTTTATAGCCCTGAGCCTCTCACAATTAGCCAACTTAAACTGTTATTACCCTCTATCATTCCTACAAAACCTGCCATTTCTCTTTCTCTCTCCTCATGGCAGGGGAAGATGTCAACACTTTTAATAGAGAAGGAAAAAAGAGAGATATTGGATGTGCCATATACTCTAAATAAACTTGCCTTACCTATGTCATTACTATAATCTGCAAGAACAGTAAAAGTAGGATGGTAATACGTGATTCCTAACACACCCTGAGAACACATTGACTCTAAATAGCAAAATATAGACAGCTACTCCCTCTCATTTATCTCTATGTAGTAGTGTCTTATAGTAAGTGAATCTAGTAAAGTACAGATGCCGTCTTTACACATTTATGCACATGTAACCGGCCCAGCTTTCCGCTCAGAGCGGGATTCGAACCGGCTTCATGGGAGTCAGGTGCGTTAACAAGGAGGCTAAAAGCTACAGTTCCTTGCATCAGTCGCTAGTGCGCCTCTTGAGGCCAGGGGAGTGAGGTTTACACATACCTGGAGAGTCGTGGTGGCATAGTGGGCTAAAGCACATAACTGTCAATCAGAAGGTTGCTGGTTCGATCCCCATGGCCACCACCAATGTGTCCTTGAGCAAGGCACTTAACTCCAGGTTGCTCCGGGGGGGATTGTCCCTGTAATATGTGGTGCACTGTAAGTTGCTTTGGATAAAAGTGTCTGCCAAATGCATAAATGTAAATGTAGATACCTCACAGCTATCATGTACCAGCTGGCTCCCACCACACACACACACACAGCAGGGGAACCAGGCTTGCCCTGAGTGGAGTGTGTAGAGTGTGTGTGTGTGTGAGTACGATTTCCCATGGGAACTGCAGAAACGGCGGCCTGTTTTAACAGCGTGTTTACTGCACAGGCTAATTAAAGAGAAAGTGCAGTGTCGAAATGAGTGGATATGTCAGTCCCGACATCATTCACAAAGCCATTGTCGTTATTTGCTCACCCTCATATCGTTTTGAAGCCAGTATGCATCTATTGTTTCAGTGGAGCACAGAATTGTGAGGGTGACTAAATGATGACTCTTATTTTTGAGGGAACTTTCCCATTATGTTTGTGTATGCTGTAAATTCTGCTGCATGTCATTGCAGTAACATGAACATGCCAGTCAATCGCACCCCATTCTTGTCTTTCTAGACATCTTAAAGAGTTGCACATGTTCCTACAATGTATAACACATTTGAAACCGTGTTAAATGATCCTACTTTGATTGTTGGAGTATCACATCCTCCAAATGTTTCACACCCTGTCATTAACGTTTTTAAACCAGATAAGACCCAGATGCTGCACGTTCCAAGCATTAGAAAAGATACAGACAGACAATAATACAAACAACATAACACTAAAACTGTAATGTGTGTAATTTCACGCTATCTTCCATATCAGGGATGCAGAATGTTATTACATTTTATAGATTATTTGGTGCATTTATGCAATGGAACAAATTTCAGCAACATATCGTGTGACAGCAGTGGGATGGCATGAAAAAGAGAGAAAAGGAGGGAGATAAAGAGAGAGAGAGAGAGAGAGATAGAGAGAGAGAGAGAGAGAGAGAGAGAGAGAGAGAGAGAGAGAGCACATCTATTGTAAACAGCTGACCAGCTGTGTTCTCTTTTTTATGTGAAATAAAAAAAACCTAATGAAATTACTTGACGAGTGCAGTGTTCTTTTCTATGTTGACATATTGTAAAAGAAAGATGGGGCGGGACATATCGAAGGGCTCATCCCTTTTTATAGCCATTAGGTTTAAGCTAGGGTAGGGGTTTGATTGGACACAAATCTGTGTAGTACAAGATGATGTCTTCTTGTCTTCTTAAAGTGGATTTTGTCATCATTTATGAGTATACTCGCATATAGATGTCATCTAAGTAAAAATACATGTGCTCGTTTGAATATCCACACTTCTCTACTATATAGTATGGCAAAAAAATACAAAAACAGTATGCCAATGGACTTGTATGTCCAAATCCTCAGTATTTGGTGCAGATCAACTGGGCATTCTTCGGGAGCAGAGGCGACGTCATATTCAAAACGCTGGATTTGAATGAACCGCAAGTCAGATGGCTCTTCTCAACTATAAGTGATGTATAGCATATACCATAAATGTTACTTGTTTAATAAAACCAGAGCTCATTATTTCCATGGTTGTTGTTCTCACATATAGATTTAAGAGTCAACCCACATCCCCAAATGAAGTATGTCTGAAATCTATTCATACTACTAGCATGTATACCTAAAGAACGTAGTGTTTTACTGTGGCTGTATGGGATTTTGTGCACAGCTATGGAGTAAAAGCCACAAAACCAGAACCCCTCTGCCAAGGGGGAGCCTTCAAAGTAAGCACAACTATCAGTACAAATTGATGTTTTATAAGAGAAGTCATGGACAATATTGCCACAGTTAGGTCGGTTTTCGGCTCTCCCCATTTATTTGTATGGGATCCGCAAATGGGGACTTACTGTCTGTCGTAACACACTAGTTGACCGTTACGCTCTCTCCGCACAGATGCAGAGGATTCGCAGTATAAAATAATTTATATAAAACTCCAATTTTGATTTCATAATGTCTTTAAGGGTTTGGCTTTGACTAGCCTGACAAACTAGGCCAGGCTTATTCATCATTGACAATATTGAAAGTAAAACGAGGGACTGACAGCTTCAGCTTCTTTTGAATGAGTGACTGAGACTGTTGTACACCACAGAGGAAAGAAAGTCACACATGCTTGTTGTAACGACATGAGGGTGCCTATATGTTTTGTTTTGGGTGAATTAATCCTGTGAGGAACAGTGTGAATGAAGCTATAACACAAGTAAGCAACTCCCTCTGCTGGCCTTGAAGTGGCTATTTGAAATCACGCTGAAAGAAATTGAAAAAAGAAAATTATTTGTTACCAAGCACAATTATAAAGTCGCTTATTAAAATAGAAAAAAGAGCTTTTCATATCGTTCAACATCGTTGTGCATTTCAACCCTCAGTGAGCAAAGGCGACACTTGCAGGAAAAACTCCATGAGACTAATGATTTAATCATATAGTTAATTTTGTATGCAATTAAATAAAACATTTTACTGATATTAGTCAATTAAATTGTTTACGTTTCATGCATTTTGCCCATAACATTTTCAGTCAGGATTATTATCGGTAACCTAAGTCTCCATCATTAGGATTCAGGACCCAAAATGGTCGCAGTGTGAGTGGAAATAGAAAGCTGAAGGTGAGTGTGATAATCATCTAACTTAAAGGACTACGGAGATTATAAGATCGTATTTTACACTTTATCAGCGAACAGATGCAGACATATATTTAGTTTGAGCTGACTTTATTTCAAACTCGTTTATTGAGAATACGCGAGAACGTGTCACAGTATACATACATACATACATACATACATACATACATACATACAGGGTCACCGGGGCTAGTTGTCACAGGTTTTTTTTTTTTTCATTTAATATTTTTCAGGGTTGTTTTTTGTATTAGTGTATAGACACATACTTTAATGACTGCAGATAAAACAGCTACACTTAACCGCCAGATAAAATATTGATAAGTAAAAGAAGTTATGCAACACGAAACTATGCATCAAAAGCAGTAAAAATGGACAGAGATTGTAATTATTAAATTACATCATCATATAAAACGCATTTGACAACTTGCATAAACTGGACATTTAATAGTCAATGCCCTCATCCTATGGACACTTCCACCTTCTGGTTAAAAGTCTACCTTCATTACATATTTGACTCTTGCCTTAATGGGATGCCCCCCCCCCCCCCCCCAAATGGACAATTATTTCATCGCTTGCTCACCCTTATGCCATCCCAGATGTGCTAGACATACTTTCTACTGCTGAACACACATTTATTTTATTGTTTTAAATATCTCAGCTCTCTTGGTCCTCACAATGCAATTTAATGGAGACCAAAACTTTGAAACTTCAAAAAACGCATAAAGGAAGCATAAAACTTATCCATAAAACTCCAGTGGTTAAATCCATGTCTCCTTAAGTGATATGTATGTGTTTTTTGTTGTTGTTTTGTTTTTTTACGATAAATGTCCACTTTCACTTCTTTTGTTTATGGTAATTCACATTCTTCGTGCATATCTCCACATACTGGTAATTTAAAGTAAATAAGTATAGATTACTATATTTGTTTCAAAGTGTCTGCTAGAGAAATCACTTATTTGTGTAACTGGACTTTTGACTCAAGCCCCTTATAGTTGGAGCACATATGACTTTCCTGTGTGATTACCCCAGTTTCACATATATTGGTGTAAATATTGGTACAAGTCCCAACTTATTTAAAGTTTAATCCATTTTTAATTACTATTTTCCCTTTTAGTTCATTTCAAATGGTCCTTCGGTGTACTAAATGAATATGTTCTTCATGTTTGCTGCTTGTCTGTAGGTATGAGCAAGCTCAGGAGTTTTTGGCACAATTATAAAGTGCTGATTGTAATGGGCTCTGGCCTTGGGTTGGTGCACTGGGGTTGGTATACCATAAAATCCAATCCACTGCTGAGGAAGAACAGGGAGGAATATATTCCAGAGCCAGGCATTGTGTCATACGTTGCTCCATCCCTACCGCCTCTGCCCGCACCGAGCAAGAAGAGAGAGACCAAAGCTAAGGAGTAAGGTGGGAACAGTTTTACATTCCCTGTGTGAACTGTTAAAGGGACAGTTCACCCAAAAATAAAAATTCTCTTATCATTTACTCATCCTCATTTCATCCCAAATGTGTATGACTTTCTCTCTTCCGGAGAACACAATTGAAGATTTTTAGAAAACTTTCTCTGCTCTGTAGGTCAAACAATGCAAATGAATGGTGACCAAAACTTTGAAGCTCCAGAAAGCATATAAAGGCAGCATAAAATTCATACGACTCCAGTGGTTTAATCCATCTCTTCTGAAGCAATCTGATTGATTTTGGGAGAGAACAGGTAAAAATATAACTCCTTTTTCAATGTACATCTCGCTATTTCAATATATAGTAAATCCCTAGATCGATCTTTTACTCATATTCACTTGTATTTGCAACAAAATGACCTGCTATGCGTCTAAAATTTATATATTTGGCAACTTGCTGTTTAATGTTTAAATTTCACTCACCGGTGATTGTGTAGTTTAGTTGTAAAGTATTCAGCTGCGAGATCCTTTCACAGCATGTTTAATGTAAAGCAAATCAATGTAAATACCTGTAAATATTACAAATTATGCAACTGAACAATAAACGTGGCAAAAAATATTATAAGCAATTTAATATCATATTAAATGATTGAATACATTGATTTGTTCATTTTTAAAAAGCTCATATGTGAACAAAATGATGAAAAACAAATTACATGGATTAAACCACTGGACCAGTACAGCCGCTCTGTATACGCATATTTTGCATCTGCGTAAGGCACCAACTCCTTAAGCGGGCACCATCTTACCCTAGACCAGTGGATCTCAAACTTTTTCGGTCATTCCCCACTTTGGACAAGGGGGAATTTTCAAGCCCCACCTGCCCCCATCGCCCCAACACAATGCTAATGAAATATGCAACAAGCTTAAAATGTTCCAATTTATTGAACAGTAGTAACAAGTAGTATCAGTAACAAGTTGTATCTAAATACAAACTAACTATTTACATCAAATAACAGCAAGTTCAAAAATAAAGAAAAAAAAAGTGCAGCTGTCATAACTTGCATGAAATTCAAAAATAGAGAAAATAAAAGTGCAGCTGTGTCAACATTTGTATCAAGTTAAAAAAAAAATTGAAAAGAAATACAAGTGCCACTTTGCGAAAAAAGAAAAAAGAGAAATCCATTTGGCAAGAAAGTATTTAAAGAATCCATTTTCCCTGCATTAGTGGCTGCAATGAGCTTGTTTTGCATTGCACAGTTTCTCAAAGCAGGGTTGCAGGCTTGATACTGCCACTCTCAAGTCACTAATGATTCATTATTTTAATATTCCTTTGTTCCGATCAGAGCATGTGAGCGGAGCGCGCATTTCTGAATATTCCGCTCAGGGTCGCGCGCTCAACCCAGAATGGCCTGCTGGTTCGAAAATATGTGGAATAAGGGCTGCCTCCGACTAAAGTTTTTTTCTAGTTGACTAGTAGTTGTTCATTTAAGCCATTAGTGGACAAATCGCCCCTTTATATTGATTTAATTACTTAAATAGGCTATACAGGATAATGAGCGTTATATAGGAGACATTTAATTGTTTATTAAAAACTGGTGTTTTATGTGTCACTGCAAAGATGAAGTTGACGATGCGGACTCGCCATGAACGAATAAAGACAGAAAGGCATAAAAAGGAAAATTTCCCCCCGTTTGGCACGCCCCACCTGTCACGTCTCTATTCCCCACCAGTGGGGCGCGCCCCACACTTTGAGAACCGCTGCCCTAGACCCAAGAGCAGTCATTTACCACTTCTGATTATTGGACCCACTCTGGTTTCCATACGCTGCTTAAGGGATTAAGAGAAAGCAGTTTGACACACCCAGGGTTCTCCTGGAGAACACAGCCTAATGTGGCCATGTAAACACATTAGCGGTGTTGTTACAGGTTCTTGAGGAGTGTGCATGTGCGTAGAATAGACCGGATAACAAACTTCATAGGATGGAGCCCAACAACATGTCAACACAGCGGAAAGAATTCCACATTTCTGGGGGTACAGTGGGAAAATCACATACGCTATAAACTAAACTCATTTATACACTAATGTAAAATATCGACTGTCCCACACCTTCATATATATGCGCTCATACATGGTTGTGAATCCCAGAGTTTAACGCAAAAGGGAAGCCCCACTATTGCAGCGCAATACCACTGGAGGTTGCGATCGAAAGTGAAGGAAACAAACACAGCAACAACTCTGGAATATCTCAAAATGAAACTAAGCAATAGAGAAAAAAATAGCAAAGTCTTCCTCGGATGTCATGTTTGTTACACAAGCGGATGTTGCTGTGGATGAAGCTGCTTACTGACCGAGCCGCATGTATATGGGAGTAAAAAGTATATCACTTGTACAGTGCATGTAAACGGGAAAGCCAGTTTCTCACAATAATCTTCTTTCTATCAATAAGCTGCTTTCTGGTGTCCGTGTCAATAAGGAAAGTTTGATATGACCCTTTTAACTTATTTAGAGTTTAGTGTGTGCGCTCTCTTAATCAGTCACTCTGGTCCAAGTGTCAACATTCTGGTCACTTACACAAAAACATGAATGAACTTGTGTGTTGTTTTTCCTCTCATGAGCTTTGTGTGGCTAATCTTATCTTGCTTTGAAAGTTACAGGTTCTTTTTTTGTGGACAAAAAACCATGTTATGCAGATATGCCATTTTTATGATTGTAGTTTTCTATTTGTACAGGTCAGAATTGTCCTAGATTGTGTTAAAAGCACTTTGTATGGCTTTTTTTTTTTTTTCCTGCCGGCCCAATCGAAGACTACTTAAGATCTGTTTGGACAATTTGCACTGGCCTAACTACAAAAAATAAATTCTAGAAAAGTTTTATTTTTAACAGCACATTTTATATATCTGTCAGAAATTTGGCTGCCATTAATAGTCAAACAAATGAGATTATGATGAATAATTGTCTGTTTTAGGGCTTCTGCGATTATGAAAATTAATTTACATGTATATAAATATATATATATTTTTATACTCTATAAGGTGTATGTGTGCTTCATACATCTGAAGAAGTCATTTATTCATATTTATCTTGGAATCATATAATAAAATAGGTATTTGATCTCATTTCTTTAACACTTGAAAACAATTAGGAATGACAAGAAAAGTAATGTTTTATATATATAAAAATATTACCAAATGTTTCTCTTTTTGGTCCATTTTAGTCTTGGTCCGTTTTTAGTGCAGTATCCATTTTTTCCACATACTCAAACTTCACTTATGTTTTTTCCCTTTTTCTGTGGCTAACATTGGCATATATAAATACTCGACTGCACATCTTAGCACAGAAACTGATTGTGTGGGGCAGTACATGCTTATTCATTGCATGTCTCGGGACACGGGAACAGATTTATTGTACGGAGAATGAAGACTTCACCCGCAAGTGGTGAAACAGGTGTGGCAGAGATACGGGCAAGCTGCTGTAGCTCTTCGTCTCACCCAAAAAGTATACTGCTTACTTACTTATGCAAGATACATTGAATGTTCGAGCCATTTTATTGTAGAATGTGTTTAATGTTTTCTTAGATTTTGATGTCATTTTATTTTTGCACTCTGGGTGGTATTTGGGCATTACAGATGTGTTTAGGTGAGCACATGAGACGTCAGGTGTTGTTGGCTGGGGAAGCACACCAGGTTTTGACCATGAACTCCGTGAACGTGAAACAATTTTGTGAAGTTTGAACTGAATGTGGAATGCAGTTGTGAAACATGAATTGTAAACTGCAAATCGTGGATACTGTGTAAACAAAAACTAGAACACTGGAATGAAACTTAATTTTGAATCCCAAAATGTCACAAACCAGTCACTCTGTTTTTCCTAACCTCATCCCTTCCATTCCGCAGATCTGAAACCCCCCCATCCTCTACTAAAGACGTTTTATAGTGGACTGCAAAGACAGAGAGGATGAGAAGCCATAGCTGGCTCAGCAAGAACTGGCTATTGGTTTGCGGTGGCGCATTTCTTGGTATCCATTTTGGCACGTGGCTCCTGCAAAAGGCGACGAAGTGTTTGGTGTGCTTGGAACAACAGCTCAAAAGTAAAGCCATCCCAGAAGAATAACAGGAAATGAGAACTTTTAAGTGAATATAGTTCAAGGGTTGTTATGGGGGATTGTGTGTGGTTTCTCACCATTATTATAGTGCTTTATTCTCTGACTGTTTCTGATGAACACGCATGAAATGATGCCATATATGGAAATTTTAATGAGCAATCTGAAATCAAAGCCATTGCTTAGAAATGCATAAACAGTCCATACAGCATTTACTCAGAGCAAAACATGGTGTGTCATATTGTTCATTTGAAACAATGTACTGAAACGCTTCAGTTCGGAGGACTTTGAACATCAGTATACGGTGCATTTTATGCTTCCTGAGAATGAATTACATTTGACTGTTTATAATTATTAATGGAGGATGACTTATTTTATGATAACTGCTTGTTTGGATTTGGATATAATTGACCATTCTCGTGGTGTACTTAAAAAATAAATACAAAAATAAATACAAAACTTGAACAATATAACTTCAGCACCTGCAGTTCCTATTTATCTTTGTGGTTAAACTTGTTGAAATGGAAACTTTGTCGTTGATTTCCATTTGACCATGTAAAGGCTTCAGCGGCTCTCTGACTTTGTTATAGCACGAAGGGGATCACAGCCTTTCTTGATTTGGGGTAATCTTCAAATTTCTCCAAGTAATACCTGCAAAAAAGACAAATGGGCATTACTTAAATTTGCTAGATTCTGTACGGATTCAGCTGTGAATGACCATTTAAATGAAATTTAGTCTATATGTATTTAGGATCTGTTCCTAAACCTTTTACTGTAGCTGCCTTACTGTCCACTACCGTCACTAAATAGTCCATAAACAGAAGCATGTATCGGTAACGGAGAGGCCAATCCCAACAAGAGAAATAATGGTTATGATTTTTAATAGAGACGTGACAGGTGGGGCGTGCCAAACGGGGGGAAATTTTCCTTTTTATGCCTTTCTGTCTTTATTCGTTCATGGCGAGTCCGCATCGTCAACTTCATCTTTGCAGTGACACATAAAACACCAGTTTTTAATAAACAATTAAATGTCTCCTATATAACGCTCATTATCCTGTATAGCCTATTTAAGTAATTAAATCAATATAAAGGGGCGATTTGTCCACTAATGGCTTAAATGAACAACTACTAGTCGTGTTTTTAATCATGAATGTGTAATTTTAAATGGATAGTTCACCCAAAAATGAAAATTCTCTCATCATTTACTCCCCTCATGCCATCCCAGACGTGTATGACTTTCTTTCTTCAGCAGAACACAGATTTTTAGAGGAATATTTCAGCTCTGTAGGTCCATACAATGAAAGTGAATGGTGATCAGACCTTTGAAACGGCAAAAAGCATAAAAGGAAAAATAGATGTAATTCACAAGACTTAAGTGGTTAAATCCATGTCTTCAGAGGTGGTATGGTTTGGGTGATAAACATCAAAATATATTTTTTACTCAATCTCATCTTTCACATCTGAAAGTCACATGTGGTGCCCGTTTGTGGTGCACATCTGAAAGTCACATGTGGTTCCCGTTTGGATTCACTTTCACATCTGAAAGTGAAAGTTAAAGTGGAGATTTAGAGTAAAAAAAGGACATAAATATTTCTCACCCACACCTATTATATCGCTTCTGAAGATATGGATTACTTTTATGTTTCCTTTATGTGATTTTGGAGTTCTGATCACCAATAACTTGCATTGTATGGACCAACAGAGCGGAGATATTCTTCTGAAAATCTTGCTCAAGAAAGAAAGTCATACACATCTGGGATGGCATGAGGGTGTGTTAATGATGAGAACTTTAATTTTGGGGGGAACCATCCCTTTCAGTAGAAAATGAACTTCACAAAACAATAACAATACAAATGTATGTTAAATCTGTGTAAATAAACTTGCAAACAGTGAAACCATGCCAGGTAATTAATTATTCAAGCCCAGTGCATGCTGGGAACACCAGCTTTGAAAAGTTGAGTAAAATTTTGTCATTTTATTTTCCTTTGAAACTGACTAAAATTAGTGAATAAATTTGACAATGTTTTCTACTATAGGATTGATACATGATGACAATGTAAAAGATAACAATCATAAATAATATTAAAAGCTAGAACAATTTAGTACAAATGTATGAAATGAGATACAATTTCAAAATAATGACCCATGCACTGGATTTATTTTTCATCTGAAGTGGCAAAACTTGCTAAATTTCGGAAAACAAAGCTCTAGATTGTGTACAGCACCTGTGATGGTGGTAAGCTCGTGGCCCAATGGAGCAGATGGTAAAGACAGCAAAGGAGAACGCAGGAAAGGTCCAGGTGGCCACAGCGTATCCACACCATTCAACAATCTCCCCAAAGAAGTTAGCACCAGAGACCCACTCAAACATTCCCCCTAAAGATAAAACAACAACCATATTCAAGCTTGATTAATCGGGGAGCATGTCGGATGTGTGGTTTCTAGTTGTAATAGACTGATATACTGTGTATTATCAGGTCAATAAAACAAGACGATATCTGGCGATTATGAGATTGTTGACATTAGATGACAGCTGTGTTTGTGTATGATAAACAGAACGGTGTGTTTCAAAATCAGCCAGTCAGTATCAATAGATGATGCACACTTTCTGTTTTCAAATCGTTTTTTGAGAGCATTTCGAAATGAACATTGTATAAAACAAATGTCCACTTAATGGAAGTTAAATGGAAGAATTATGTAGAGACCAAAAAATAAAGTTACTTTAATGCATTAGTTATCATGAATAAACCATTATTACAGCATTTACTAATCTTTGTTAGTTCATGTTAGTTCATAGTGCATTAACTAATGTTAAATACAACTTTTGATCTTAAAAATGTTTTAGGATATGTTGAAATTAACATTAACTAAGATGAATAAATGCTGTAAATGTATTTCTCATTGTTAGTTCATGTTAAGTAATATTAACTGTTAACAAATGGAGCCTTGTTGTAAATTGTTACTAAAATATCTTGTGTTCATTCACAGTATTACGGAGCCCCTTAAAGGACAGGGAGGAAATGTATTTTCTGAAATAGATTTGCACTACCTCGCAATAAGTTGTGACCCTTTGCAATAAGTCTGCGTTTCCTCAAAATAAGTATTGCATTCCCTTGCAATAGTCTGTCTTCCCTTAATGCAATAAGTTTTACGTTCCCTCAAATAGTTTGCGCCACCTCGCAATAGCCTGTGTTCCTTTGCAATACGTTTTACGTTCCTTCAAATAGTTTGCGTTCCCTCACAAAACGTTACGTGTTCCCTAGTAATACCCTCCATTCCCTCATGAAAAGATTTATGTTCCCTTGCAAGGGTTTGCGTTCCCTCGCAATACGTTTTTGCGTTCCATATTAGTCCATCTCACCTCGGAATAAATTTTACATTCCACAGTTGTCTTGAGTTCCCTTGCATCACCTTTATCCATCCCTTACAAAATTAATCCATGCCTTTCTCTGCCTAGATTAGCTCCCCATAAATGCTTAATTGTCATTAAAAAAAATAAACAATCAAGGGTTATAAAAAATAGGCTTCATTTTCTTTCACAAAAAAATACAAATAAAAAAAGGCCTCTTTGATTTTGGCTTGAAACGTGACCTGGATGTGTTTTTGTGAGATTCACCCGTGTTTCATAAATGAGTTTGACAGAAAAACATTAGAAGCAACTGAGACCTTTAAAAGTAAAAACTGACCTCTTGGGATTTTATAGCTGATCTCTCCTGGTTTCCTCAGGTTTCGTAAAATGTAGTCGCTGTGGATGTTGATGGCCATTCCTGAGAAAAACATCAACAACCCTGGAGGGAAAAAGCAATTTCTAAAGTTAGTTGAATTGTTAATTTAGTTGACTATTATTGCTGTGATTTGTCACCAATGAAACAACAACATTTAAGTGAATCTATTCAAAATTGTTAATTTGCGCAACAAGTCAAAAGTTTGGACACACTTGAGTTTATAACCTAAAGGCTTATGCTTAAATGCTTGAAACACACACACACACACACACACACACACACACACACACACATCACTGCATAATTACCACGCCTACATTTGCATTATTTCATAGTTCTTTTGGCTTTAATCTTATTCTAGAATGTGGAAAATAGTGATAATAAAGAATGAGTGGGTGTACAAACTTTTAAAGGGTCTAGTAGTTAACTGGTTTGTATAGTATAGCACCAGTCCATGTACCTATTACAAAGCGTGCATCCCTGTGCCATTCTGTGTTGTACTGAATGCAATGCAGCATATAATGGCCCTGCAGGAAGCCGTTTAGAGAGCAGAAGACAATTGCAGACACCACAATATGCAGAGGAGAGGATCTGCCTTTAGTCAGCAAGGAGAAAACAAACGTCCTGCCGGAACAACACACAGTATAATGAAACGGTCACAAAACAAAGCAGTTTTGTACATCTATGTATAATGCTTATTTGCACTTGGAAATGAGGGAAGTGCAGCTGTACCAATCCCTGAGCAGCCCTCATGATGTCCAACTTACTGATGCATGCTAAACCTTTAAAACCTAAACATTAACCAAACTTGGGGTCTGTACCTTTGAACAACATGATCACATGGGAAGTCAGTATGATGTTTCCGAGAGCCCGGACACTAGGATCAGCCACATTATGCTGATTCACTGACAATTATGTTGCATCAGCAGTGTGGAAGATCTGGGTTCAGATCCCACTTTGAAATCAGGAAGTAATTGTGTTTGCTTAATCAGTGACTAGGGCAATTCGGAGGTTCCTTTTTTACCTCACGTATTACATTTTAGGTCTGGAGTTTGGGTTGGGGGTACAATTTATAAAATGTGCATTACTCATCACTGTATTACAGCCTGTAAAGCTGAAAACAACTCGCTTTTGGCGCCCCCCTGTGGACGCATGCACATACTCCCAACAACACTTTGGCCACTGGGAGCAGTGTTTCAAATTTCGGTAAGCACAGAGCGATTTCAGCTAAAGAGAATTCAACCTACTCTTTCTGATTTCACCGGGAGATCAGTCTGCTTTGAAAGAACGTTCAATTTGGATCACATGCAGCTTGTAAGCCAATCATATAAAGACCCTGGCATCTTTTAAATGCTTTGCTAGTTTTACTACGGTCAGTCATCATTGGCGAAGGCCATAGTCATGAGTGTGTAGTGCAATAAATGAATCATTGCAAAATTTTCTTTGTGTTTTTGTCTCGTTTTCTAGTAAAAATGTCTAAGCATTCAACAAGATGCATTTACCTGGGAGGCAAAATAACAAGATATTAAATAAATATTGCAGGTTCAATACAAGCTAAGTGCCATTGTTGAGAGTAATCTAATTACAAAGTAATTCATTACTGTAATCTAATTACTTTTATGTACAAAATGTTGTTTAGTGATTTACATTTCAAATTCTTGTGATCTGATAACAGTTACTGACTTTTAATTAAGTTGATTGCCTTTAATTCCTTTGTGAATTGCATCATTACCTTTGAAAGTAGTGCAGGCAGAAAGTCCAGAGCAGTAAATGTTGTCCCATTCCCTGATAACTTTCCGTTGTCAACAAGAGCAGCACCGGAACTAAGAATGATGGAAGCTCCTGTATAAACCAGCCTAGCTTGGCCGGCACCATCACGCACGGGGTGTTTGTATCCACATAGCGCCCATATGGTGTGTGTGTGGACACTTGCCGCAAGAGGTAAAGCAGTCCTCCGACCACAAAAATCCAGCTGCAGTAGTGAACTGTATTTTCCTGGCAAATCATTGCTGCTGCTGTGAGATTTCTTATTTACATGCCAAATATGCACTGGAGCATGCACCCCTCTCTGTCTTTATCTCTCTCTTCGTCTGTAATAGTGACGAAGGGATCACCCTTATGGAAAGCTCTCGAGTCCCTCCTGCAACTGAACAAATGAACTGTGATATGCAACCCAGGTTACTAGTCCATGTCGAAGCTTGGACTTCGACGTCTTGAGCTCAAAACGCACTTACAAACACCAACAAGTGTTTGAAATAACGTCCGACTTGGATCTGATGTGGATTCCGATCACAGAATGAAGTAGAATTACACACTCTTACGCACAGTGGCGCCCCCAGAAAATGTTAATAGGGGTGGCCAGTGGAGGCCACAGCAAAATCTTGGGGTGGCACCAAAAACAAACAAAAAATTCAGTGTAATGTGTGTTATACTTGTTTACATTTGTTTCTGGTTAATGTAACAATATGACTTTAAAGCCGCAGTCCGTAACTTTTTTTTTAGCATAGCAGAAGGCCGCATCTTTACTTTGAGAATATTCCAGCCATTTATGGACACTGTACCACTCTTTCATGAAGCCACGTCTTCAATTGCCTATGAGGATCCGAGAGAAAACCTTCAGAAGTGGCTGTCTGGGTCTCTTGGCTCTTGACTGGGATATATCCATGATAAATCAAGAAGAGAACACAAAGCTTGATTTTAAATGAACTACTACAACAACTACTATTAATAACAACAATAATAATATAATAATAGCCCCTCTCCACAGTAATTATTAATAGCATTTGAAATGTAGGTCTGTAGACATTGCTATTTAGACTCTTCCAACTCTACTACTAGCCTAAATAACATCAGAATATCAATATCATGACTCATAATTCAATGTAAATAATACAACTTGAACAACTTAAAGACAGGTTTTTTTTTTATATTTGTTGAAATGCCATTTTTTATGAATGAACGTTATTAATACAGATACTGATGTCTATGAAATTGCTTTTTTAAAACATTTAATGATAGACATTCAACATTTATTAGGCTATGGAAAATAACTTTTAATTTAAGTGAACTGAAAACAATCTCCACATAACCCATTAGAATAAATGTTGTATTTACCTGTGGCCTTCCTACCTGTCTAACAGATAAGAAATATATAGAAATTGAATAAAGTTATCAAACATTCTGCCCTGCATAAATCAATTATATATAGATTAATTCTTTTTAGTTTTAGTTTTTTAGTTCTTTTATTAACTTTAATAACAGACATCACAGCAACTGGTTTATTAGGCTACTGTGACTTTAAGATCTGCACCTGCCTAACATGGCAGCTCATCTTCTCACAACTCTTTACGTTCATTTAAGACGTTATTTAACTCGTTTAAGACCGCTCCAGGGCCGGATTAACCATTAGGGCAACTGGTCACTTGCCCAGGGGCACAGGACATCTAAGGGGCCCTGGGCACCGTCAAATATTATGTTAAATCACTTTATGAACGCAGTCCTCCTAGTTATATGCAGATTTTTGAAACCCGTTCGATCAAAATATTATGTTAAATCACGTCAAAAACAGTGTCTGTACCTTCCTGCGCAGCGAGCGCGGGCGCGTCGACCCACGTCACGTCACGTGACTTCACGCGCTGACATTTGAAATCGGTGGGAAGATGGAGAAACAGTTGGGGGGGGCATCCAAGATGGCGTCCTGCTAAGTTTGCATTTATCGGGCTCCGCTGACAAATCTTATTTTAACAGCCAAACTACACTACTTACAATCCTGTTACATATATTTGTTTATATAAATACTTCATACTGCCCCTCGATAACTTAAAGATGAAATCTGCTGCAGACAAAAGGAAAGAAAAAGAGATGTCGCGTGCTTCACGTGTGTCTGATGGGAACTTCCACAACTATTCATCTCCTGGTGAGATCCTCTTATCCACTCCGCTTCCGGAGAGCCCAGGTAAGCCCCCTTCAAAGAAAGGCAAAGCAGAAGACGACGCCGTGATTTCCACTCTCTCACAACTGATAAATAATCGCTCGGATGCTCTGGAGAAAATGGTGGGTGACAACGCTCTTAAAATTGAAGGGCTAAAAAAGACGGTGGACTTTGTATGTGCCGAGTTGAATGATATTAAAGGGAAAGTCGGCCACGTCGAAGTTAGACTAAATACTGAAGAAAAAAAGATGGAGCTCTGCGAAAGTAGAATTGCAGACTTGGAGAGGTACTCTCGCCGCTGGAACTTGCGTTTGCATGGAGTACCTGAAAAGGAAAATGAAAATGCCAGAACCGAATCTATCCGTATTTGTGCAGCCATCTTTCCAGAGGAGAGCAAAACTCTTCCAGATAAGATTGACTCTGTCCACCGCATTGGGAAGAGGCTTCCGAATACCTCAAGGCCGCGTGCGATCATTATTCAGTTTTCCTCACGTGTGATGAGAGATGGTGTGTGGAGAGCGGCGAAATCATCAGAATTTTTGCGGGCGAACGGTCTTCGTTTTACTGAGGATCTCACTGTTTTTGACCGAGAGAGGAGGAAATTGCTGTGGCCGGCTGTTGAAAAGGCCCGCAAGGAGGGCAAAAGGGCGCATTTTGTCGGACACCGTGCATTCATCGAGGGCTCTGAAATTAACCCTGTGTAAGCCTCTTCAAACTGTTCATCTCATTCCAAGTGAGCTTTTTTGAGCTCTACCTTTTCGTTATGGAGCAGAACTATCGATGGCTGTAAGTGCACTTGACTTGGCCTTGTCGTCAGCTGCTTATTTGTTGTCAACCTCAGTAAGCTCGGTTATTTGCTGTTCGTTGTTAAGAGTTCTTTTTGTATGTCTATTTCTATTATTTCTCTCAATGCCAGGGGTCTAAGAGACTCTACTAAACGGAAGGCTTTGTTTCTGTATGCCAAATCGTTCAAGACTGATTTTTGTTTTTTTCAAGAGTCCCATTCCGTCGCCAGCGATACTACTTTCTGGAAAAATCAGTGGAACAATGATGTTTGGATGGCTCACGGCTCGGAGCGTTCAGCTGGAGTTCTGACTTTGAAAAACCTTTTTGCTGGGGTCGTTTTGCACTACTTTAGCGACCCGAACGGACATTTTCTGCTTATGGTCATTTGTTTAAACAATTCTGTTGTAATACTAATTAATATCTATGGGTATAATAGTTCTCATGAGAATGATCTATTGATTGATGCGATAGAAGGGAAAATTCTGCTGTGGCTTAATGCATACCCAAATGCCTTAGTTTTCATTGGTGGGGACTTTAATATTGTACCTGATAATACTCTCGATAGACTGCCACCTAAACAGTTTGCCTCTGCTAATCCTAAATTAAAAATATTAATGGATAAATTTGATATGATTGATATTTGGAGGGAAACATTTCCGAACACTAAATCCTATACTTGGAGTAACAAAAATTGTTCTAGACAGTCCAGAATAGACTACTGGCTTGTTTCACAATCTGTTAGGGATTTCAATGTTTCTGTTAGCATTCTCCCTTCACCCATGACTGATCATAAAGCAATTCTTATCCAATCCCCTCTATCTTCAGTTATCTCTTCTTCAAGACCTAGAGCCTCTTACTGGAAGTTTAACTCTTCTTTGCTTAAGCATGATCAATTAAGGAAAAACATTTTATTTTTGATTAAGTATTACTGGATCAAAGCACAAAAGGAAAATAAATACGGCCTCAATTGGGAACTTCTTAAACATGAAATTAGCAAGTGTGCTAGGAATTTTGGCAGCCTTCTAGCTAAACGTAAAAGACTTAAAGAAGAGACTGTCGTTTCAAAAATAATGACTCTCTCTGGGAAAATGCAGGATGGGTTGTCAGAAGCTGAGTTGTCAGAATTTATTGATCTGCAAACTCAGTTAGACTCAATGTATAAGAATAAGGCGGAGGGGGCATTTATTCGCTCTAGAAGAAGGTGGCTAGAACAAGGAGAACAAAGTACTGCATATTTCTTCAGAATGGAAAAGAATAACGTTAGAAATTTAACTATTAATTATTTAAATTTAAATGGTAAGCTTATTTCTGACCCGAAAGAAATCGGCACATTTTGTGCAAATTTCTATTCAAATCTTTACAGCTCTAAATATTGCAAAGACTCAGCTTTGTCTTTTTTCCAGTCTCTGAAAGACGTTAAGACATTATCTAATGAAGATAAGAGCACCTGCGATCGTGATTTATCTATTGATGAAATAATTGAGTCTATTGAAGCTCTTAAGGACAATAAGTCTCCGGGCACAGATGGGCTGACTGCCGAATTGTACAAAAGTTTTGCTTTAGAGTTAGCACCTTTCCTGTTTGAAACTTATTTGGAGAGTATTGCGTCTGAGACACTTCCACCTACTTTATCACAGGGATTACTTCCTTTAATACCTAAACCTAAGAAAGACATTCTTTTGATTGATAACTGGCGTCCAATCTGCTTGTTAAACTGTGATTATAAGATATTAGCTTTGGTACTCGCCAAAAGAATTAAACGGGTTCTGGGTACGATAATAGACGAAACTCAGTCTGGTTTCATCCCAAAGAGGCATATCGCTAACAATATACGCCTTGTTTTAGATTTGTTGGACTATGAGGAACTGATTAGAGATGAAAGTTTTATTCTTTTTTTAGATTTTTATAAAGCCTTTGATTCCCTTGAACATGAATTTATTTTGCAATCCCTGTATGAATTTGGTTTTGGTGATTTCTTTTGCAAAACTGTCAGAACGTTATACAAAAATGGAAACTGCTCAATTAATCTGAAATCTGGCTCTTCTCCAAGGTTTAATGTATTTAGAGGGGTTCGCCAGGGTTGCCCAATATCGCCTTATTTGTTCTTGTTGGCCGCTCAACTCCTTACTACTTCCCTGTTGAATAGTCAATTACAAGGGATTAATATAGCAGATAAACACATTATTATAACTCAATTAGCTGATGATACCACACTCTTTCTAAAAAACGATTTGCAGATCCCTATTGCTCTTGATCTTATCAAAGTGTTCTCAAAAGCTTCTGGTCTTTCTCTGAATTTAGATAAATGTGAACTACTTCCCTTAAATTCTTGTTCTGCCCCATTCCTGCACAATATTCCTATTAAATCTCAAGTGAATTATTTGGGTGTTACAGTTTGTAAAGATGTCAATGCGAGAAAAAATTTGAACTTTGATCCAGTAATTACTAAAGCTAAAAAAAAGTTAAATTCCTGGCTCCAAAGAGACTTGTCTCTACGAGGAAGGGCTCTCCTCGCCAAAGCGGAAGGTATTTCTAGATTGACCTACCCTGCTCTTTCTCTGCATGTGGACAAGACAATTTGTGTAAAGGTTGATAGAATGCTTTTTGATTTTTTATGGAAACACAAGAGACATTACATAAAAAAGTCTGTTGTTATAAATAGCTTTGAACATGGCGGTTTTAACTTTATTGATTTTGCTTCTTTAAACAATACGTTTAAAATCAATTGGTTGAGGCAGTTCTTGTATGATTCTGATTCAATATGGAATACTATTCCCAATCATATCTTTTCTAAAGTTGGTGGTCTCCCCTTTCTATTAGTATGTAATTATAATATCTCTAAATTGCCTATCAAATTGTCAAATTTCCATAAGCAGGTGCTTTTGGCCTGGCATTTGATTTACAAACATAATTTTAGTCCCCACAGGTATTTTATTTGGAATAACCATGATATCCGATATAAAAATAAAACACTTTTCTTTTCAGATTGGTTTAATAATAATATTATTTTGGTCTCTCAACTTATAAATTCAAATGGTCTTTTGTTTTCTTATTCGGAATTCTTAACTAAATATTGTATTCCTGTCACCCCACGAGACTTTGCCATAGTGATGGATGCCATCCCTAGTGGAACTATTGCACTTTTAAAAAACTCTATTGATTCTTTACTCTCTTCTACCTCTTGGATACATCCTTGTGAGACCGCAATAGGGAAGATCTGTTTTTTATCTAGTCCCTCTCTTAGGAATAGAAAGATTAGACAATTTTTTCAGAATGATATTATTACTGTCCCTTCTGTAGTATCATATTGGAGTAACTGTTTTAATGATATTCCTTGGAAGAAAGTGTGGTCTCTATCCAACAAATATTTAATCACTAATAAGGTTAAAGAGGTATCATTCAAGTTGTTGCATCGATTTTACCAGTCAATTTGTATATAAAAAAAAT
Source organism: Moxostoma hubbsi (assembly GCA_032164185.1). Lineage (NCBI taxonomy): Eukaryota > Metazoa > Chordata > Actinopteri > Cypriniformes > Catostomidae > Moxostoma > Moxostoma hubbsi. Next base: position 8,058,456 of record JAVLUX010000012.1, read on the forward strand.
GTTTCCTGAGTTGGATCCTCTTTGCTCCTTTTGTGGAGTGGAAGAAGAGTCTGTACCTCACCTTTTTTGGGATTGTGTTCATGTAGCTACTTTTTGGAAGAAATTTTGTCTGTTTGTACATGCTTCTTTATTAGAAAATTTTTCTTTGGTTTTTAAGGATGTCTTATTTGGACTTTATAACTCTGACAAGAATCTAAAAGACAAGTACTTTCTTATAAATCTATTTATTTTTCTAGCCAAGTTTTTTGTACACAAGTGTAAATTTTTGTCTGTCAAACCTCTTTTTGTTATTTTTTGCAAAGACCTGAATTGTTACTTGGGTACTATCTCTTCTTCCAACAATGCCAAAGCTTTAAAGTCTGTTACATTGTGCACAACGTATAATATTTATGCTTTTTTAAAATGAAAACCAAAAGGGCGTTTCTTTCTCTTGAATTTAGTTAAAATTTATATGTTACCCCTGGCTCAATTTATTATTTATTTTTGTCTGTTTATTTTACTTGTTTTTTTTTTATTTAATTTGCTTTCATTGGCTCTTTGTCTACTGTTTATATGTAGTTGTGACTATGTATTTGCGTTTATATCTGTTCAATAAAAAAAAAATAAAAATAAATAAAAAAAAGATGGAGAAACAGTTAAGCGGGAGCGCTAAAAGAAAATTAAAAAGAGAAAAGGAACTGAAATTAGTCGACAATTTGAAAAATATTCCAAAAATAGCTTCTTTTTTTTTTTTTACTTCAAATCAGAGAAAAGGCGATGATAGCGCTGAAATCCTTCCTTCACCTGTGGCCGTGGAAACAGCTTACGACGACGTTAACGTTATTGCCAGCAGTCAGGCTACCACCAGTGTGGAAGCTAGCAGTAAAAACAGCAAAGAGCAATGCCGACAACATGCCTTCATCAGTGGATTTAGCGATTGGAAACACTCTGAGAGGATCGGGGATCATGAAACAAGTTTGGAACATAGACAGAATATGTTGTCTTTAATGCAAAGATCCAAAGTAGTTTGCAGAGTGGATGCAGCACTTGGGAATTATCTGGGGATAATGGAGCTTATTGCAAATTTCGACCCATTTTTAAAGGACCACCTTGTGAAGCATGGCAACAAGGGGAAAGGTAAGCCCTCATATCTATCCTCCACTGTGTGTGATGAGTTTATTGCATTAATGGGTGAGAAAACAAAGCAAGTCATTGCAGATGAAATTAAGCAGGCAAAATATCGTGTTTTGTTTAAATTAATTTATAAATGAAATAATTAAAAAGGGAAGAAAAAAATAGAAATACACATCTAAATTAAATGAATGAACAAAAAGTAATGTGGGAAATATGCTTTAAAGACTGGGCAAAATAGGGATGAATTTAAAAAAATCTGTCAATGAGTTGCTGACGTGCAGGAACACCAGCATGTACTGGGCATTTCTAGCGGACCTCCTTCCCTGATCTTTGAACACCTCTGGGTGCAGTTAGTTTGCAATGTCCTCCCAGATGTTTTGTTTTTCCTTATTTGTATGGTGTCCTTTAAATCTGTTAAAAATCTATCTCCTCTAAAAGGACATTAATTTTATCTTTTTGAAAGTTATCTTCTCTTGTTTTTTTGTTCATCCATTTTGTCAGTGCTTCTGCCTGTATAGGTGCTTAATATAGACAACAAATGACGATTATTAGGTTAAACGTTCAGAATACGATTCCAGCACTTCGCGAATGGACAGCGACGCTTAAGTAGCACGTGGAGCGCGTTCTCGAGCGTCCATGTTAACTGCATTTTTGGGAAACGCGCGTGGAATTGCGGCGAGCGTTCGTAACCTTGCACGTAGAGAGCGCTCTTAAGAGCTAAGATACATCGTTATCGGGAAACCCAGTCCTGATTTGTTAGTTTAGAATTATAGGCTATATGCTCTTGGTGATAGCGACTTTGCGTGGTGGGACGGGAGGGGGGCCCTTGAGTCTTGTTGCCCAGGGCACAGGAAATTATTAATCCGGCCCAGGACCGCTCTTATGAGAATACTCGACAAAACCGACATTTTGACATAATTATGTGTGTTATTGTTCGTTCAAGTGCGAAAGAGAACTCGATTCTGATGTTGCCTTTGTATGTGTGTGTCACGTGTGTTTGCGTCACGTGCGTGGGTCACATCAGGACATAGCATCCATTTCATTAACAAGGGTAACCTAAACAGTCTTGTCTATTTAACTTCACCTGCTGGCCCAGGACCCATCACTGATTCTGCCTGTTCCTCGCTGTGCTCTGCAAGATCCCCTGTAGCAGCCTCTGCCTCACTTTGGACATTATCTTCAAGTGTGTTCTCACACCTGCCTTCTTCCTCAGACCTACATTTCTTCTTAAAAAAAATTTGAGATGGTTGTCGATTTTCTAACTTAGAACATACATTAACGTCTTCACTATAAGCCACTACTGTTATGGCATACATACCCGTTGCCGTTTGTCGCCTCTCCTGTGGTCGAATTAGTCAGTCAGTCCTGCTTCTTGCGCCGCCGCCGACTGAGCAGTCAACGGCGGGATTGGAGAGGGGGAGGGGCAGTGCAACTCTGGTGGTGGCGCGGGCGCCAATCAATCTACAATCTGTTTTGTAGCTGCAGCGGGTGTTTTATTTGATTTTATTTCACTTCACGAACTATTGTGAATTTAAATTATGTATTCAAATTAATACTACCCACTGCAAAAATCATACTAGGGGTGGCCAGAGTTTATACAGTGCACTTTCATATTAAATATACTTTATACTAAAACAAATACCAGAGACCACTCAGACAAATGTCTCATGTACTGAGAATGTGCTAACGTGCTTTTTTGTACCATTTGTACCATACAAATATAAATAATAAAAGTTTTAAGAACCACTTCATGGTCAGAATAGCGACCATCTGGCGAATCACGCTCGCGACAGATAATTTATTGCACCTCGACCTGTAATTGGCCAAAATGCTCCGTTAGACTTTTCTGAGATCCTTTACTCTTCCCTGCGGAACACAGAAGCTTGACCTCTGACCCGCTGTCTGTAGATCTGAATTTCTGCCGTTTGAATTTTAGAATATTGAATTTGGTGTTTCTGAATTTCTTCTTCATCTTGAAAACTTGAAGCTGTATTTTTTAAAACTGAATATTTACGAATTCAGAACCAAAAATACATTTGAAAATACATATTTATAAAATTGTGCCATAAAATAAAACAATTCAATTTGGTTAAATATGAAATGTCCGGGATTGGAGTTTAAACTATTAAAATTCAAACCTATTTAAAATACAACGTTTGGCAAAATCACACTTATTCAAATTCAAAAGTCTATAATTCAAATTTACACAATTCAAATTCAAATGGTTTTGTAATTTCTCTGGCTCCATGATGCTGAACACATTTTGCTCAGTATTTGATGATTTCTAAAGAGGATTCAGAACTCAAATTGTCCATGCCTCATGCTAAAAGGTGTCAAAAGAAATTTAAAAACAGCCAATAGTAATTAAAATGGGGAAATAATTAATAAATTACAAGTAAGAATACATTTCAGAGTCTAAATTGGGAGAAGTCTTTTTTTTTGTTTTGAGTATTGAGATGTTTTAACTGTTTTGTTTTTTTCAATATATCTTACCTTTTTTTTTACTACAGCCAGTGTAATAAACAAACATGCTAGGGATGAGGAATGCATAGAACTTTTGTTGATGTTGGAATTCTGCAGTAATGTGCTGAGTTATCTCCTGAGTTATTGTCAAGAGGCACATTAAGACCCAGCTGCACCCCTCACTAGACCCACTGCAGTTTGCGTATCGTCCCAACCGTTCAACAGACGACGCCATCGGCACCACCCTCCATCTGGCCCTCACCCACCTAGATAAAAAGGACTCATACGTTCAAATACTGTTCGTAGACTTCAGCTCAGCATTCAACACAATCATTCCTCAGCACCTGATTGGAAAGTTGAACCTGCTGGGCCTGGACACCTCCCTCTGCAACTGGATCCTGGACTTCCTGACTGGGAGACCTCAGTCAGTCCGGATCGGGAACAGCATCTCCACCACCACCACACTGAGCACTGGGGCCCCCCCAGGGGTGTGTGCTCAGTCCACTGCTGTTCACTCTGCTGACTCACAACTGTGCAGCAATGCACAGCTCGAATCACATCATCAAATTCGCCGATGACACGACCGTGGGGGGTCTCATCAGCAAGAACGACGAGTCCGCATACAGTGAGGAGGATCATCGGCTAACGGACTGGTGTAGAGCCAACAACCTGTCTCTGAATGTGAACAAAACAAAAGAGATGGTTGTTGACTTTAGGAGAGCACAGAGTGACCGCTCTGAACATCGACGGCTCCTGTGGAGGTCGTCAAGACCACCAAATTCCTTGGAGTTGACCTGGCGGAGAACCTCACCCGGTCCCTCAACACCAGCTGTATTACCAAGAAAGCCCAGCAGCATCTCTACTTTCTTCGAAGGCTGAGGAAAACACATCTCCCACCCCCATCCTCACTACGTTCTATAGAGGGACTATTGAGAGCATCCGGAGCAGCTGCATCACTGCCTGGTTTGGGACTTGCACCGTTTCGGACCGCAAAGTCCTGCAGAGGATAGTGAGGACAGCTGAGAAGATCATCGGGGTCTCTCTTCCCTCCATCAAAGACATTTACATAAAACACTGCATCTGCAATGCCACCAGCATTGTGGACGACCCACACACCCCTCACACAAACTCCTGCCGTCTGGCAAGAGGTACCGAAGCATTCAGGCCCTCATGTCCAGACTGTGTAACAGCTTCTTCCCCCAAGCCATCAGACTCCTCAATACTCAGAGACTGGACTGACACATACACATGTCCTGAGTTGCACTTTAATTATTGTCACTTTATAACTGGCTGCTACCTCAATAACTGCTATGTCCATAGAACACTATCTCATAGTATGTTATGTTTACATTTGGCATTTTTAGAAACTGTCATCTTTTGCACTACTGTGTACTGGTCGGCGCTGCACTGTCTCTCACTGTGCCTATTGTCCTGTTAATTTTTAATAATTTATTGTACTGTCCCGTACTTTTTGCACACGTTTGCACGTGCACTATATAGGTATGTTATTTAGTCTGTGTAGTCTCATTTGGTTCTGTGTTTGTCCTATGTTGTTTTATATAGCACCATGGTCCTGGAGACACGTTGTCTCATTTCACTGTGTACTGTACTAACTGTATATGGTTGAAATGACAATAAAAACCACTTAACTTGACTAAAATGGCTAGAAATAGCATTTTAGCTTAGCATAAAGATGACAATTTACACAAGGTTTATTTCTATTTCTTCTGCTCCAAACTTACTTCAAACGTTCTTCTCTGTCTGCTCGTGTGAATGTAACACATCATAAGAAAGTGTTTCACCGCTGTTCAAATGCACTTTGGATCACATCATTTATATTATAAATGTTTTCATCTGAAAGAACTAAATATTAAATGAAATAAATGACAATAAAATGCAAAGTAATCTCTGTAACTGTATTCTAAATACCAACAATTACAGTTACTAATATTTTGTATTTTAAATACGTATTCCTGTTACATGTATTGTGTTACTCCCCAACCCTGTGTGTGTGTGTGTGTGTGTGTATGTGTGTGTGGGCAGGTTTAAGTGGTTTACGAGGACTTTTTTTAGGTTACAAATTGATAATTACAAGGGTATTATGCTATAAATGTGGTTTATAAGGGCATTTCTTGTGTCCCCATAATTAAAATTGCTTTAAATACATACTAATTATGTTTTATTGAAAATGTAGAATACAGAATGTTTTTGTGAGGATTAGGTAAACCTTATGGTTTAGGGTTACGGTTAGGGGAGTTTGTTCAGTATAAAAATCATAATGTCTGTGGAGAGTGCTCATAATGATAGCTGCACCAACGGGGTGTGTGTGTGTGTGTATCAGTGTACTATGAGAAATGTCTCGATAAAATAATCAAAAGGCATTGTTGAGGTGAATTTTATGTGTGTGAATTTTTGCAAACAAATACAAACAAACACCAAGGAGCTGAATTCAACTTAGCCATCTTTATTCGACACTCCTTTTCCAAGTGCAAGTATTGCATCAGGTTTTCTGGATGACTCTTCCCCTAGAAACTATCATTATGTACAGAATATATCAAACAACTGTTCAATACTTAAGGCTTTCTCTGTCTTTTCTTAAATGCACATTTAAGTAAGTTTAAATGAGTACGTTTTTTGTTGTTTAATTAATAACAAAACAGATATTTTCTTTTGTGGGGTCCGAGTCAAAATACCCAAATATAATGTTTCTCATATGTATTGAGAAGCCTGGCAAAATCTTACCTTAGACAATAACACCAATATCATTCCAGAGCGTCTGAGGGTAGTGACATGACCAAAATAAGTGTACCATTGTTTCATCAGAGTTCAGACAAAAAGAGCATGTTAAATTAATGTCAGCTCTAAACTTCTGTATACATTTCTTAACAGGGTAAAAGCTGTGTATCAGCTTAAAAACAGTGAACATTTTCCTGAAAAGAAAGACGTGACATGTGACGTCACTCGCCTCGAGCATCACGTGGTGAGGATCAGCTGATTGGCATCGCTTCCTCATGGGAATTCGCGATGTTTTGACGGAGACTGTCTACAAATATCAGCGCAGAAAATTTTTCATGTAAATTATCTCACACTTAAAGGTATTTCTGTCTTCCCTCCCGTATGTTTAGGGATATGTTAGTTTATTCTTTAACAGGTACTGCGTCATTTACGTTGTTATGTTGATAAGCCGTCATGAGGCATTCTTTTAGAGGGTCTGTATTTATAGTACATTATTAGAAACGTCACATTAGTTAATTTATAACAGGGGTATAGCAGTCATTATAACACGGAGGAGCGTTAAAAAATAAACGTGTCATAAAAATGTCAGCGTTCGTCCCAGAGATTATCATTAATTTTAAAGATTCATGCTTTCTGTGTTTTTCTAAATAATCCACATACAAAACACACTGTGGCACTTTCATGGGATGGTGATGGTAATACCACACCACTATAGGTAACAATGAGGGTTGTACAGATATATAATTTTGTTGGCGATATTGATAGCTGATCAAGGATGTAGAAAGGAAGTCACGCCTTAGAGGTAAAAAAGTAAATCACCTGTTAGTCATCGCCTGTCAATCAACTCGTTAATACGGCAAAATTGCGTGTTTTAGCGTAATATGAGTTAAAGAAGCTATATTTATTTTTACAATATTATAAAATTTTATTGCTGATTTGAAATATGTTCATTGATCGTAATCTTGATCAACCGTTTTTGAAACTTCGGTGTTCCCCCATTCAAGTAGATAGGAGCTGCACTGTCATGACTGGAAATAGCCTCCCGAGATCGTTACAAAAATGGCCGCCGAGTGGACTGACTTGATAGAAAAACTTTGGAATAACGCACAGCGGATGATCATAAACATGAACAATCCACTAGTTACATTGACAGAATGTTCAAACTGGCTATTGGAATGCTCCTTAATTCAAACTTCAACTGTCAAAAAATTCGAATGTAAACAAACCTACAAAAGGCCTTTGATCCGCTTTAAGTTGCTCTGTCTGTCTTTCTTTCAAAAAAAATTTAAATAAATAAATTAAATTAAATAAAAATGAAGTTTAAATTCTTAAAGTAAAATCAAACATTGCAACTTTTTCATATATGATAAAAAAGATGGATAACAGTTTAGTACTTTTGAGGGGAAAAAAATTGACTGTTTAAATATAAAAACCCTTATATTATTTGCTTCAAATATGCAGAGACTGATGTCGATAATGCTATTGGCCGATACTGATGTCGTTAACGATATATTGTGCATCACTAGTAATAATGTCATTTTATTCAGTTTCTTCCACACATTTCCTCGTCTTTTTATATTTATTTTATGCTTTTATTTGTCCTCCTTAAATTGTTTTTGTTTTTTATGCTTGATTTTCTCTAAATATTTGTGTGTTCTGACCTGTAAATCATTTTGAGCAATTTTTAAGGTTTGACATATTATATATAAACATTACATATGTTAACCGCTTTATTGTATGTAATGCAGATATTCACTAATTATTATGTATTACAATGGTACTGTTTGATTACCATATTCATAAACACTAAATTAAATTTACTCGTTTAAATTTAAAAACAAAATATCTTAAAATTCCTAGGATTTATATTTTTTTAAATTAAAGTTTTATTAAATGTTGTTAAACATTACACAATTCAATTTGATGGACTTTTGTTCTGAGATGTAAAAGTGTAAATCTTAAAAATAGGCGAAAATATTGTCTTTAGTGCACTTTGGTAGTTAAATGATCATTTAAATGGCACTTCTAAGAATATCGTGGTATTTCCGTCTCGGTAGTGTCCAGAAAAACATGGTTTTAGCACTGTAGTGTTACATCTGGCATGATATATTTTGCAGCTTTTGGCGTTTTGGCTTCTGTCGCATTCTCTTGATGAATACCTCAGACAGTGAAGAGGACTCTTACAACGAGAGGTCCGCTCTGGTCCAGTCTGAAAGCCCAACCGTACCCACGTACAACCAAGATCATGACATGTCTGTCCCTCAGGACACAGAGCCCAAACAGGTACGTGGACAATATTTCTCCCTCCTATTTTGACCACAGTGGAGATGTCTCTCTGTGCTAAAATTAAGGAGTTTTTTGCCTCTTTGATGAACCGTTCAAAAGGGGTTCACAAATCGGTCCAAATATGAATGTTTAAAAAAAAATCCTTATCAAGTAAATACAAATGTTTAGTAATGTTGTGGAAATTCAGTGGACAAACAGTGTGGGAAGTCTGCACTACAAAACCTCTGCATCAAAATGTCCCATCTTCATCACCCTCTTCCTCACTCTTGATTCCCACAGCGACGGCCGGTCAGCTCAGGGTTGGGTGAGGCAGGACAGGTGGAGAGGGAGAGAGCGGCCACTCCTGATGGAGAGGAAGAAGAGCTGACCCTCAAATATGGAGCCAAACACGTCATCATGCTCTTCGTCCCTGTCACGCTCTGCATGGTGGTCGTCGTGGCAACTATAAAATCCGTCAGTTTCTACACGGAGAAGAGCGGACAGCGGCTGTATGTGCTTTGTTTTGTTATTTTGACATTTGTTTTGTACCTTAAATGCCAATGTATGCATAATGCACTATAATGATGACAAATGAGAACTACACAAATCTATTTTAAGTCACTGCAAATCTCAGATTTTCTGTTTGCGAAAATGATTCATGGATTTTGGTTGATTTTGGAACATGTGCGAAATACGCCAAGTAGCCGTAGCTGTCGGCCACTGCGTTACTCTCAAAAAACAGTTATTATTTTTGCAGTTACACTCTTGAACTTTTAAATAAGAGGAATTTAAAGAAGCAAAGTCATGGTTTGTGTTTGTTTTTCAGCATATATACTCCGTTCGAAGAGGACCCGAACTCTGTGGGCCAGAGGCTCCTGAACTCCTTCCTCAACACCCTTGTCATGATCAGTGTCATTGTCGTCATGACGATAGTACTGGTGGTGCTTTATAAGTATCGCTGCTATAAAGTGAGTTTTTACTATAACTACAACACAATAACCAGGCCCGGAATAACTTTTTTCTTGTTTTCTGCATTGGGTTTTTGGGGGTAAATGTGGGTTTTGAGGTTAAGGTGAAATGTGTGTGTGTGTGTATATATATATATATATATATATAAGATATTTCAAATATAAACTACTTTAAATAATAACTTCAGATCTTTCTATAAATAGACATTTATGTTCAAGTTACATATTTTTAACAGTGGACGACCAATGTGGGTGTTTCAGTGGCTATACAGATACTGATATCTTGAGAGGAGGATGGCTGATAAATGCTGATATACATAATACAATTTAACAACATCTTGTCAGATGTACACAAAAGTCTTAAAGGGACAGTTCACCCAAAAATGAAAATTCTCTAATTTACTCGCCCTCATGCATCCCAGAAATGTATGACTTACTTTGTTCTGCTGAGCGCATCAAAGAATCGTAGAAGAATATTTCAGCTCTGTAGTTCCATACAATGCCAATGAATGGTGGCCAGAACTTTGAAACTTAAAAAAGCACATAAATGTAATCCAAACAACTCCAGTGGTTTAATCCATGTCTTCAGAAGCTATATGATAGGTGTGCATGAGAAACAGATCAATATTTAAGTCCTTCTTTACTATAAATCTCCAATTTTATCTTTGACATTCTTCTTTTTTTTGCCGATTTGCCTTCTTTGTGTATATCACCACCTACTGGTAGGGGGTGGTGATTTGTAGTTAAAAAAAATGATGAAAATATTGATCTGTTTCTCACCCACACCTATTAAATCACTTCTGAAGACATGGATTTAACTACTGGAGTCGTATGGATTACTTTTATGATGCCTTTATGTGATTTTTGGAGCATTAAAGCTCTGGTCCCAATTCACTTGCATTGTATGAAGATATTCTTCGAAAAACCTTCGTTTGTGTTCTGCAGAAGAAAGAAAGTCATACACATCTGGGCTGGCATGAGAGTGATTATGAGAGAATTTACATTTTTGGGTGAACTATCCCTTTAAGTGAAACTAAATAAATGAAACTCAATATTTACTAAATTTTGCTTAAAAAAAAAAAAAACAACAACCTTGAAAACAGAAATAGTTTATTATACACTGACAAATATATTGCTAGATTTTTGGAACTGACACAAGGAAAAGTAACACTTTAGTTTAACACGATGGTGGCGTAGTGGGCTAAAGCACTTAACTGGTAATCAGAAGGTTGCTGGTTCGATACCCACATCCACCACCATTGTGTCCTTGAGCAAGGCACTTAACTCCAGGTTGTTCCGGGGGGATTGTCCCTGTAATAAGTGCACTGTAAGTCACTTTGGATAAAAGTGTCTGCCAAATGCATAAATGTAAATGTTATCAGCCTAGCAAACACGGTTATCCTGTTTTATAATATCAGCCTATAACTTATTTTTAGATACATTACTTAGCTACATTATCTACATAATTATATTATCTCAATAAAAAATGTTGTTTTGGTCCTGAAATATCCATGCATTATTTTTGAACCATCTTCTACAATGTGCAGAGTTTTGATGGTCTTACCATGTCTAACCACTTTACTCTGTTATTCTGTGTGTGTTTGTGCAGTTTATTCATGGCTGGCTGATTCTGTCTTCTCTGATGTTGCTCTTCTGGTTCAGCTTCATGTATCTAGGGTAAGATGCTGCTGAGCTTTGCTGTTGTATCATATTGCTGTGTAACTGATCTTCCTTTTGAAATGGCTTAAAAGTTATCCGCAGCGTTCACTTTGTGAACACAAGAAAGAATATTTAACACTTTTTTTTTTCATTTATGCGATACATAGTAATAGACAGCTACTCTATATTTATCTACATATATTTTGTACTAAAACATTTAAAAGCATGTAAAATGCCACGTAGAGACTTCAATGAACATTTCTGTAGTATTATGATGCAAATGAATCATTGACTTGACACAACTGAAACAGACCGTTTGAAAGAACTGATTTGCTGAAATGAATAGAGGTTTCCAACTATGTCAGCATTTTAATTGGGTTGTTTTTAATGAGGTTTAATTATATTTTTTTGCCACAGCTATTAGTAAACCTCATTGTCAAATAAAAAGCACATTTAAACCAGTGTAATATATATCAGCATCAATTTCAGTAACTGATCTGTTGGATTTTCGTTGTACAATGAACTCTTGCATTTCAAAAGATCCCATGACACGTTATTCCTCGTGACCCCTTTAAAGCAGATCTATTCCTATGTGTGAAGATTTAGTTGCTTTGAATGTGTTATGATAATACTTTTATTAAATTCTGATGAACGCTTTGCTTTTCAGAGAGGTTTTTAAGACGTATAACGTGGCCATGGATTACCCAACGCTAGTGATGATCATTTGGAACTTCGGCGTTGTGGGAATGATCTGCATACACTGGAAAGGCCCTTTACGGCTGCAGCAGGCCTACCTCATTGTCATCAGTGCTCTCATGGCGCTCATATTCATCAAATACCTGCCCGAGTGGTCGGCATGGGTCATACTGGGAGCCATCTCTGTTTACGGTACACTTGCCTGAATATCGAATGGCAAACCTTATGTGCAACGGTCAGTGTACTTGTTCACATGCTCTTGCATTTGCTTTTTTGGTCTTACAGATCTGATAGCAGTGCTTTGTCCGAAAGGGCCGTTGAGGATGCTGGTTGAGACCGCTCAGGAAAGAAACGAGCCAATTTTCCCCGCACTCATATATTCATGTACGTACAGAACAATGAAAACTAGCACTCAACAACAGCATGCAACAAGCAATTTGTCTGTCCACACGCAATGGGAAAATCAAAGCCAAATCAGAAGACATTTGATTGCTCTTAGTCGATTACAATTTGTAATCGCGATTAATCGCATAATTTTTTCACAGTTAATCGCGATTAATCGCAAATTTTAAAAGTGCTGAAATTTGACTCTACAGTATATATAAAGTACTTTTCCTGTCAGAATGCATTTATTTCCTTTATTTGGTCTGATTTACATGGAAGAGATAGCTTTTATTGCATCGGATAAGCCAACGTGTCCTGGCATTGTTCAACTCTACTGTTCCTTCAACTGATTTGCACCAGTTTGTACTACATCACCAGATGTGCACTCTACTAGTTCAGTCAATATAACTCCGCTCAAGATGGCTCGTGTGTACTAATAAAAGCACTGTTTGTCTTTCTCAGCGGCCATGGTTTGGATGGTTGGAATGGCTGATAATAGTAATCAGAATTTAGGTCAGTGAGTATTTTAGGACTTATATATATAGAAGACCATGAAAGTGAAATGTAATACAATTTAACCTACAGTATATTGGGGTGAGTAAACTATTGTTGTTATCTCAGCTGATGAAAGGCAGCACACTGAGGGTGAAGCCCGTGCACAGGAAGGGGTGGAGTCAGAAGATGATGCGTCTCAAGGAAGGAGGCGACGGTATTCAGCAGAAGAGGAGTTTGAGGAAGACCGTAAGTGGTTTCCATGACTACAGCCTCAACTTTCCAAAAGTCATTCCTAGAAATGAGAGAGCTTGTGTTGTAAATGGGGCTCGTAACAAAGAGGTTTTTACATCTTTCCACTCAAGTACAACTAGATGTATTCTGAAAAGCTTGTTGGTTGACCTCACAGGAGGGGTGAAACTGGGGCTTGGAGACTTCATATTCTACAGTGTTCTGGTTGGAAAGGCAGCGGCCACAGGAGGAGACTGGAACACCACACTGGCGTGTTTCGTTGCCATTCTCATTGTGAGTATTTCAGTTAGATTGTCAGATTCATCAAGGCCAAGATTGTTTTTAAGACCTAGTGTAATAATGAGTGATAGGCCGATATTAGCCAGGCCGATTAATTGGCAGATTTGAGATTATTTACATCAGCCGATAACTGTACCGAAGTCATTCCTCGTAGTGTCGGTTACAATATGTACCAACAGTTTTTTGGGGGTTTTTTTCTCCCCTTTTCTCTCCAATTTGGAATGCCCAATTTCCAATGCGCTGTAAGTCCTTTGTGGTGGCGTAGTGACTCGCCTCAATCCAGGTGGCGGAGTACGAATCTCAGTTGCCTCTGAGACCGTCAATCCGCGCATTTTATCACGTGGCATGTTGAGCGCATTATCGCGGAGTCATAGTGCGTGTGGAGGCTTCATGCTATTCTCCACGGCATCCATGCACAACTCGCGAGAACCACATTATAGCGACCACGAGGAGGTTACCCCATGTGACTCCACCCTCCCTAGCAACCGAGCCAATTCGGTTGCTTAGGAGACCTGGCTGGAGTCACTCAGCACGCCTTGGATTCGAACTTGTGACTCTAGGGGTGGTAGTCAGTGTCTTTACTCACTGAGCTACAAGTTTGTTTATAACTGCTTCCTCAACCATCTTGGATGATTTTTGTTACCGAGATCATTACAATTCTTTTTGGGGTGGCTTTTATTACAAATGATACAATCTTTCAGTATTTGCAGGATTGTGTTTATGATTCCTTGAAATACTGCCTACATAGACAGCTCACTAGGTTTTGGAACACCGCTATAGTCTCTATTGTTTGGTTGTTTTCAGGGTCTCTGCCTGACGCTCCTCCTGCTGGCCATTTTCAAGAAGGCTCTGCCGGCTCTTCCCATATCCATCACATTTGGCCTTGTGTTTTACTTCTCCACAGGCAATCTGGTACGGCCCTTCATGGACAATCTGGCAGCTCACCAATACTACATCTGACAGAAACCCTCTCAAACTCTGCGGACTCTATGAGAACACAAAGAGTGCCCTTTAGTCATTATGTTTAAATCAGATTCAACCTTTTTTTTTTTAGTTCTTATGAACCTGAGCTGGGTTCAGTCTGATCAGAGAAGCTGTAGCTGAGGGACTGGAATGATGAAAACGTATCAAAACAAGCAATGTCAGTCGCACATTACTATTTTGGCCTGTACTGAGCAGCTCTTTGGGTATACAGTAGTTTACTATTTTTGTTTTACCTCCTGACCTGGTAAATGACTGTGAGACCAGCATCCAGACAGGTGTCGGTCAAAGTTTTAGATCTCATAAATAACAATGACCTCTAAAATATGAAGGAGCAGAATGCTGCTAGACTCGGTCCAAAGAAAGAAGCCATATGTGGCCTCATCCAAGCAGACGCTGTTGTGTGTCAAAGTACTGTAGACTTGCCAGTGGTTAGTTTCAGTGTGCAATAAACTAATAACACCAATTGAATTTTGCCTTGCATAGTTTCATTTTTAGGATCGGCAACATTGCCCCATAAAAGTGTGTAGCATAGATTCACCGTGATTTTGCCAAGTGGGACATGTTTCTGGACCAACATGTTCATTGGTGCTGGATAGGGCCGTATCAATTATTCACAATGATATTACTGGTGATTATAAAATTGAGTAACCTTATAAACATTGCAATATTTGAATGCAGTTTTATTTGGCCTTTAAGCTTCAAAGCAAGCACAAAATGTTTCATTTTGGTTGCAGTTAGGTTACATCGCAGAACAACATTGTTAAAACATTTTTAGAAACCACACCTAAAATATGAAGGAACAAAAACGTACGTTTATACATATAAAATAAAACTACCTGGTAGGTTTTATATACACTCAAGAAATATTTAAGCCTATTTTTAAGATTTCCGCATTTCATAACAAAATTCCGTCAATTTAAATTTTGTAATGTTTAACAAAATTAAGTAAAAAATTTTTTATTAAAGATAACTTTTTGAGATTGATGAAATTTTGTTATGAAATTGAAATGCGTAAATCTTAAAATAATTATTATTTATATGTTTTGCCTCAAAATGTCAATATAACCCAATCTGCAGTATTTGTGGAACTTTATAAGATTTTCAAATAATATGATAAACGTAAAAAATTTAAATAAAAAAGTCAAAATAACATTTATTTTAAAAGTATATATGTAAAGTAATCCGACTGTAAGGTTAGGCTTTGGGCTGTAAAACATTATCATCAACTTATAATTTCCCATTTAATTTGATTTGATTCAGGAACATGGCCTGCTTGGTAAAATTAGTTACTGAAATTACTTTTTTTATATTATTTAAAAAATATATATTTTTTTTTACATTTTTGATTATGAAGATGAAAGGCAAGTTTACACGTATCAGTTTAGACATTTGATCAGGTCAACGTTTTTGTAATGAATACACTGGGTATGATGAGTCTCAACAGCCCGTTTACATCTAGAATAACTTCTAGACTGATCCATGGCCGGGATGCCAGCTCATATTAGTTGTTGGTGCCTTTGTCATTTTTCTGTGCCATAGAAATCGCTAGAGCGCGCACAAGAAGCAGAGCATTTGTGGCATGGATTGCAATATGTTATAAACACACGTGGACAATAGAAGTTAGTTTACGACTTTCAGGTCAACAGCGATGTGTTTTATTCTTAAGTTGAAGGATTTCGCTGCATTTCACATTTAACCCCATTGTCTGTCAAGAAGCATCTAATTACATGGGAATACAAATACATAATCACAATCATAATATGAATTCTCTTATTGAAAAGTGAATCAAATGCTCAGAGATTGAGCTCAAATACATTCACTGTATGAAGGTATCCTCTCAGCTTTTTAAATCTGTGTGAATTTCTTTTAACTATTAACTGAACTGACTGCTATCACACATTGTTGTATCGCTTTAAAGGGACAGTTCACCCAAAAATGAAAATTATCTCAATTTTCTCACCCTCACGCCATCCCAGATGTGTATGACTTTCTTCTGCAGATCACAGATTTTAAGAATATCTCATCTCTGTTGGTCCATACAATGCAAGTGAATGGTGACTAAAACATTGAAGCTCCAAAAATCACATAAAAGCAGCATAAAATGAATCCATAAGACTCTAGCGGTGAAATCCGTGTCTTTAGAAGTGATCCAATCTGGTTTGGATGAGAACAGACCAAAATCCAACTCCTTTTCACTATAAATCTTGACATCAGTCTCCTTGGCGATCACGATTACAAGCTTGATTATACTATTATGAGTAAATCATGAAAGAATTTTTATTTTTGGTGAACTGTCCCTTTAAGGAAACACAGCTGCTTAGGTTTGGTCTTTATTGTGAAGAAATTATATGAACCACAAATTAATATTTGGATTGTTTACAGTTCAAAAGAATTGTTTTCCTCTAGTTTTTTTGTTTACTATTGTCATGTACAGTGCTTGGTGTCACGTGTAATAAAATATCAAGCAAATGTATCTGAATGAAGGAATTTTTGACTACACATCCATTATATTTCTTGCAATTATTATTATTATTATTTCGTTTAATCACCTGAGCCAGATTTGAAGTTGGGTTACTAGCACATAAGCATCACCGTGCAATGCATCAGAGTACATGAACAACCAGCCAAACCTTTGTCTTTGAGGAGGTTTTTTCCCCCCCCTTTAAGTTTACCTGCTCAACCCAATAAAACATACATCTCTGCTTGAACATGTTTATTTGAGCTTAAAAAACTACAGTAACATTGGCAAACAAACAATCTGAAGAGTGTGACACCATTACATTTAAATTCACAACATGAAACTATAACAAAACTCTACAAGTGTTCCTCCACCTTGTCTTTAATTCCGCTCCTCAAACTGGGACTTGTTCTTCAGTAAGAATGCCGCTAGAAACTCGATTGGGTTTGGAGGCCTGAAAGAAGACAGAGACAGATACTTCAATTTGAACTGAGACAAAGTCATTTAATCCAAAAGTGCAATAAACAGCTTTTTACATCTTTTTTTTAACCTCAGGTTAAGGCCGCTTTTAACCCTGGGTTATGCAATGTTTCACTTGTAATTTAGAATGGGGATTCGTACAGTTTTCAGTATTGTGTCGTGTAATTTTAAGAGAAATTAAAGGTCTATAATATCCAAATGTAAAAACTGGTCCCTTGTGTTTGGGAAAAAAAACATATGGCTCATGCACACCTTTCCTTGGCGAGAACTGACAAGCCTTGCAGGAGGATAGGAACCACAGTTTGATCCAGATATGCTCGTGTCGGAAGGGTCTGCAGCGTCTGGGGGTCCACCTTCTGTTTGGTGACTTTCTCTGCAGTCGTTTTCTCATTTTCAACTATTCTCTGGAGAGACACATGCAAGCGAGTTCAACACTATCACAGAACAAAAGCCTCATTCAGATTTTCAAATGCAATCTTAGAGACTGTCCAGCTGTGGAAGTGGAGGGGGGTCAGGTTAAAACAGGTCTTGACAGGTTAAAAATCGCAGTTTTAAACAACATTTTTTATGCATGTTGAAACCAAACGTCCACTGATGTTCTACCTGAATGTTTTCAGTGAGGCCGTATTCTGCGTGAGGATTTTCTGAGACCTAAAAATGAACAAGAAGCACATTAGTAACAACTGATAAAGACAAACCAATAATAAATGGCCTAATGGCTACTTCATGAATTAGTGTTGTGATACTTACAGGAGTGTGTCCTTCCATGCTCTGCTCAGCATCAGTGTGCTCTGTAATCAGATTTTATAATGTGAATCATGACATAAGTAAAACCACATTTTGGGTTCAATACAAGTTAAGATCAACCTACAGCATTTGTGGCATAATGTAGATTACCAAAACTTTATTTTGACTCATTCCTCCTTTTCATATATATATATTAAAAAGCAGCAGCAAAAATTGAGTTTCCAATGAGGCACTTACAATGGAAGTGAATGGGGCCAATTTTTGGAGGGGTTCAAAGCAGAAATGTGAAGCTTATTACTTTATAAAGCACTTTAATTATTCTGTTAAAACTTGTGTATATTTGAGCTGTAAAGTTGTTTAAATTGTCATTTGACAGTTTTGTGGTTTACAACATTGCGTCGTCATGGCAACGTAGTAGTAAAATTGTTAATAACTTTACACAGAAAAAGTTAGTAAGTGATTTTATCACACTAAAATCACGCTAAAATGCATATGGTTTACATCTTGTGGTTACACTGTTGAAACAGTGAGTATTTTAATGTTTACCGATTGGCCCCATTCACTTCCATTGTAAGTGCCAAACTATAACCCAGACTTTTGCTTGAAGGAGGGACGAGTCAAAATTGATTTTTGTGGTAATCAACATTATGCCACGAATGCTGTCGGTTGATCTTAACTTGTATTAAACACGGGATATTCCTTTAAAGTCGCATTTTGTCAGTTCACTAAGTACCAAAAGTACCATGTAATGACGTAAATATGAAAATCAGTATCATGGTATTAACATCTAACAAAATAACTGAAACATGGTAGCGCCACAGCACTTTTAATAAGTATGTAAGGTTATTCATCAGGTTAAGGACCCATAAAAGGCACAATATTACACATAAGTGTGCAATTGGGCATATAAAGTCACAAGTATGGTTTCACAGATCTTGCTGCAGTCAATGGCGGGATTCAATGGACCATCAAAGAAACGCTAACCGATTACAATACTATAATGAATCAAACGCAGAGCTATAAAACTCAATATGGCATATTATCATAGGTGAGGTCTAAAAGCATATCAAACGTAAACTCTACACAATCTATGAATGTAAAACACACGACAAAGGTGAGAGACACCACTCACCATCCGCCATAGTTTGTTGATGGTTTCGACGCTGTTGACGTAGCGCATGCGCAAAAGAGCCGCTAGAAATAAGCGCGAGTGATTAGCGTCAAGTCTCTCTAGCAAGTCAGTCCACTGTCAGCCATCTTTTGGAACGTTCTCGAGAGGATATTTCCAGTCATGCCAGTACAGCTCATGCCTACTTGAATGGGTAAACAATGACATCTCAAAAACGATTGGCCAAGATTAAGATCAAAGAACATATTTCAAATCAGCAATATAATTTTATAATACCCGAATCATAAATTGTGCTTCTTTAAGTCATATAATGCTAAAACACGCAATTTTCCCGGCTCGTCTAGCTATTGCGCATGCGCGTTGCTTGACAGGCGATGTCTGTATTTAAAAGGTGATTGGCTCTTTTACCTGTAAGGCGGGACTTTCTTTCATCATCCGTTGACCGTTGGGCGCTAGAGCTTGTTGGTTGTGTGTGTTCCGATTTCTCCCATTCATTTGGAAAAGTTCAAGGCCCGGACGTTGTGAAATTCGTCTGATGCTGATAATAATTATAATATTTAATGTCTTCACTGTGTATTTTCAATTAATTGTAAATATTGTACAGATTGCTGCTAAAGTGGTACAAACTGTTTAAACAAATGACTTTATATAGACCAAAAAAGCGAAGATTCGACTTTCTGAGCCGCATAGCGCCATCTTGAGGAAGACACGTGCGGCTCACACGAATTTTTAAAATTGTATTTACTTTTTACTTATTTTATTTCGTATTTTTTCTATTTTTTTTTCTCTCATTTTATTTTTGAATTACAAGAACATGATATATTTACATACATACATATACAAGGAATACAAGATATTAAAATGTGCATTTGGAGCTGTATAAAAATAGTAGCACCTAAAAGATTTCCCAAAAATAAAAATCATTTTTTATCAATTTTAATTAAGATTATTATGATTATAAACATAATACAAACAAAGGGCAGTGAGCACTGTATAGAAAAAATTATAATAAAAAAAATACCAAAAAATGGCTTTTTACATTTATTTATGTATTAGCATATATACTGTATGTATACTTATATATATATATATTCCATTATTTTATTTGATGAATAATGTATAGGTGGTGGAAAAAAATTATCCCACACACAAAAAAAGAAAAAGTAATACATAATTGTGCTTACTAAAAAGACTGTAAATGGAATGTACAATGTAATGGGAAATGTATGGATAGACACAGTAAAGAAAAAATAAAAAGGAAAAATAATGAAAAATAAATATTTACATGAAATAAAATTACAAATGAAATAAATAAACAAAATAAATGCTCAATCATTCATATATATATATATATATATATATATATATATATATATATATATATATATATATAAAAATTCTCAATTTGCCAAAGATATAATGATGGTAAAATGGGGTGATTTGTCCATGATGTAACAAACCTTTGATTAATAATTTGATTCCAGAAGGTATTGGCAGATATTACCGTAAATAATTGTTTAGTATGGCATGTAAAACAATGTTTAAAAGTAAAAGACGTATAATTCAATAACTCGCCAGAATCATCAAATAAATCACTGACCATGTCTTTCTGTAAAACTATTCTTCATAAAAAAAGTGATTTGTTTCTGTGAAAAGTGTATTTATTATTCCAGATGATGGCGTTATCGGAGTGAGTGTGCGCTAGTTTCCACTGTAACAAGACAGAAATGCAGATAACTTCAATGGAAGTTTAGATAGTTGAAAGTCACATTTAAGTAAAACTTCAATACCACCTAATTCCTTAAACATAGTCGCTGGAACTGTAAACCAAAAACTATTAAGAGTTTTTTTTTTTTTTTTTTTTTTTGCCATTTCAATTTTAACAATCCATTAATTTGTTCAAAATCAATTATATTTAAGCCACCTTTGTTATATGACTTAACCATATCAGTTTTCTTGATAAAATGAGATTTATTCTTCCAAATAAAATTGTATAAAGCTCGATTAATTCATTTGGATACAGAGGAAGATGGGGCTAAAGCAGTTGCTGGAAAAACGACCCTCGACAAAAACTCTGATTTGGACAATAAAACTGTTGGTCTCTTTGTAACCAATTATTTAAAATTATTTTGGCCTTTTTTAACTTATCTATAAAATGTACTTCCACGCATCTCTCTGTGTTTCTCGTAATTGTAATAAATCAGAAAAATTAATCGTGCACATGCTAGACAAATGTATGTCATCATTTGTCGCCCCGTGAACTCCTACGTCATTAGCGTGAGACCGTATTCACCAAACACACAGCAACATCCGCAATCTCTGCGAACGACAACAAACCGAAGAACCGGAGAACCGACTTCACCGAGAAATAACGCTCTTCTTTCTCAAACACTCTGTCAGTTATGGTATGGAGCCCGAATCGGGTGAATGAGTTCTGGGGACGTAGCGAGACACAGAGGATCAGCGCGTACGGGAGGACACACCTGCGGACAGGTGTCTGACCGAACCGACTGCGCTCCGCTGGACCAGCTGCGCTCTCTCATCCGAACCGTGTACTGGCTCCCGGTGTCCCTGCTGCGGGCTGTCCTCCTGCTCCTCGTGTGGCTGTACCGTCCGATCCACCGAAGCATGGCGGCCAAAACTAAAGATGTCGGTTCCGAGGGCTGCGATAACACCGGAGAGCAGATCAGAAACTATCACAAACAAGCGTTTGAGTTCATCTCTGTGGCTCTACAGATCGATGAGGATGACAAAGGTATCCGCCTTTATTACAGCCTTCATTGTTTTCAACTGTGTGAAGTTTACTTTACTGAAGACTTGTATGTTTGTTGACATAAAGTGCCTACTAAGCACTTTATACTATGGTAGCAAGTAGTAACCAACTTGAAAGTACCTTGTAAATATATATATATATATATTACGACGATAACTATACCAATTGTTTTTATCTTCAATGGTGAATGAATATAGTTGTGCCTCATTATCATGGTTAGACTAAACCAATTTAAATTATGTGCATTGTAAATGTTTTAATAATAATATTTAAATGTATTATTAACCAATAAATCTTTTATGTAGAAAAGTGTAAATGTAGATTAAAGAAAATAAAAATTTTCAAACCAAGATGAGAATTCAATGGGATTTGAGCATCTTAAGCATTTGGTACCTTAATATTCTTTGAAGTACCTTAAAACATTTTTGTTGTTTATGACGATACCGATTACTTGTAATGTTTAATTTTCGAATAATCAATAAGCAGAAGAAGTATTTTATTTAATGCTTCATTTCTGCTTTTTACCTTAAAAAATAGATTAATAATTAGTAAACTATAATAAAAATAATATTATGAATGTTTTAATAATAATTTCCTTTTATAAGGTACCGATAAACCGTTTTGGTAGAACATTTTAATAGAAGTTAGTACGAAGTCAGAAGTTTATACACAAGTCATTAAAACGCTTTTATTTTCTTTTTTTAACCACTTTTTAATATTTTTCAATGATTTAATATTGCAAACTATAGTTTTGGCAAGTCGTTCAGGACATCTACTTTGTGCATAACACAAGTCATTTTTCCTACAATTGTTTACAAACAGATTGTTTCACTTTTAATGGACTATATCACAATTTCAGTGGGTCAGAAGTTCACATACAATAAGTTAACGGTGCCTTTAAGCAGCTTGGAAAATACCAGAAAATGATGTCAAGCCTTTAGACAATTAGCTTCTGATAGGAGGTGTACTGAATTGGAGGTGAACCTGTGGATGTATTTTAAGGCCTACCTTCAAACTCAGTGATTCTTTTCTTGACATCAATGGAAAATCAAAATAAATAAGACCTCAGAAAAAATATTGGACCTCCACAAGTCTGGTTCATCCTTGGGAGCAATTTCTAAACACCTGAAGGTACCACGTTCATCTGAACAATCAATAGTACACAAGTATAAACACCATGTGACCACACAGCCATCATACTGCACAGGAAGGAGACGCATTCTGTCTCCTAGAGATGAACGTACTTTGGTGATAAAAGTGCAAATCAATCCCAGAACAACAGCAAAGGACCTTGTGAAGATGCTGGAGGAAACAGGTAGACAAGTATCTATATCCACAGCAAAACGAGTCCTATATCAACATAACCTGAAAGGCTGCTCAGCAAGAAAGAAATCACTGCTCCAAAATCACCATTAAAAAAGCCAGACTACAGTTTGCAAGTGCTCATGGGGACAAAGATCTTACTTTTTGGAGAAATGTCTTCTGGTTTAATGAAACAAAAATTTAACTGTTTGGCCATAATGACCATCGTTATGTTTGGAGGAAAATGGGTGAGGCTCGCAAGCTGAAAAACGCCATCCCAGCTGTGAAGCATGGGGGTGGATGCATCATGTTGTTGGGCTGTTTTGCTGCAGGAAGGACTGGTGCACTTCACAGAGTAAATGGCATCATGAGGAAGGAAAGTTATGTGGATATATTGAAGCAACTTCTCAAGACATCAGTCATGAAGTTAAAGCTCGGTCCCAAATGGGTCTTCCAAATGGACAATGATGCCAAGCATACCTATTAGTTAAAAAGTCTAATGTGAATAATGTGGTATATGAATACAGTGATTGACATGATTACCATCTGATACTGTACAATGGTACTGCCATAGTACATTTTTGTAAGGCTCTCTTGTGCTTTGTAGGTATCTGGATAAACAGGAATTATTATACTACATTGTTGCAGCACTGCAAATTGTACTAGATGTTTTGCTTGGATTGGTTTTACTTTCACTTCATCTGCTCTGGAAGATTTGAGCTCAGCTCCAATGTTTGACCGTGAACGACCAAGTTCAAGCACTATTTTGCTGCATGGTTTTACAAACTCGGCCCCAAAAGCTTACATCGACTTACCAGGTTGAGCCGGGCCCATTCGGCTGGTAGTCCATCTGATCTACCGTCTAAACCAGCTTGAAGCAGCTAATGACCATAAATAGCCTGTTTCGACCAGATAGAATCCATGTCAAGTTGGATTCTCTTGCAAAGACTTCATAGTTATGGTCTTTAATGTTAAAAGAGCTTTGACTCTTGCCAGTTTAGACACAATTCTCTCAGATGATGATCTGACATGGGATCAGATCTTGGACCACAGCCATTATAAACCCGAACTCAAAGCTGTCTTGTGGTCAGTGCGCAGTTAAAGCCCTGATTTGTGTGATCCCTGGGATCAGTACAGTGGAGTGGCCTGATTCAGGTTGACAGGGATTGTCTACGTCAGCAGTCCAATGGAAAATGTGAACCCCCCGTGCCGGCACTCACTCTGCTACGCACACGAGCAGTCTCATTTTTTGCATACGTGTTATCATATTTTTCAATCATTGCATAATATGCTGATAACAGTAGACAATTGACAGCATTTGTTGTGAGAATTTCACCTAACAACCTGTCAATAACATGGTGAGGTCATATTTTACTCCAAAATAAAAATACATTATTTTTAGCATGATGATAACGCCAATTTTAACCATATATTTTTTATATTAAGCATCCTTAATTAGGTTTTTTTATGAAAAAAATAATTATATCTTGTCACGATGCTAAAAATCGTAATATTTTTAAAAATGAGTGTTCATTTTCATGAAAATAAATGTCTTTTTTTTTCCTTGAGATTTTATGACATGTGACCTAGAGATGTTTTTGTGAGATTCACTTTGTCATATCACAAGATTATGTGGCTTTTCACTCTGTAGTGTCATTGTGTAGATGGTGAGAGACGCCAGCACTTTACCATCAGTTAACAAGTAACTCTCTTCAAAAGATTCATCATCTGATTCTCTGTTTTGTCATGCCCTGAGGCATATGGTTGGACCATGCATGACTTCTAGCATGTACTGTTTTGTTTTAAGGGTGACTTTCCAAACTTGAAGTCCTTTCGTCTGAAAGC
The DNA here is from genome assembly GCA_032164185.1 of Moxostoma hubbsi. NCBI lineage: Eukaryota > Metazoa > Chordata > Actinopteri > Cypriniformes > Catostomidae > Moxostoma > Moxostoma hubbsi. Next base: position 8,083,481 of record JAVLUX010000012.1, read on the forward strand.
TGGCCTGTTTGTTTTGGAGCTTTAAAATAGTGTAAAAAATAATATAATATAGTGTGTTTTTTTATGTGTAATTTATTGGAAAGATTTACAACGGTACTTTGCAATACTAGTGTGCTGGTTAAGGATTGCATGAATAACATTCTGTATTTATAATCCATAGCTAATGGAGAATGCGTGTGTATTGTGTCTAACATTGTATGTGATGTTATAGGGGATAAGGATCAAGCGGTGCAGTGGTACAGAAAAGGCATCGCTGAGCTGGAGAAGGGCATCCATATCCAGGTCACTGGTACTGGTGAGATAATTCAGTCATATTGATTTCCATTAGGGTGTAAACAAACTACATCACGTGTTTGAATTACACTAGCTTGTGTGTGTGGTTAAAATGAGTTCACTGTTTATTTCAAGTCTGCATGGAACCTGTGTGATATGCTTCAATTTAATTTCATGGTATTTCAAATGTTTCCAAAAACAGTGATTGCACGAGAGTTTTGCACAGGAATTGTAGTATTGGTTGTAATTGTACTTCCAAAATGTTTTTAGTCAAGTTTAATCATCATGAATTCACAATTGACACTATTTACCTTCTTAATGCACATTCCTGGCCTTGTTGTGTATGATAAATCAGTGCATGTTATTCTAAATTGAAAAAAATCGAAATGTTATAACTTGCTCCATCTCTGAACTAACTGTTTTGGCTGACATCACCAAGACCAATTAACTTTTTAACTCCTCCCTGTTTCCATTCTGGTATGTAACACGCACTATTTGTGATCAGTGTTGGGTAAATTGCTCAATAAATGTAATCCACTAAAAATAGCTAATTACTTCTCTACAGTTGTACTTGGATTACTTAACTGATTACTTTATCTGAAAGTAATCACACAAGTAATTACTTTACATTTAAGTTACATTCTTAAACACTTTTTACAGAAATGTTTTTGTTTTTCTCTTAGCTATTTCATAGTTATATGCAAGTCATGCACTTAACTCGGCAGGTTTCTCCATTTCAATGACTCGTTAGGGGTGGGCACCCTTCAGCTGTCATAGAAATGCAAACAAATATACATATGAACATAATTTATGTTTTGAAAGCAACCCAAGAAATGTACTTAAAGGTAAATAACTGAAAGTCCATAACTGTAATCTGATTTCAAGAATTTTAAATGTAATGAGTTACACTTCTTTGGTCTGATTAAGTAGATTACAGTAACTAATTACTTTGTAATCAGATTACTCCCATCTATGTTTGTGATCCAAACTATTTTTTTGATTTTTCTGATGCATCGGAAAATCGATATTTGTACCCACCCCTACTTTAAAGCTAGATGAAGAAGCTTCTGTAGAGCTTAATAAAAGTTCTTCATCTGGCTGTTTTTAGGCGAGAAGGCTGACAGAGCCAGACGACTTCAGGACAAAATGGTCAGCAACCTCAACATGGCCAAAGACCGACTGGAGCTTCTGGGTAAGCAGATACAGTGAGTTCAGGAGGACATCTAAAAACATTGAGTTGATTAACGTAGTTGTGCTTCAGTCTGGGGTTTTAGCCAGCTATAAGTTTTATGTTCACAGAACGTTATCCTAACGTTCCAGTCATGTTCTGAAAACGTTATACGAAAGTTCCGGGGATTTTCAAAACGTTTGTAACATTTTAAGAACGTTTTTTTCATGGATAGAGGAACGTTCCGGAAACATTGTAGTAGTACAATGTAGTAACGTTTAAACAACATTCCACTAATGATTATGAATAATGTTTTCAGTGTTCCCAGTTAGCTGCTTTGTTTATGTTAGTTTTAAGTGATCCAAATCCATTTTTTATCCATTTAATAGTGAAGTGTGTCATTTCTGCACATCTAGAGACACCAAACACAATTGTAAGAATAGTTTGATTTTGGGTGGTGATTGCCCATGCAAAACTTGCTAACACAATGTCAGGATGTTGCTATGGGGCTTAAAAATAACACACTTTACCTTCTATTCTTTCTAATATATACACACAACATGCAGCGAGACCCTTGTTCTTATCTTAACATTCCTCTTTCCGTATATTACTCTTTGCATGCGTGTTGTTGCTTTGAATCAAACTGTTCTTCTTTGATTTGGTAATGGTTTGACATGTTTTTGTGAGATTCACCTTCTCAAATCCCCGTTCATTTGCTTTTTGATCCCTTCTGGTCTTTTTGGTTACTCTGTACTCTCTTCTCTGTCCTGTATTGCGATCAAAAAGCCAAACTGCTTCCAAAGTCCCCAGTAGAGGGCTGCTCTGACCCCGCTGGCCTGTCCTTCTCCAATGGGAACCTGCGGCCAGGTGGGTGTTTCATCTAGGGTGGGTTGGGAGATTCTGGCATGTGTTCTGTATGCTGTCAATGGGCGATCAGAGAGACTGATATTTGTCTTTGCATTTTTTATGCTGATGCTGGTGGGGGGGGGGGGGGGGGTGCTGGCCGCTCACTAAAGCTACTCCCCCCTGCTCGACAGATACATGGGGCGTAAAATTTAGTTTTGCATAAATGCTCAGAAATGGGTTGCTGCACCCCTGCTTGCACATTTATATATTTATAACCTCTTTATGTGCACAGAAAAGAGCAACTTTTTTGTGTGTATATGTGCAATATGTGTTTGTAATTGCAGGCAATGGAGCTGTTTCTAAAAAGACACTCACGTGTACAAGACAACCACATCTATGGCCCAAAAACCCACCCAAACCTCACAGTGCCCCTGTAACTAACCTACGCCGCACACCTTCTACCGGTCACACCGGCAGGATCGGCCAACAGAGCAATCAGAAGGTTAGTTAAGTAGGGACCAGACTTCAGGTCAGGGGCACATTGTTACAAAAAGCTAGGTGATATATTAAATATTTACAATATATTTCAAGTTAGTTCGTCCACAGTATAAAAATTCTCTCATCATTTACTCCCCTTCGTGCCATCCCAGATTTTTTTGACTTTCTTCTGCTGAACACAAATGAAGATTTTTAGAAGAATATCTCCGCTCTGTAGCTCCAGTAGCAAGTGAATGGTGGATAGAACCATAAAGCACATAAAGGCAGCATAAAAGTAATCCATATGACTCCAGTGGTTTAATCCATGTCTTTTGAAGCACTTCAATTGATTTTGGATAACAAAACTGGGTATGGGTAGCTCAGTGAGTAAAGACGCTGACTACCTCCCCTGGTGTCACAAATTCAAATCCAGGGCGTGCTGAGTGACTCCAGCAGAGTCACATGGGGTAACCTCCTTGTGGTCATTAAAATGTGGTTCTTGCTCTCAGTGGGGCGTGTGGCGAGTTGGGCGTTCCAAATTGGGGAGAAAAGTGTAGAAAAAATAAAACTGATTAATGCATATGATTTAAGTAAAATGTATTAAAGAACATATTTTCAGTCTATTCAAACATGTTACCACATTTTATTTCACTGTATTCCACAAAAATCTCCATTTTAAGACCTATCAGAGCAAATGCATGAATATAGAGATGAAGTACGTTGAATATCAAGGCTGTCAAAGGCTGAAAAATATCAAGAAAAACTTTTAGCTGTTTCTCCCAGCCCTAATATTAGACTGCAAGAACTTCTCACTTAGACAGGAAAAGACCATGTAACTGACCTGGAACTTTTTGTTGCGGTGTGTTTGGTTTTGTAGGGTCCCTCCACAAGAGGTGCTAACAGACCGAACAGTAAAGCCAGCCACGCCCCCACTGCATCGCCTCAGAAGAAAAGAGACATCAAGAACTTAAAAAATGTGGACGGCAAGCTGGCCAACCTTATTCTCAATGAGATAGTGGACAGGTAACATTGGATCACCCGCTGTAGTCATTGTACATTATTTTTAGGCACACCTGGAACTTTGAAAATGTTGATGAGCGTTTGTGTGTTTGTTTCAGTGGGTCTACAGTACAGTTTAAGGACATCGCAGGGCAGGAGTTGGCTAAGCAGGCCCTGCAGGAAATTGTCATCCTGCCTGCAATACGTCCAGAGGTCTTGTCTCATTTGCTTACAGATGTGGAGCAATGTCGAAACATTTCGCATTAATACTGAATTCGGCTGATGAATGGCTCGTCCTATCTGAATTCAGAGTTGTAACTGAATCGCTGTTTCCTAATTCGAGTCTTTTGTTTTTAACTCCACTTTACAGACTTTTCATTTTAATTTGTATAATCTTTTGGTTTGTGTTCATGAAGTTACGAATATAAAGAAAAAATGTTCAAATGAGATAAAGGCCTGTTCATTTATGACATATTTAATTCACACAACATGATCATTTAATATGTAAATATAGTATATTTTTCATTGAATTTCAAGCAAAAATACCTAGATATATAAAAATCGAATTCAGAAATCTGCAAAAATTAATAATAATAATTGTGCACTCAATATTTAAACTACACATTTGGCTTGAGATTATTAAACTCCTTTATAAATGACTTGCATTACATGCTCATAATAACTTATTTTTGGGTTATCTTCAGCTCTTTACTGGTCTTAGGGCTCCTGCAAGAGGTCTCCTCCTATTTGGCCCCCCTGGCAATGGAAAAACTATGCTGGTGAGACACAAAATAACACTTTTATAGATTCATATTTGTATATACTGTAATAAGAGCAAAACAATATTATTTCCTCACAGGCTAAAGCGGTTGCGATGGAATCTAACGCCACCTTTTTCAACATCAGTGCTGCCAGTCTCACCTCCAAATATGTGAGTAGATGTTTGTGTACTATTGTGTAGTACACAATAGTACATAGCACATTTCTCCTGAAATGCTATTTTCTCCTAAAGTCTATTGTGAGTGATTAAGGCTATTCCACGCATTACTGTTTTGAAAATATAATCTCTGACCAGGATAGAGAGGGAAGTGGACGGCCCAGATGCACAATAAAAAGACGAGTAAATCACAGTCTCTAGTTTGAGAAACAGACTCCTCACAGGTCCTAAACCAGCAGCTTCTAAATGCCAAAGACCTGCATTGCTGCAAGAGGATTCTTGTACAAACAGAACATTTTAAGAACACATATATTTAAATAGAAAAGGCCATTTGTAACTTTCTAAATCATCTCTAAGCTACATAATGTGCATTCCTATTTCCTATATCTAGTTTGGTTGAACATTGGTGTCTTTTATCGTAATGCTATTGCCTGTCTAAAAACATCCATTACATATGGTAAAATCACTGTAACACTCATATATTCATATATTTGCATTCATGTTTTTATGTGTTTGTGTGCATGCAGGTGGGAGAGGGTGAGAAACTGGTTCGAGCTCTTTTTGCCGTCGCTAGGGAACTGCAGCCGGCAATCATCTTCATAGGTGAGAACTATCAGTTTGATTAATTCGTGCTTCAGGACTTGTGTGTTCCTGTATATGTTATTAATGTTGATTTTGCTGCAGATGAGATTGACAGTTTGCTGTGTGAGAGAAGAGAAGGGGAGCATGATGCCAGCAGAAGACTCAAAACGGAGTTTCTCATCGAGTTTGATGGAGTAAGTGGACCGGACTGTGAATTATTCTTCAGAACCAGTTCTTATCAATGACTGGTTCACAAATGGGTCTAAATGATTCAGTATCAGTTTGAATGATTCTTAAAAGTCATGGAAAGCCATTGGTTGAAAAGTGTGGGAACCCTGTAAATATTCGGTGCTAAATACTTTGACGTAAATTCTTATTGTGTTATTAAACTAGATAGACAAAGATTGGTGAATGTAGCTTGAAAGCTGTAAAGGAGTTACAAGAGACAATTTTGCGATTTTGGAAAACCCCTAAACCATGTCTGTAGAATAACGTTATGCTGGCTTTGTCAAACCAACGTAATATGTTTTTTGGTATGCCAGTCTGTTATGGGTGATATCAGATATTTTGGTTAAACCCACCCCTTCTCAAATGGCACATAGAAACAAAAGGAACTGTGCTTGGTCACACGTCAGTCAGATGATCTCGTCCTGGCCAAGTGGGGAATTTTTGACCTGCACGAGCTGTAAATTGGACCAAACCTTATACAAAGAGTGTGTGTGTGTGTGTGTGTGTGTGTGTGTGTGTTGTAGGTTCAATCAGGAGTAGATGATCGAGTGTTAGTAATGGGAGCCACTAACAGACCACAGGAGCTTGATGAGGCTGTTCTTAGGTATGTCGACCTTTTGACCTGTAATCTTGCTACTTCTATTCTACACCCTCTGAATGGATTGTGAATGGCTGTTATACTTTGTGTTCACAGGCGATTCGCTAAACGCATTTATGTGGCTTTACCTTCAGAGGAGGTACTGTGTTCACACACTGTGTATTAATGGTGTAAGGTTGCCAATTCATTAATGAAGTATACAGGCACTAATAAGTTGTGTATGTGTATTTCAGACTCGTTTGAAGCTGCTTATGAACCTCCTTGGTAAACACGGTAACCCTTTAACTCAGAAAGACCTGAGTCAGTTAGCCAGGTAAAAGCCAGCACTATAATTACGCATAAGCAAATGAGACTAATTAATATTGCATTTCATTTGAATGAGGCCTGTGCGACTCGTTTTCAGGATGACTGATGGTTACTCCGGCAGTGATCTGACCTCACTGGCTAAAGACGCAGCTCTTGGTCCCATACGAGGTGTGTTTGCATCCGATACAGAGATTTTATTAGCGCAACGTTAAGTCATGAAATGAGTCGAGTTGAACATTTTGTCAAGTAATCATATCCTGTTTTCCTTTCCAAAACAGAACTGAGGCCTGAACAAGTGAGGAACATGTCAGCCAATGAGGTAGAGGATTTGTTTTGTTTCTTAAAGGGAAAGTTCAACCAAAAATAAAGATTCTGTAATCATTTAGTCACACTGATATCATTAGAAACGCATTTGAAGATATTGTTTCAGCGAGTGTTCCCACTGCTCATTTCCATATAACAGAAGTGGATGGTGACTACGGCTTTCAACCTCCAAAAAGGACGTTATAGGGATAGTTCAACTAAAAATAAAAAACTCACCCTCATGCCATCCCCGATGTGTTATGACTTCTTTCTTCTGCAGAACACAAATAAAGATTTTTAGAAGAATATCTCTGCTTTACAGGTCCATACAATGGAAGTGAATGGTGACTAAAACTTTAAATCTCCAAAAAGCACAAAGGTGGCATGAAAGTTATCCATTTGACTCCTGTGGTAAAATCAATGTCATCTGAAGTGATCCAATCGGTTTTGGGTGAGAACAAACCAAAATAAAACTCACTTTTTCACTGTACATCAAGCCATTTCATTCTCTTGGCTCAATCATGATTTTAAGCTCAATTACGCTTGAAATCGAGCTTGAAATCATGATCACCAGGAGACTGCTGATGTCAAGATATATAGTGTAAAAGGAGTTATAACTTGGTCTGCTCTCACCCAGAACTGATCGGATCGCTTCTGAAGACATGGATTAAACCACTGGAGTATTATGGATTGCTTTTATGTGCTTTTGGAGCATCTGGTCATTATTCACTTGCATTTTATGGATCTACAGAGCAGAGATATTATTCAAAAAATCTTTGTTTTCTGCAGAAGAAAGTAAGTCAACCACGTCTGGGAAGACATGAGGGGAACTGATGAGAGAATTATCATTGTTGGGTGAACTCTTACTTTAAAAGTAGTCCAGTTTATGCTATAATGCGCTTAATATTCCAAGTTTCCCGAAGCTTTGTGAGGAACAGACCCAAATGTACATTGTAATTCATTTCAAAATGTTCCCATCCACCACAGCTCTAAAAATCTATTTCATGTTTCTGCACATTCAAACAGAAGTTTTCTCACAAACTTATTTTTTGATTGAACTGTTATGGTGCGTTCACATACAACACGAAGCAAGCGTTTCACGTGGCACGATTACATACAAAGTCAATGCAAAGATGCGAATTCGCGCAGGGCGCCGCAAATGACGCGACTCGAACCCGCGAAATCGCTTCATTCGTGTATTTGCGCAAGTTGAAAGTTTTCAACACGAGCGAGAAATTCGCATGACGCGTTGTCGCGTAAGCCTATCAGCATTGAGATTGTCCGGACGTCACTGACGTAGTAGCGGAAGAAATCTGGAAAAATTGATAAATTGTTGTAGCGGTGTTTGGGCACCCGGAATTGTTTGACACAACGTCATACATGTACAGAGACCGGACAAAAAAATATATCGCTTGGAGGAAAGTGAGCGAGGAATTTGGATTACCTGGTAAGTTCTGAAAATATGCGCAATGAGCCAAGTCGTAGAAGCCCCTCCTCCCGTCCTTTTCCGGAAGAGGAAGTGGAATACTCGCGGGTTTGAGTTACTCGCGCGAACGCGAGTTTGGAATAGCATACTACTTTTACTATTTTTGCTGCATATAGTATATACTGTATACTTTGGCATAGAAATGTATAGAAATAGTATTGTAGTATAAAAGAATGTGCTTTCAAATATAGATGTTTATTGCTAATAATGTGTAATTTATTACATATTATTTGGAAAAAAATAAAATATTGCATTTTTAAACAGAGAATGTTTTTCTCAAGTTCTCTTCTTTCCCGGCTCCTGTTCAGATGAGGAACATCCGCTTCTCTGATTTTATTGATTCGCTGAAGAGGATAAAGCGCAGTGTCAGTCCTCAGACGCTGGATCAGTACGTGCACTGGAACAGAGAGTACGGAGACACAACGGTCGTATGACGTCACTTGATCTTATGCTCCTACAGCACTATGGAAGGAAGTGAACTTTTCTTTTTAATAAAGACATGGAATACAATTTTATATTTGACCTTTTCTAAGACTTCTACCTTTTCAATTGAGACATTTGTAGCTCAAAGTCACAACTTTGACTGTTTTGATTGAATTACTCCCAGAGCTTGAGATCTCAAACCATGTGGACAAAAAAAGCATGATGAAACCACGATGTGAGGTGCATTTTTGACCTGCATTTTTTTTAAATGTTAAATTGTGCTTTTCTACAAAACTGAGCTCTTTCCTTTTTTCTGCACCCGCCTTGATTCATATGTAATCTGTAAATCATTTGTGACCAACAGTCTGTAGTGTTTCTGTGTGTTATATGCAGATGCATTTGTTCCTTAATCATAGTTTTATTGGTAGATGTGACTTAAGATGAACCAAATTCTCAGCTGTGGGACAGAAAATGATTTTTGTTGTAGTCTGATGGGCATTTGTAGCTTTTTGTCTTTTCACGGTCAAACAACCCAATTACCCTATCTGATTTACCCCCTACTGCCAATATTTTAATACATTTAAGTCTTTGTTTGATCATTAAATATGGCAAATGGTTTCAAATGCAACGTCTGCAGCTGCCATGGAATGAATGCCAAAAGGCTTCAATGGTTGAATCTCATGAAACGAAAGAAGTCCACGTTTAAATAACATTAGTTTTTTGACGAAAATGAAAATGAGACATCATGTAGTTTTACTGTTGCTCGGTCACCCAAAAATAACAATTCCCTAATTTACTCACCCTCATGCTATCGCAGATATGTATGATTTTCTTTCTTCTGCAGAACACAAATTAAGATTTTTAGAAGAATATCTCAGCTCTGTAGGTCCATACAATGCAAATGAATGGTGACCAAAACTTTGAAGCTCCAAAAAGCACATAAAGGCAGCATAAAAGTAATCATTCGACTCCAGTGGTTTAATCGATGTATTCTTAAGCAATCCAATAGGTTTTAAGTGAGAGAACAGACCAAACTGTAACTCCTTTTGCTCTGTAATTTCATGACATCAGCAGTCTCTTTGGCGATCGTGATTTCAAGCTTCCTAGCGCCATCTAGTGTTCTGCGTATGTGTAACGGGAGCCAGCTGGTAGATAGCTGTGCAGTGTGTAACCCTCACTCTCCTGACCTCAAGAGGTGCACTAGAGGCTGTAGCCTTTAGCCTCCTTGTTAGCGCACCCACCTCCCACCCTTCGAGTCCTGTTCGGAGCAGGGCGTCCAGGGCCGGTTACATATGCGTCAAGTACTAGGATGTTTTCATGCTTGAAATGCAATAGCAAGATTTACAGTGTAAAAGGAGTAACATTATGGTCTGTTCTCACCCAAAATGGATTAGATTACGACTGAAGACATGGATTAAACCACTGGAGTCGTATGGGCTACTTAAACGCTGCCTTTATGTGCTTTTTGGAGCTTCAAAGTTCTGATGTGAGGACTTGCAGAGCTGAAATATTTTTCTAAAAATCTTCATTTGTGTTCTGTAGAAGACAAAGTCATCCACATCTGGGAATAGTATTAGATGTGATCCAGGAGCTGTGTACAGTGTGAGCCATCGAAGAGACTAGTCTATCCCTCACAAGTTTATTCCCTTCCGAACATAATTAAGCGGGTCTGGAGTTATGCTTATTGATAAATGAATGCTTATAAAATGTATCGTTTGATCTCTTGATCAGAAACAGTTCAAACTGCAGTTATATATGGATTAACAAAGGCTGCGAGTTTTCCCGTTTACAGCCACTCGAGGGCATCAGCTGTTGAGACTGTATATGAATGTCTTCCTTAAACTTGACAACTGGTATCAAGATATTGTTAGTTGTATAAATGTTTTTCAGGAACTTTCAGTCAATGTTTTGAAATGTATGCAGTGTTACATTATGCAATGATTTGATTCATTTGTAAAGTAAATGAACATTCTTATAAACGACTCCCTAATGTTATGCAACTTTCTTCTGCAAAAAAATGTAATTAAAACACCTTAAACATGTTATAAATTTATACTCCCTCAATTCACTAGGGAGTCCTGATTGTTGAATAAAATAAAAAGACCAAAAACCAAACCAGTCTCTCTCTAAAGGGGAAAACTGTCCTTTTCACTTTAATAAATGACAGATATTCAGCACAGCCTTCCCCATATGTATATTCTCTTAAAGGAATAGTTCACATAACAGTGAAAATTGTCATTCACGCTTCCCTATGTATGTGTTTATATTACAAATACATAACAGTTCCGTCCAGTTGAATTGTGTATTTTGCCTAAAATAGCCAAAAATATTTAAAGATGTTTTGAAGAATGTTCACACTGCTCTTTTCCATGCAACAGTTCATATTGACCGTACGTGTCAAGCTTTAAAAATGGACAACAAAGCACCATAGAAGTAGCTTATATAAATTGTAAGCTACTGTCTTTTAATGCCATATGATAGTTAACTTATTCTTGAGATAGGGGACAAAACATCCTAAAAGTCCCTTTATGTTAGAAATCAAGAAATTCATGTAAATAAAAATACTGAAAAAGTTAAATCTAAAGGAAACGTGTGTCCTCAGGGCATTTATTACTTATGTATTTTTTTATTAAATGCATGCACTATACTTGGAAGCACATGTAACTTAACCTCTCCTCAGCAAGAGGTCACAATATTAAACTGCCAAACAAAGTGTTAAAAATGCAACTGATTCAATGTCAAATGTAAGGTAGGGATCTGTAAGGTATCAAACAATACATCAATTCAACTTTAAATTCATAATGATATGGAAATAGTATGTTTTTTAATTTGTCTGACGGAGTTGACATTTTTAAAAGTTTGTCCCATATCTCAAGGATCAGACCAAAATTTGGGAAGGTTTACAGATCACTGAACTGTTTCTGTATTTCAAAAGAGCTGCATGAAGATTTTCCTTTAGTGTTTATGGAACAAAATGACAGCAAATAGGTTTGGAATTACACAAGGGTGACAGAATAGTGAGAGAACTTTTATTTGTGTGTGAACTATCCCAGTTTAATCCGTAAACCCCAAACTGAGGTTTTTATCCCTAATCTTCAGTTAAACCACCACAGCTTGCATAACAACAGCACCAAAACCAGCAGCAGTCTTGTGTCAGAATAATAGTCATAATGGCTTTAACTATATTTTCTTAAGGGATCCTTAATGGTTATCATATGGATTTGCATTTCAGGTGACACTCATACTGTATATCTGACACACACACACACACACAGTACATGCCCAGTAACAGTCCAGGTAAATTGTTGTGTAACAGTTGTGTTTGGTTGTAAAGGCTTCAATGGTCCAGAATGCGCAGGTTTCCTGAAACGATCTTGTTCTCCAGCATCGCTCCAGCTGGGATATCAATTCTGTCTCCATGATTAGCAATAATGATAACAGTACCCTGTTGTATAGAAATAATATGTTCATTCTGAGTAACCATTGTAAACAATGTTGGGTTATTCAATCCATAATCATTACATCCTTATTGTAAATCTCTCATTTATTCTATCTTAATTCCTGGACTTTCATACCTTGAGAGTGACTTGTTTTCCAAAGGTAACATCTCCCGATACAGTCAGGTGATCCAGTTCCAGCATGTCAGGAATGCTCTCAAACCTTTTTAGGAAGTCCCGAACCTACAGAACACACGTAAGGTTTAATCATTCAAAGCTGCTAACCACTGAAAGGATGGTTATATTCCTTAAAGAGACAGTATCCTATAAACCGATTGGCTCAGTGCTTACCTTTGTGAAGGAGCTGCCCAGTTTGACATGAGGTGTTGTGGGAAATTCTCTCTTGGGGCTCATGGTCAGAGACCCTGCATCCATACTGTACAAGTTGGACATGACCAATAGGAGGTCAGAGGTGGTTTTGACGGGCAGGAAGCGGCTGCGAGGCACGTTGATACCCAGCACGTTGTCGAAGCTCTTCATGGCAGCACCCACCGCAGTCTCCAGCTGAATCACATTCAGACCGCCATCTAGAGTCTGATGCAAACAATTATTTTAATTATTTAGAACTCCTGGAATCACAGAGGAACTGAAACGACACAAAGCAAATCCAAGTGAGATGCCCTGTCGTTTTTCCCCCTCTGGTGGGCCACTTTTTGCCTTTGCATCACCCGTTGGGCGGCCATCATTAGCTCCCACCCTGGGCCCCAGTAGGCTGCACACCACTGTTTTCAATAGTTATGCATTAGCATGTTGCTAAGCTAACAACGGGATACTCCAATAAGCCTATTAAAAAATATTATTAAATCTAAAAAAAATAGTAAACGTTTTAATATATTGAACTCTATACTTTTCAATATTGGATTGTCCTTAAAGGGCCACACCACCCTCAGTTTCAGCACAGATGAGTTCTCGCCAAATTTGCAAAAGATGCAGCCCAAGTGGGCATGATCAGCAGGGGAGTGAGGGTAGAGCATCTGCCTGATCCAGTCACTCAGCTTTATTTCATTAATGCAGTTAAAAGCATCAAAGATTCTCACAATTACTTGATACACTGTTTTGTAAGCTCAAATACATTACTCACACTGGGGTTAGTTAGGTCACGGTACTATCAACTCTCTCAACTGAGGCACTTGAGAGTCTGCAGCACTGGTCAGGTGCATGACAACGGCACACTGACTAACCGGCGGCCACTCCTTTTCATGAATAATACAGAGACCACCCATGACGTAGAGGCGCTGAAATTCAATGGAAAGCTACGAGCTGTGACGTTGCTTTCTCGATGATGACAATAGCCCCCAAAATCCTTAAATTAACCCTTTTCCTCTTGAAATGAAAAATAAAGTATACGGTACATTGAACTTAATACTTTTCAGTATTGAATTCTCCTTAGAATTTGGCATTAGGATGTTGCATGGGCTTGTCACCTTGGGGTTCACGATGATTTCCATGTCCATCGCGTTCTGTTCGTGAAGTCTTTTAATGGCCGGCAGGCTGATCCACAGATTGTTGGTGTTGAAGATCTTGAACTTGGTGACAGATTTAAACTCGTCCACGTGAGCTTTGGGCACCTGAGCGATCTCCAGCAGCCTGAGTTTACCATCGTACTGAGTCAGCGTACCACCCTGAAACAAACACCAATAAGCATTAAAGGAATAGTTTATAATAATTCTGGAATTTTGTCATCGTTTACTCACCCTGTTAGTAAGTGATACAGGTTTGGAATGACATTAGGGTGAAATAGTAAAACTACCTTGGCATGGAAACCTCTCGCTCCCTCTCACCTTCACGTCAGCTCTTGTCTTATCGGTGACCTCCATGACGAATTCGCAGCGTTTGCCGCTCGGCTGGCTCACCAGGTGGTTTAAAATGTGCAGGTCCACCGTGGCGCCCAGATTATCGATGTTGGACACAAAGATGTACTCTTTCCCTTCCGCGATGAGCTTGTCCAGCACACCAGAGTTGTAAAAGCTGGTGTAGATGTCTCCATGCCCAGGTGGGTACCAGGCTTCTGCGTTCTCACCCGCCAGCCCCATGTTAGTGGCCACGGGCAACAAAGACTCCTTATTGATTCTGGGATACCTGTATCGAAAGGAATGAGGAAAGGTTGAACACTAAAAAGATCTCAGAGCTGTAGCCTAGCGGTTAGAGAAGAGTACCTGCTCTGGTTGAAAGTGTGTATCGTGACACGGAGATGTGTGTATTTCTGTAAGATCTTCTTGGTGTCCTCGTCTGTGTTAAAGGAATTCATCAGCACAAGGGGAACATCCGCATTATACTTCTTATTTAAATGCTGAAAGACAGAGACAGAGAGAGAGAGAGAGACAGAGAGAGAGAGTCGGTGACGAATGAGAACTATTCGTTCACTTAAAAGGTTTGTTCAAAAACACTTATTCGTTCACAAGCGAGACACTACAATTGCTAGTTCATAATGGTTAAAAACTGCTGAACAATCAGCTTTTACTGATATTATGCAACTTTGGGGTAAACTGTCATTGACACAGAGGGAAAAATCTTTATCAAATGGCAAACAGACTCTTACATCACCTTAAACAGATCACATATAAGCCAGAGAAATGTTTAAACCTATGTACTTGACTCAGACGTAGGTAAACACTGCTTGCCACCTCACCCACTTTCCAAGTTCTACACAATACTGTCATTCAATTCTCTTAAATTATAAATATTATATGCAGAAACTCATACATGTATTTAAAGCATTTATAATAAAATTTAGGGGGGCAATATATTGTTTATTTTTTTGTATAATTGGCCTATAGTCCCCTGAAATCCATTTTGCAAATGCATTCGTCAATCTGTCCGAGATTTATTATAAGGGGTTTTCTAAGGACACAATGTACACATGCATCAGACAGACACTTTTGGAGCATCTCTCTTTGGTTATGTGGCATCATAAACATTTTTTCGGTTGCTGTGTCCAGTTAAACAGTTTGAAACGTAGAAAAAGATGTCTGGAGATCCCTGCATTCAGAATTGGGCTCCATCAAGCTGTGTTTGGACTCAAGAACGCGTTCTCATCTTGTGCTGTCGCTGTCCAGCTGCATGTTGCCTATACAGCTGGAGTTTCACTTACTGCCCCCTGCTGAAAACAGGAGGTGTTTTAAGCTGGAGTTTCACTTACTGCCCCCTGCTGAAAACAGGAGGTGTTTTAAGCTGGAGTTTCACTTACTGCCCCCTGCTGAAAACAGGAGGTGTTTTAAGCTGGAGTTTCACTTACTGCCCCCTACTGAAAACAGGAGGTGTTTTAAGCTGGAGTTTCACTTACTGTCCCCTGCTGAAAACAGGAGGTGTTTTAAGCTGGAGTTTCACTTACTGCCCCCTACTGAAAACAGGAGGTGTTTTAAGCTGGAGTTTCACTTACTGCCCCCTACTGAAAACAGGAGGTGTTTTAAGATGGAGTTTCACTTACTGCCCCCTGCTGAAAACAGGAGGTGTTTTAAGATGGAGTTTCACTTACTGCCCCCTGCTGAAAACAGGAGGTGTTTTAAGATGGAGTTTCACTTACTGCCCCCTGCTGAAAACAGGAGGTGTTTTAAGATGGAGTTTCACTTACTGCCCCCTGCGGAAA
This sequence comes from Moxostoma hubbsi, assembly GCA_032164185.1. Taxonomy (NCBI): domain Eukaryota; kingdom Metazoa; phylum Chordata; class Actinopteri; order Cypriniformes; family Catostomidae; genus Moxostoma; species Moxostoma hubbsi. The sequence goes on from JAVLUX010000012.1 coordinate 8,099,190, forward strand.
ACAGGAGGTGTTTTAAGCTGGAGTTTCACTTACTGCCCCCTACTGAAAACAGGAGGTGTTTTAAGCTGGAGTTTTACTTACTGTCCCCTACTGAAAACAGGAGGTGTTTTAAGCTGGAGTTTCACTTACTGCCCCCTGCTGAAAACAGGAGGTGTTTTAAGCTGGAGTTTTACTTACTGTCCCCTACTGAAAACAGGAGGTGTTTTAAGCTGGAGTTTCACTTACTGCCCCCTGCGGAAAACAGGAGGTGTTTTAAGCTGGAGTTTCACTTACTGCCCCCTGCTGAAAACAGGAGGTGTTTTAAGCTGGAGTTTCACTTACTGCCCCCTGCGGAAAACAGGAGGTGTTTTAAGCTGGAGTTTCACTTACTGCCCCCTGCTGAAAACAGGAGGTGTTTTAAGCTGGAGTTTCACTTACTGCCCCCTGCTGAAAACAGGAGGTGTTTTTAAGCTGGAGTTTCACTTACTGCCCCCTACTGAAAACAGGAGGTGTTTTAAGATGGAGTTTCACTTACTGCCCCCTGCTGAAAACAGGAGGTGTTTTAAGATGGAGTTTCACTTACTGCCCCCTACTGAAAACAGGAGGTGTTTTAAGATGGAGTTTCACTTACTGCCCCCTGCTGAAAACAGGAGGTGTTTTAAGATGGAGTTTCACTTACTGCCCCCTGCTGAAAACAGGAGGTGTTTTAAGATGGAGTTTCACTTACTGCCCCCTGCTGAAAACAGGAGGTGTTTTAAGATGGAGTTTCACTTACTGCCCCCTGCTGAAAACAGGAGGTGTTTTAAGCTTGAATTGCCCAATGACAGGAATATTCCTTTTTATGTTCCGGCAACATGATTCATTATTTAATTTTTTTTAACATTATTAATCACAATTAATTAATGCATTAAATCTACAGCCCTAAAAAAAAAAAAAAGTCAGTGAAGGGGTACTAAAACAATTAAGAGAAAGTGTGTTTAACTAAATAATGCTATCGGTCATTTGTATAAGAATTCAATCTTAGTGACTGTATGAACGCAGCCACTGTAATGATGTAATACCTCAATCTGCTGTACAGTCAGGTCCAGGAACGTGTTTTCATTGCTGACGCTGATGAGACTCTTGGGCCCTTTGCAGCCCATGCTGGTGCCTAGACCTCCATTGAGCTTCACCACAGCGAGTTTATTAAGACTGGAAGCCACATCGGCAGGAAGACCCTTCAACTTGATCTTCTCATAGGGCTGGATCTGTAAACAATGAGAAATAATGAGGGAGATGAGAGAGATTTAGCAAGATATATAATTAGTTAATAATTGTTAATAAAAGGCCAGATATTATGGCTTCAGAAGACTTAAAATATAGTACATGAGTCTTGAGGACTACTTTCATGAAAATGTAAATGGTACTTTGTCCTTTTTGGAGCTTGGCAAGAAAAATCACCATCCACTTTCACTGTATGGAAGAGAGCAGCTTGAACGTTCGTCAAAACATATTTTGCCTTCATCAGGGTGAGTAAATAAAGACAGAATTTTAATTGTTAAAGCTGTAATCCTTTAATTAAACACAGAGCTTTGGGAGACGGTCAGAAACAAGAGACCTTACAAAATAAATATGACTCTAAATTAACGCCCAGTTTATATTAAATATGAGCCGCTTTGATTTCTCTCAACTGAGGTGTGGTGTGCTTTCGTTATATGAAGTAGATGTACTGTAAGATGTAGTTTCTCTCACCTAAGAACTGAACACAATTTCTTCTCAGATGAACAAACCATAAATCAAAATTGCGCAAAGTGGTCTTGTGCTCCGAGTTTCATCACAGCAGCAACTGTTGGATTTATTTAACCTCTGTCAGGTTCATAAGTTCAACGTCCAAGGACACTTCCCCAATGAACTACAAACTCAATGGATATGATTAACTTAAAAAGGTCATTTCATTTGTATTTTTATAATTTGATTTGCGCCCAATTCCCACTACTTAGTAGGTCCTCGTGGTGCCGCGGTTACCTCAATCCGGGTGGCGGAGGACAAGTCTCAGTTGCTTCTGAGACCATCAATCCGCACATCTTATCACGTGACTCGTTGTGCAGGACACCGCGGAGACTCCGCATGTGGAGGCTCATGCTACTCTCCGCGATCCACACACGACTTACCTTGCGCCTCATTGAAAGCGAGAACCACTAATCACGACCAAAAGGAGGTTACCCCATGTGACTACCCTCCCTAGCAACTGGACCAATTTGGTTGCTTAGGAGACCTGGCTGGAGTCACTCGGCACGCCCTGGATTCAAACTCGCGACTCCAGGGGTGGTAGACACAGTCAATACTTGAGTCGCTACCCAGGCCCCTTCAACTTCAAATTTTAAAATAAAAATAAACCTTATTCCTCAGTTAACCTTATCTTGTGATTATATACATTATATTTATACACCGATCAACCACAACATTAAAACCCCCTGCCTAATATTGTGTAGGTCACCCTCGTGCCGCCAAAACAGCACCAACCCACATCACAGAACAGCATTAAAAAACATCCAGTAAGCAGCAGATCTGCAGACAGAAATGCCTTATTAATAAGAGAGCTCAACAGAGATTGGCCAGACTGGTTCAAACTGACAAAGTCTACATGATATGACCTTTAAAAAAAGAACACTCAAATGTACAGACGTCCAGTAAAGACTAAACGAGAATGCGATTGGCTGAACGATTTTGCTCCAGCATACTTGGCATGCTCTGGAGCACTGTGCAGATTTGAGACAGTAAACTTCATGTTTGAACCGAAGGCCGAATATAAGGTTTCAAAGTGCCTCTCTCTCCTGACTGCAACCCCACCAATGTGGCATAACTAAACACTGAAGATGTTGATTGAGAAAACAACGCAATGGCTTATTAGCCCCCTCCACACAAATACACTCTCTAAAGCAGACCGACCAACCATCCAACCATTCAGCACTTCCAGAATGTGAAAAAGGGTGATGATTGAAATATAAATAGAGCCATTGAGAAGATGCCATACACTTAAACACTGATCTAGAAGCAGTTGTGGCGTTTATTTCGTCCTGGGTTGTACAAGTCTTGATTTATTGGAGCTGCTTTAAGATCAGCTGTTTCAGGATTACTATGTGCTGTAACCTGAGTTTTACAAACGGCTGTGTGGTGGAATAAAAATGTCAGCCAAGGTTGTGGGATGCTGGAAGTGTCATGCTATTCATAGTTTAACCTTCAGTGTGTGAGTATTTGTGGATAGGCCGTGGGTTATTTTGGGGAGAGGACCAGCAGTGAAATGTCATGGACTTGAAAAACTGGTGTCAAACTCAAACAACTTCTCCTTCCTCTCTCTTTCTTCCGTTATTTTGACTTTTTTGTCTTTCTCTCTCATTTAAAGACCACATAAAATTAGTAGATATAGTTTTTAAGCCATTTTGCTTAGATGTATTAGTCGCACATTGAAGCAAATACATTCATATTGCATTCGTCTTACAGAGTCTTCGGGTGGTCTCTGGATCTTGGCCCAGTCTACAGAAGGTCCCTTCTCCTGAAGGAAACGGTGAAAGAGCTTCTTGAAGCCCTCAAAGTCCTTTCTGGAGATCTGCAAGAGACATAATTCCCACAATCAGTCATTACTGTTCACTTCACAGTTCAATTTTAGTTCATTCTTTGGTGGTGAGAGGTGCTGAGCTCAACATAATTTGTGTTATTTAGGAGCCAACAGTAAAAGAGGGTCCTAGAGTGTTGACTTCTACACTGGAAACAACATGCAAACCCTGAGACACACACTAAAGCTCTCAGTCTATTCTAAGGGGCTTCTCTAGACAGGCAAACATTCGAAAGGTTTTTGGAAAGCTGTCAAGCCTCAACAGAACAATGAAAAGACACCAAGTTACTAACAATCCAGGAAATGACCACAGTTGAACTTAAACTTTCCCACACACACACAAAAGCGCATATATAATAGGAAGTATTACTCATATATACATAACTTTTCAAACCAAAGTGACCCACGACAGTCAGTACATTTATATGCACTTTAAAAATTGGATTTGTGTCAGGCTACATCAGTGATTCTTCTTTATAAGACATGTAAAAGCTTTTGTCTGACAAAAAGATAATGCTAGATAATGCTATTGTAGCTCAGCTTCATCCAGCATGTATACCCATTAATTGGACCACAATTGGCCCAGACTGATCTCACGGAGAAATCAAAAACACTAGGTTGACTGTGTTCACTGAAATTCAAAACAATGCCCCCGGTGACCAAAGCGTTAAGTGATGTTGGGCCTATGGTCACATGTGAGGTCCATTCTCCGGGTGTAATGTCCACAGAGGGGCACCAAAAGCGAGTTGTTTTCAGCTGTACAGGCTGAAATGCAGTGAAGAGGAATGCTTATTTTATAAACTTTACCTCCGACCCAAACCTCAAACCTAAACCTAACCATCAGTGGAGTAAAAACAATGTTAGAGGGAAAAATGCAACCTCTGAATCACGTTCATCACCGATTATGCTAACGCAGTTACTTCCTGGTTTCAACCCAGGTCTCCCATAATGTGGCCGATCCTATGGTACCAGAAGTATTGGAAACAATATGCCAACATCCTGTGAGATCATGTTGATTGGCCTTGGCATTTCATGCATGCTCCAAAAGACAAAAGTGATGCGCAACGCATATTTACACTCCCTTAGCGGACGTTCTTCCTCCAAAAATTTGATTACGCACCGTTTCATGTTACACTTGAACGTCCTGTAGCTCGACTACGAAAAAAAACATTCGTAACCCATTTTTTGTAGCTCTATTATAACTGTACAGACTGTATACATGTTTGTGACGATGACCACAACAGATGTCTGAGAACAAAACAAATTGTATTTTTACATTTCTATAATTATTGCGCAGTTCTCTGGTCAATTGTGGCATTCTGTGGTCAAATATTTTTGTATGATAAATGCTAAATTGCATAATTGATTATTTCCCCAGGCAACTGATTTCCCATATAGTTGCGTTAGCTTTACATCCCTTGTATCACTCTGCGGTCTCAACTCACATAATAAATGAATTTAACTCAAATCAGTGTACATTTTATATCCATTTATTGATTTATATGGTAAGTACTGTATACTATGTACTGAGAAGGATAATGCACAGTCAACCGGTCATTTACGAGTTCACTGGTTCATATAGTCCTGGAGAGCATTAAGGTAAACAGATTTGGGATCTGTCTATAATGGAGGGGCTCAAGTAAGGGACTGGGGTTGAGCTCTACAATATGAGGTCTATGTGGTATTGCACCATAGAAAAGTTCAAATACACACTGTTTTCCAAAGTATAGACAAAACACTTAAACATTACATACTAATATATATATTGAACTGCTTATCAAATGAATAAGGTTGGCTTAAAAACATCTAAGAGAGTTACTGAAGAGAGATCAGTCGTATCCATAATTACAAACACTGTTCACTATACAGTATATGCATAATTAATCCTCTGAAGAGTCTCCTTTGACCTTTATAATAATTGTTCTGGAGTTACGTCATGGGAAGACTTTGGTAAGGTCACAGTTTCACTGGCATCATATCAAATATAATTAGAGGGGCTAACTGTGTGTGTGAAGCAACTTCTCACACTGAAATGCTCAAATGACCTGCCGGTTGAACTGCGTTCACCTCACTGATCTCTGCCTGCATCACCTCGGTCTAATGATGTACTCTTATAATAGCATATATAGACTATCAACTAATTGCCAACAAAACCCTTCATCAGGCAACTAACAAAGGGCAACACATCTATGTGAACTTCTGCAGTTAATCCAGGATGAACTTCAAAGACATTAATCATTAATCTTACAGTTCATTACACAATCTTTGTTTAAACACTGGCCCTTAACACTTACTTAGTTTAATAATGTTAAAGCATGACTTGTACTGTACATGAGTAATATTGGCGTTATTTCATGATGTTAGTCAGAGGGGAACTGGCCCCCACAGTGAGTCTGGTTTAGGGTTAGGGTGGGGTTAGTCAGAGGGGAACTGGCCCCCACAGTGAGTCTGGTTTAGGGTTAGGGTGGGGTTAGTCAGAGGGGAACTGGCCCCTACAGTGAGTCTGGTTTAGGGTTAGTCAGAGGGGAACTGGCCCCCACAGTGAGTCTGGTTTAGGGTTAGGGTGGGGTTAGTCAGAGGGGAACTGGCCCCCACAGTGAGTCTGGTTTAGGGTTAGGGTGGGGTTAGTCAGAGGGGAACTGACCCCCACAGTGAGTCTGGTTTAGGGTTAGGGTGGGGTTAGTCAGAGGGGAACTGGCCCCTACAGTGAGTCTGGTTTAGGGTTAGGGTGGGGTTAGTCAGAGGGGAACTGACCCCCACAGTGAGTCTGGTTTAGGGTTAGGGTGGGGTTAGTCAGAGGGGAACTGGCCCCCACAGTGAGTCTGGTTTAGGGTTAGGGTGGGGTTAGTCAGAGGGGAACTGGCCCCCACAGTGAGTCTGGTTTAGGGTTAGGGTGGGGTTAGTCAGAGGGGAACTGGCCCCCACAGTGAGTCTGGTTTAGGGTTAGGGTGGGGTTAGTCAGAGGGGAACTGGCCCCCACAGTGAGTCTGGTTTAGGGTTAGGGTGGGGTTAGTCAGAGGGGAACTGGCCCCCACAGTGAGTCTGGTTTAGGGTTAGGGTGGGGTTAGTCAGAGGGGAACTGGCCCCCACAGTGAGTTTGGTTTAGGGTTAGGGTGGGGTTAGTCAGAGGGGAACTGGCCCCCACAGTGAGTCTGGTTTAGGGTTAGGGTGGGGTTAGTCAGAGGGGAACTGGCCCCCACAGTGAGTCTGGTTTCTCCTAATGGTATTTTTCTCCATCTTCTGGAGTTTTGTGTTGCTTGCCACAGTCGCCTTCAGCTGCTCACTGGGGTTATAAATACAATTATTATTTAACTATTTATTAATTTTCATACACAATTTACAATCATATTCAATCACACTACACAATGATGACTCATAGACATTATAGATCATTTCGAATTTGGTTAAAGATTACAGAATTCGATTTGATGGAATTTTGTTATTAAATTGATATGCGTAAATCTTATCTAAAAAATAGGAGTTTGACAAATAAGGACTTCCAAATTGTTTTCCAATTTATCATGAGAATGTACATAAAAATAAATTGTCAATTGAACAATATGTAATGTTGTAATACAACAACAAAATATGACATCTTGAGAAATAGTTCTGCATGTGTTGAAATTTGAAAATGACGAAAACAAGAAATCTTTTAAAAATCTAGTATAAGACACATTTGCCAAGTTGTTATCTTTGTTTGGGCTGGTTTTATATATTTTTGAAAAATGTTTGTCATTTTCAACCATTTCAAAATGTAATGGCCCTAAAAAAGCACTAAACTATTTTCCATGCACTCTGAATAGATGAGTGTACACTTCTTAATCAGTATTGTCAAACATTTACATTTACATTTATGCATTTGGCAGACGCTTTTATCCAAAGCGACTTACAGTGCACTTATTACAGGGACAATCCCCCCGGAGCAACCTGGAGTTAAGTGCCTTGCTCAAGGACACAATGGTGGTGGCCATGGGGTTTGAACCAGCGACCTTCTGATTAGCAGCCCTGCGCTCTAGCCACTACCCCACCCCCACATACCAATCAATGTATTTTTTAACAAATAAAACAAATATGATAGGATATTAGTGTAATGTTCCTGTATCACATTACACTGCATTACATTGTCATGCCAAAGTTTTAAATTGGATACAACTTTACACAGAAAAAGGTAGTAAGTGATTTTATCATTAGCACTTTGTTTACATATTGTGGCTATACTTTAGAAACAGTATTTTAATGTTTCAGACTGGCCCACAGAAAAGGAGGGACGAGTCGAAATAAAATTTTCGTGGTAATCAATATTACCCCACAAACACTGTCGATTGAGCTAAACTTGTATTGAACCCAGAATATTCCTTAAATTTCAGAAATTGAGAACAAGTTCATCATAGAGAAGCAGTAATCAAGTACGAATTGCATTTTTACTTTTTTTTTTTGTATAATAGGTCTGGACAAAAAATATTGAGGTCACCGAGTCTTAAAACAATGCCAACAGCATGTCCTCATTTCAATAGGTAAACGTGCCTGTGTATGCGTGTGGTGATATATTTGGCTGCATCTGTGAGCTTGGGCAGGACGTGACATAGACATGCAGTAAAGAACAGCAGCAGAACTACTGGGACACGTTCGTCACCTCCACCGGTCACGTAGTTTAAGAGCGGGGGGGAGGGTCTTACCTCCACATCCGGTGGCTTAGCTGTGGCCAAGAGTTTCTCAAGCTCTGAGTGCATGGAGCTCTCATGCTGCAATCTCTGCTTCTCCTGAAACTCTGTCATACCTGCATTAGGTCCTCCTCTATACAGATCTGCACATAAAAACAGGGAAGGAACGACAGCATTATTTTGAAGACATTACAACTGATTATTATCATCCTGAGAGTTCAGGAATAGCCCGATTTATTCTTCTCAAAGAGCTTGCATGTATAACTTTTATTTAATGATTGATGGATTGTTTACAAATAACATTTACATACAGTACGGTGCAAAAGTTTCAGGCACATTAGTCATTTCACAAAAACATTTGTCTTAATATGGCTTTATATATGTGCATAAATGATTACATTCATATGGTGTATATATACATATAGGAACGTTTCTTGCCATTAATAGACATGTTTTTGCCCTCACTAGTTCATGCACTCATAATTAACTATTAAGGAAAAAGTGTTTCAAATGGCTTTAGATTTTATTAAATATACCATGTATAGGTAGACGATATATCTGTTCTATCGGTAATCTGCAAAAATCAATGCAGACAGTTGCCGATATTTTTGCTTTTTTCCATTGCTGGAGGATTCTACAGTATTACAGATGCATCTATAGGTGAAATAAAAACTGACACTTTGCTCTAAGTCCTCATGGTGGCGTAAGGTAACCCTAACTCGCCTCAATCCGGGTTGCGGAAAACAAAACTCAGTTACCTCCACGTCTGGATTGTCAATCCGCGCATTTCATCGCGTTGCTTGTTGAGCGCGTTAACGCAGAGACATAGCGAGAGTGGAGGCTTCACGCTATTCTCCGCAGCATCCACGCACAACTCGCCACGAGCCTCATTAAGAGCGAGAACCGCATTATAGCGACCACGAGGAGGTTACCCCATGTGACTCTACCCTCCCTAGCAACCGGGCCAAATTTGGTTGCTTAGGAGACCTGGCTGGAGTCACTCAGCACTCCCTGGGTTTAAACTCGCGACTCCAGGTGTGGTAGTCGGCGTCAATACTCGCTGAGCTACTCAGGCCCCTGGATATTCTGTATCTAAATCTGTCATCACTTGGGGCAATACCTCCTTCCCTACCCGGAGTACAGGAAGGAGTTCAAGTACCTCGGGGTCTTGTTCACGAGTGAGGGGACAAAGGAGCGGGAGGTTGGCCGGAGAATCGGGGGCGGTATCGCACTCGCTCTATCGCACCGTTGTCACAAAAAGAGAGTTGAGCAGGAAGGCAAAGCTCTCGATCTACCGGTCAATTTTTGTTCCTACCCTCACCTATGGTCATGAAGGCCGGATCATGACCGAAAGAACTAGGTCGCAAGTACAAGTGGCCGAAATGGGCTTCCTCAGAAGGGTGGCGGGCTTCTCCCTTAGAGATAGGGTGAGGAGCTCAGTCATCCGTGAGGAGCTCGGAGTAGAGCCGCTGCTCCTTTGCGTCGAAAGGAATCAGTTGAGGTGGTTTGGGCATCTGGTAAGGATGCCCCCTGGGCGCCTCCCTAGGGAGGTGTTTCAGGCACGTCCAGCTGGGAGGAGGCCTCGGGGAAGACCCAGGACTAGGTGGAGAGATTACATCTCCACACTGGCCTGGGAACGCCTCGGGGTCCCCCAGTCAGAGCTGGTTAATGTGGCTCGGGATAGGGAATTTTGGGGCCCCCTGCTGGAGCTGCTGCCCCCGCGACCCGACTTCGGATAAGCGGTTGAAGATGGATGGATGGATAAATCTGTCATCATTGACAACATTCATCCATTGTTTTCCCCGTTACTTCAATGCATATTTTTACATTTTATTAGATAATCAAATCAAGGGTTCCAAATTAAAGAGAGGATGCAAAAAAATTACAAATATTTAAATGAACGTGACTATATGGAAACCCCATCAGCACACATGTCTTCAGCTGAAAAATAATAAACCTTATTCCTAATTAAACCTCATTTATTCTTGTGATTTTGGTTGAACAATAAACTGCATCTTGTATTTTAGTAATTTTGGACTCTTGTAGACACTTTTGTTTGTGCCCATCACAGTATCAAAAGATTACTATTATCGGTTATCAGCCTTTTCCAGCTTATACATCAAAATCTGCCAAACTCACTATCAGTTGACCTCTAAAACCGTGTCACACCAACGGTACATTGCCTGACATTTCATGTCAACGACCCAGATTAACAGATTTTTCCTGGTGTTAAATGAAATACATTAGGTTGCATCAGTACATCAGCCACTTCCTCCCAAATTACATAAACAAGAATGCAACAAAAAGTAGCCAAACATGTTGCTACCATGGCATTTTGGAAATGTACCATGGCAACACCTTGTTACTCTTTGAAGTACATTGGAGAGCCTGTACGTACCACGATTACCATGTTGTCATTTTTGTGTAAAGGCATGAATAGACCACTTACCAGCGACAAAAGACATGATCAGGAACTTTTGATGGAGATTAAAATATATAAATTAATCCTGTATCGGTGTCGGTCCAAACTGAACTCAATACTGTTTGTAAAGCTCTTTTTCTTTGTATTGTTCTGGATAAAACACCAGCTCCTGCACTGTAGAGGAATCAGTAACAACAATAATGCTTTGAGAAGCTCCTGAACATTAAACAAGACTCGAGTGCTCATCCGAACCCGACAAGCCTCTCTACAGCCGCCGGTCGATGAAGTCAGGTGAGAGTCACAGTGGGTCTCTTCACAGCGGGTGACAGACACAGGACACCCGATCAGTGCTTTGTAATGAATGACTGAACCGCTGATGGAGACGCACAGAGAGAGAGAGAGAGAGAGAGAGAGAGAGAGAGAGAATAGTGCAGCACCCCTTTAATAAACTCCAGCACTGCCCACCCATCCCGTCACCACAACAGGACAAAGTAAATATGCTCAGATGCGGGGGAATTATTAATTGCTTCAGGATGTTGTACAGGCGCATGATGACGTGCAACACCCACTGGACTCTTCAGGGCCCGTTCACACAGGAAGCGTTCTTGCATGAAGTCTGCGTTTTCATATGCGTCACATGGACGTCTTTGACCGTCTGAGTTTATTGACGGCGTGCCACTTTTAAAAACGTCTCTCTTAAGATTCATGCGAACGCTAATGCTAAAAGGGGTCGTTCAAACTTAACGCGTTCTTGCGCTTAAACGGAACGCATGTGCATGTTTTTTTTTATACTGTTCTGTTCCTTTAAATTTGACAATAGGACCTAAGAAAAAACCGGACGCGGTTCAGGACGTCCTCTCGAGTCTCCACGTCAATCTAGACTAGAGCATGTTTACACAGAAAAACAATGGTTAAACAGCACAAACGGACGCATAACGCATTCGACGCGGACGGCCCCTTAGTGCAAGGCAGAAGTGTGTAGCTGACGAACTCCGATTTTACAAAAGTTGTGTTATGCAGAAACTATTCCTAAAGTCTGTAAAATAGTTCTTGTACATTTTCATTGTTTGCCAGCTCCCTAAAATATTTATTATCCTCATTTCTAAATGGGTGGTATAGACTGGGCCGTATCTAATGGGGTGAAAAGTGGTGATGTTTTAAGAAGAAAACACACTTATTAGTATTCCTGGTATTTTTACGGGTGTAATTAAAGCCTCATAACTACCCATGTTTCTACATTTTTCACTTTTTTACAAATCCAGAGGCCAATTATGAAGGACATTTATGCCCTGATGAGACTGTGAAGCATTTGAACTTGTGTGTGTGTGTGTGTGTGTATATATATATATATATATATATATATATACACACACACACACACATACACACACACACACCTAAAGGATTATTAGGAACACCTGTTCAATTTCTCATTAATGCAATTATCTAATCAATCAATCACATGGCAGTTGCTTCAATGCATTTAGGGGTGTGGTCCTGGTCAAGACAATCTCCTGAACTCCAAACTGAATGTCAGAATGGGAAAGAAAGGTGATTTAAGCAATTTTGAGCGTGGCATGGTTGTTGGTGCCAGACGGGCCGGTCTGAGTATTTCACAATCTGCTCAGTTACTGGGATTTTCACGCACAACCATTTCTAGGGTTTACAAAGAATGGTGTGAAAAGGGAAAAACATCCAGTATGCGGCAGTCCTGTGGGCGAAAATGCCTTGTTGATGTTAGAGGTCAGAGGAGAATGGGCCGACTGATTCAAGCTGATAGAAGAGCAACTTTGACTGAAATAACCACTCGTTACAACCGAGGTATGCAGCAAAGCATTTGTGAAGCCACAACACGCACAACCTTGAGGCGGATGGGCTACAACAGCAGAAGACCCCACCGGGTACCACTCATCTCCACTACAAATAGGAAAAAGAGGCTACAATTTGCAAGAACTCACCAAAATTGGACAGTTGAAGACTGGAAAAATGTTGCCTGGTCTGATGAGTCTCGATTTCTGTTGAGACATTCAGATGGTAGAGTCAGAATTTGGCGTAAACCGAATGAGAACATGGATCCATCATGCCTTGTTACCACTGTGCAGGCTGGTGGTGGTGGTGTAATGGTGTGGGGGATGTTTTCTTGGCACACTTTAGGCCCCTTAGTGCCAATTGGGCATCGTTTAAATGCCACGGCCTACCTGAGCATTGTTTCTGACCATGTCCATCCCTTTATGGCCACCATGTACCCATCCTCTGATGGCTACTTCCAGCAGGATAATGCACCATGTCACAAAGCTCGAATCATTTCAAATTGGTTTCTTGAACATGACAATGAGTTCACTGTACTAAAATGGCCCCCACAGTCACCAGATCTCAACCCAATAGAGCATCTTTGGGATGTGGTGGAACGGGAGCTTCGTGCCCTGGATGTGCATCCCACAAATCTCCATCAACTGCAAGATGCTATCCTATCAATATGGGCCAACATTTCTAAAGAATGCTTTCAGCACCTTGTTGAATCAATGCCACGTAGAATTAAGGCAGTTCTGAAGGCGAAAGGGGGTCAAACACAGTATTAGTATGGTGTTCCTAATAATCCTTTAGGTGAGTGTATATATACATACACAGTATCCTGTCTATGAAAGAGTGCTGAACAAAGTTTGAACACGTCGTTACAATGCCAGAAGTATTTTACAGACCTCAGTTTTGGGAGTTTGTAATGAAGAATCCTTATCTGTTCTGACACAAACTGATTTGTAAGTTGCTTTGAATAAAATGTTTCGCGTCATAAGCAAGCAAATTGATAATAAACACGGAGACCATTATTATGATTACATGTCAGTCAATATCACCCCCTGTAATAGTGCCCAAGTGCCAAATACCTGAAAACAACTTCTACCCTTGGTAACTTCACTGTAACGTACGACTTTTTGCCTATTTTAACTTGTTTCACTGCCTCTGCGTTCAAGCAGTTTTCGAACCCAAGAGCGCGTCCTGCTTGAACTGCCCCTTACTGTCAACAGAACTAGGGGCTGTACGGTTAATTGATACAATAACTCTGACTCGGCGCTTCTTCTGCTTTAACACAGACCTAACTGACTGCTTTGCTTGTTCAAACAAGCATTAAAAACAAAAGCATGGGGACAAAAGTATTAGAACAGCCTCCTATCAAGCGCTCATGAACTTTAACATATAAGAACTTCAAGGACAACGGCCCTGATAAGCAAACACAAGCACAGTGCACACTTGGTGGGTTTGGGGGGGGAGGGCTAGGAAACTATAACAATCAAACACATCTAAACAGCAGACAGGCTTGCTTGCACATTTTCCACAGCCCATGCGAAGGTACTCACACGTCCATACTGCTCAGCACGCTGTTTCACGGGCGGAAGTGGCGCACGAAATTGAAGTATGGCTAAAAAGTATATCCACGGACCAATCAGAGAAAAGGGCGTTCCGGCCTACCCAATCAAATCGCTAATATTCCGTTTCATTTCTCATCGCGTTTGTAAGCGGAAACAGTGCGGATATGTGTAACAGCGACATCTCGCGGTCAAAAGCCCCTATAATTACATCAACAAATGAGACTTTCTATGGCGTTGCAGTCCTTCACAATTATTGCATAGGATTTTTTTAATTATTAATTGCACTCACTGAGAAATATCTAGCTTTGATTATAAATGCCTATATTTATACAGCTGAGCACAAAAGTATTTATTCACTAATTTGATTTTTTTTTTTAAAGATTTTATAAATTGCCATTATATTTCCAGGCCTGGAAATCTTAATTCAAAAGTGATAAAAGATATATGTTTTTAATATATATTTTTTTCCCATCAGATTTATTTATTTGTTCTTGGTGGGTGCATGTCCCAGTCTTTTTTTTTTTTTTTTTTTTTAATGCTCTAGTCCATGTCTTCTAGATCAGTCTAATTGATTTGGGGTGAGACAGACATCTTGCCATTGCAGTATCTAGGAACAGTCATGATTTCAAGCATGATTCCTCTTCCTAGTGCTTAATGCATCTACAGAGTGCTAGATGGCACTAGGAAGTGTAAGCGTGCTTGAAATCATGATCGCCAAGAAAATTGCTGAAGTCAAGATTTACAGTGAAAAAGTAGTTATATTTCGGTCTGTTCTCACCCAAAACAGATTAGACCGTCCAGAAGACATGGATTAAAACACTGGTCTCATATGGATTACCTTTATGTGCTTTTTAGAGCTTGAAAATGTGGTCATCATTTACTTCCATTGACAAACAAACATCATTCCGAGGAAGAAAGACACATAAGTCATAAGGGTGAGTAAATGATGAGAGAATTATAATTTTTGGGTGAACTATTCCTTTAATTACAAAAACAAAGGTTTAACTGGGATTTTCCTAAGATTTGTGATTTTGTATAATATATATATATATATATATATATATTTTTTTTTTGTGGAAGAAATGAACATCCTCCTATAGATCTTTAGTTTGGAGCTCCATTATTATTTGTAGATACTTGCAGTAATCCCATGTTTAAAAGTATAAAACATCTTTAATTCTGAATCCATATATCCACTTATTAACGTCATGGTTTTGTGTGATAATGGAGCATAATCCAAGTGCACAACAGAGATTCATTTTCATGTGGTCTTTATTCATGGATGACAAATGATTGCAATTTTGGTCAAGGCAACTATTTGCTTCATTTTAAATCAATGGACATTTTCTCTTTCAGGTGTTGCCCCAGGAACTCAAAACAGAGGAAAAGTTACATTGCAGTTGTTTCTTGTTTCATTGTTAACTTGTAAAGTGGAACACACACACACACACACACACACACACAAACATCCCCACATGTAGATTATAAGATGGACGGACGGACACACACACACACACACACACACACACACACACACACACACAGCTGTGGAATCTACAGGACTTTACAGTCAGGGATTTCTGGACTCGGAAGCATCTAACGGCTGCAGTGTTGTCGTGGATGCACTGATTCACGCGCCGAGGAAGGTAAGCGCCGTATCTCTCTCCTCTACCAGCTCAGCGGCGGTAGCGTCCATCTTGCCACGGGAGAAACTATTGATGGGGAGTCCGTCAACCACCTTCCAGGTCTTATTCTGTTGGGTTCACACAGACACACACATACATATTATATATATATATATATATATATATATATATATATATATATATATATATATATATATATATATATATATATATATATATATATATATATATATATACACACACACACACACACACACACACACACACACACACACACACACACACACCGATAATCACAACATTAGAACCACTTGCCTAATATTGCACCAACCTGCATCACAGAACAGCATTCTGAGGTTATACTCTTCTCAGCACAATTGTACAGAGTGGTTATCTGAGTTACTGTAGACTTTGTCAGTTCAAACCAGTCTGGCCATTCTCTGTTGATCTCTCTCATCAACAAGACGTTTCCGTCCACAGAATCATTCATGCGATTATCTAATCAGCCAATCATGTGGCAGCAGTGCATACAATTATGCATATATGGGTCAGGAGCTTCAGTTAATTTTCACATCAACCATCAGAATGGGGAAAATAATGTGATCTCAGTGATTTGGAGCATGGCATGATTGTTGGTGCCAGACAGATTGGTTTGAGTGTTTCTGTAACTGCTGATCTCCTGGGATTTTCACGACACACCTAAAATTTACTCATAATGGTGCCAATACAAAAAACATCCAGTGAGCGGCAGTTCTGTGGACGGAAATGTCTTTTTGATGAGAGGTCAACAGAGAATGGCCAGACTGGGTCTACGGTAACTCAGGTAACCACTCAGGTGTACAATTGTGTTGTGAAGAATAGCATCTCTGAATATATATATATCAGCAGACTATTTTTGATTTGAATTCATCCATCTGTCTGAGATAGATTTACAGTATTTTTAGGACTTTTCCTAGGACGCTTCCATGTACACGTGTCAGATGGTCACTTTGAGCAATTTACGAAGGTTGCGTTGCCTGTATACTTTTGCTTACTGCCCCCTGCTGATCGACACTCGTAAAAACATGGACACATGGTTTTTCAAGCCTGACTTGCTCTTGGAAAATTCCTTATTACGGTCCAGAGGCATGATTAATTGCATTAATAGTTTAACACATTTAGTCATTTTTATAAAGATAAAATGGTGCCTCATTTATTTGCATATATTTTCCAGAAATAATCCGATATATACATTTTTCCGTCTTCCCTTTTGTTGAGCTCACGACAGAACGATAGATAGATGCCATGCCAATATTAATTAAAAGCAATTAAAATAATATTTACAAAAAAAATGCACAACAAAAGGGAAGACGGAAAAATGTATATATCGGATCATTTCTGGAAAATATTTTCACCACAAACACAAGTCATTTACACTTTTACTAAAAGTATTTTATACATAAAGACTGATTCTATGCAGTCAATACATTTTTGCTGCTCACGACAACCTTCCTTTGCTTACACGGAGTCAGAAAAAACACAACAAATCAAATGAACTTTGTTAATTTCTTGTGTTAATAACTTTGTTTCATATGCTTACAACTTGACTAACAACTTTACAAAATTTTCCTTGCGCATACATTTTCATGCTTTCACAAATCTGAAAAACGTGACTGATTTGAACTGAAATGATTATTGACATTTAAAGGTGCACTCAGTAACTTTTTGTCTCTCTCATCTTGGACTTACAGTGACACCTAGTGGTGTGGATGCAGCATCATTCAAAATCAATAGTTGTTAGTTACAGATGACAATGTAGAAATTCACTTTTCACAGTCAGCCATGATTCATTTAATCCTGGAGTGAAAGAGTCCAATAACAAGATGGTTACTGAGATTAAGCGAATAGTATTCAACTGGTCATGTGATTATAAAATGGCAGCCCCCATGAGGGCGCCCCTGCCACATGTAGAATAAAACACTGAGTGCACCCTTAAGATAAAACCTAGTAAGCGTTTCCTTTCAACCAAAATAGACAATGTGCAAACATGCTCTACTGCCAAAAGAAAGTGCCTGCAGACTATTTATCTATTTATTTAATCACATCCTTTGCGGTTTGATAACTGTACTACGTCACTTAGTGATTTCAATTTTATTTCGATTAATCGTTCCGCCCAAAAACTTTAACATGTCAGTGATGAAAACAAACCTTGATCTCAACAGGAAAGGAGTACATGAGGTCATCAGGAACTCCGTAGGAATTACCAGTTGAAAAGATGCCCATAGATACCCACTCGCCCTGATCAGTGACAGAGAGAGATTTGATTAGCACTCAATAGTCTGCTGACTCCAAGATGTTGACATTTGACCCTTTTGTGTTCAAACTTCACCAGGCTGTTCTCACAGACAATTGTGACCAAAATTGCATTTTAGCCTTTAGTTTCTACAGTGAAAAATGTGTATTCTATTGCAAAAGCTGAAAGTCCAGACACTCAGTGAATGTGTAAAGTGCTCGTGGATGTCCGTACTCACATCAGGAGTGCCAAACCAGATGTCCCTCATGTGGTCACAGATGGCTTTGGCAGCTGACATTGCGCTGGAGAGCTTCCTGGCCTTGATGACAGCTGCACCTCTCTGCTGCACCGTCTGATAAAGAATAAACCATGACAGATCAATGAAAAGACTCCCTGTCCAGAAAATTAATGCGATAAAATCCAAACTTTTCCATGTGCCATAAATCTTGTCATCAGCACAATACATGCAGCCATTTTTCTTCTCCCTGCTCAGTTAATGGCTTTAATAAACTGGAAAAGCACTTCCAATGTGTTAAAAAAAAATCCACTTTCAGTTGCCGGGACAGGCTTTTTTGGTCTCATCAAGTTACTCTGGAGAACTGACAAGACGTTGTGCTTTGATCTGATCTGAATGTTGTCCTTGATGAACACAAAGCGACATTTTATAAACAGCAATCATAAATCGTCTTTTTTCTGAGATTCTCCTACATTTAAAGAAATAGTTCCCTCAAAAATGTAAATTCTCTCATCATTTACTCATCCTCAAGCCATCCCAAATGTGTATGATTTTCTTTCTTCTGCTGAACAGAAACTAAGATTTTTAGAAGAATATCTCAGCTCTGTAGTTCCATACAATGCAAGTGAATGGTGACCAGAATTTTGAAGCTCCATAAAGGCAGCATAAAAGTTATGCATTCGACTCCAGTGGTTTAATCCATGTCTTCTGAAGCAATCAGTTGGTTTCAGGTGAGAGCAGACCAAAATGTAACGTCCTTTTCACAGTACATCTTGACGATCATTATTTCAAGCTTGATTACACTTCCTATTGAGCCATCAACAAAATGGAATCAGAAAGAAAGTTAAAGGCGATTTGGTTTGTCGGTCTCCTTTCTGAGTGCAGAGAAAGATTTCAACAAGACAGTTGGTAGGCCAATAAACCTTTTTGCTTTAAAAACGTTTGTTCAAAAGATCAACGCTAGAAAATGGGAAGTAGAATATTTTCGCCAAGAAAATCGTATACGGGACATTCTACAAAACGAAACAGAAGCGGTAACAAAGATATTTGACTTACGGAGATAAAGTCACCCTTCAGCCAGCTTTCATCATTCACAGCATCAAAAGCTGCCATCTCCTTTCCGTGATGGTTCACTGTAGCATGGTGGACATCTGGGTACTGAGTGGAGGAGTGATTGCCCCAGATAATCACATTCTTCACACTGTCAGAGGACACTCCAACACGCATTGCCACCTGCAGGCATGGAGGGAAACTGACAATGAACTCAGAGCCTCTTTATGTTTGTATGTGCACATACACAGCCATATATAGAGTATGTGTGTGTGTATATATATATATATATTTTATATCACACACACACACTATATATGGCTATGTACATGTACACATACACATTTCAACAGCTTACACCAAAAAGTGAAATACAGTAATAAAAAAATGGACTAGTCAAACAACGCATCCTGCAGGTAAATAAAAGCGCATTAAAATCATTGCAATATTCAAGATGTTGCCTAATTTTATATTGCTTGCAAAATCATTGTTAATATTCTAAATACTGCTGAGCCCAATATGAGAGCCACTGTGATTGAACATAAAGAAAAGCTCCATAGTCAATCAGGAAAGCACAAAGATCAGACAGACGGAGATAAAGAGTAATGATTGACGCTGAAGGGACGTCGGGTTTCAGACCTGAGAGCGAGCCCTGTTATGGTCCAGACGGGTCAGGCAGGAGAAGTTCTCCTTAGGAATGGAGGGAGCAGATTTGGAGGCAACCAAACAGTTGGTGTTGGCTGGGTTTCCGACAACCAGCACCTATGTAAAGAAAAATATATGTTATATACATTCAATATATGTTATTTGTTAAAAATCGGTTTCACTTGGTATATTTACTTATACACTGTTGCACTCTGTAAGGTACAAATCCTTAACAGAAAAAAATCCCTCAAACAGATTCCAGTTTAGCCTGTGAGTTTAACGACTCTTGGTTACCTTATACAACAGGTACTACAGAAACAGATTCACGCAGCATTAGCGGTTGCACTTAGTTTTCACCTTGACAGTCTTCTTGGCGTACTTTTCCAGTGCTTCACCTTGGGTTTTAAAAATGGCCACGTTAGCCTTCAGCAGGTCCTTCCTCTCCATGCCCTCTTTTCTGGGCATAGAGCCCACCAGGATGGCAGCATCCAGATCTTTAAAGCCCACTTCAACTTTATCAGTGGGAATCACCTCTGTGGAGGGCCAAAGGGAGAAACAAGGGGGTACAGAGTGACAAAGAGTTGAAAAGGATATTTATAGACTATTTTATACATGTTTTCTGGTATATTGAAACGATAATTACGGTAAACTTCCCTAAAACTCTGAAATCTCATTCATGATTGCACATTCAAACCTGGTGCGTTGATAAACAGCGGAACCGAATGAAGTTTCATTTTTGGGTGAACTAGCAAGAGATCCTATGCAAAGCATTATCACTTAATTATTTTTTTTTTTTTTTACTATTTTCTATAATTAAAATGTTTAATACATTTTAACTTAATTACCTTTCAAAATAACTTTTTAATCCATCATTCAGTATAATTATTAATATGCGCCAATTAGGGCAGTAAACTGGGCATTTTGACCTTATTACCAAAATTTTAATTTGAGTCACCAGATAGATCACCCAAAAATGTAAATTCTCTCATCATTTGCTCACCCTCTGCTGAACACGATTTAAGATTTTAAGAAGACTATCTCAGCGTTGTGGGTCTATACAAAGCAAATAAATGATTAATAGAGCTTTGAAGCTCCAAAAAGCACATAAAGGCAGCATAAAAGCAATCCATACGACTTCAGTGGTTTAATCCATGTCTTCAGAAGTGATTTGATAGGTGTGGATGAGAAACAGATCAATATTTAAGTCCTTTTTTAACTATAAATCTACACTTTCACAGCCCTCCTATGCATGTTCACGAGTCTATTTTTTTTTGCAATTCACATTCTTTGAGTACATAGACACCTAAAAAAGGTGAACACGTGTAGGAAGGCTGTTTGAAAGTAGATTTACAGTCAAAAACAAATAAATAAAATTAAAAATATATATTGATCGGTTTCACACCCACACCTATCATTCCTCTTCTGAAGACTTGGATTAAACCACTGGAGTCGTATGAAGACTTTTATGCTGCTTTTAGCCCTATTCGGATGGCAATTGTTTCTCAGGGGGACGTCTGTGAAAGTACATTTCATGGCTCCTCTGTGATAAAACTTGACAATTAAACTGCGAGGGACGAGCGAGACTTTTTGTCGATCACATGATTGCAGTTGCGCTTGTTATATGGAAAATGCATCAATCCACAAACTGTATCCTGTATTTGCATTTAAATATGTTTGGAATTACACAAAAATGAAAATAACATTTTTAAAGCATGAGGGAACCGCTCTGCAAAGCGCTGCGGACATTTACGGTGTACATTTTCACACACGGATTTATATGTATAAATGTATTTAGTAAATGTTTCTACATTAAAATGTGATATATTACAATTGTGTTACTTAGCTGCCATAATAATGGACCATTTAAAAAGTTTACATGTTCAGGATCTTGCTTTTCTTTCCCCTCTACTTAAAGAGTTCCCTCTCACTGGTGGAGCAGCGATTAAATCGTATTTACTTCAAATTATTTCAAAAATGTATGTTAAACTTTCACAACTGTCCAATAATGCCAGAGATGTTACCACGTCCAGCGCAAAAGTACGGCACTTAGCAGTGGTCAAAAGGGATATCCAAAACAGCTTTTGGATTATAAACTCAGATGTAGATTCGTACGGTAATTAAATAACCATACGACCTTGTGTTTGTCAAAAAAAACAGTACATAATTTGGCCGGAAATTTTCTCACAGGAGGTGGGAGAAAAGCACCGACATGTCGGATGGCAATAAAATCACTGACTACCCCCTGTAAAGGCTGGAATTACATGTAAAACACTTTTTGTCTAAATAGGGCTTATGCATGCTTTTGGAGGTTAAAAGTTTTGGTCACCATTCGCTTGCATTGAATGGATCTACAGAGCGGAAGTATTCCTCTGTTTAGCAGCAGAAAGAAAGTCAAACACATCTGGGATGACATGAGGGTGAGTAAATGATGAGAGAATGTTCATTTTTGGGTGGACTATCCCTTTAAATAGACATTGTTTCCTTAAGTCCACAAGAGGGCGCAACAAATACATATAAGCCAAACAGCACAGCGTTATTATTGCAAAGAACATTCCTGGCTGTTCAAAACTTCCACTCCAGTACTACGAGTACAAGGGCTGTTCAAACAGACAGTGCACAACAGAATGAACTGAACGCGAGGATCTAATGACGTACATTTCCAAATTCAACTCCTTTCCTGAAAAAAACACATTTTAAACCCCATTGCTTAATCTGAGGAACACTGATAAGAGAGCAAGATGCAACAGCCAAAGACCTCCAATTAAGGGGCGGTTTACACTGAATGCGTTTGCGTCCATCAACACATTTTCCCAGTTGTTTTTCTATGTAAACATGCACCAGACAGACATCTTTGACCATTTCATTGCATCTTACAGTTTTACAGTTGCCGTGTCAAGTTAAAAAGATCGCGTCTCGAGACACCTGCGTTCTGTTCAACTGTATATGTTGCGCTGCATTTAGCCCTTTTTTTAGCGCAAGAAAGTGATCGGTCTAAAGTCATCATCAGTGTTTGGCACACGTCCAAAATTCAAATGCACAGTTTTAGCATTCGAATGTGCATGCTTATCCAAAATTTGAGCCTTAGCGCCAATCAATGCAGAATTCAATTGTTCTAGGGTCAAAGGAAACAGTACTTTTGAGCC
The DNA here is from genome assembly GCA_032164185.1 of Moxostoma hubbsi. NCBI lineage: Eukaryota > Metazoa > Chordata > Actinopteri > Cypriniformes > Catostomidae > Moxostoma > Moxostoma hubbsi. The sequence continues at coordinate 8,122,200 of JAVLUX010000012.1, forward strand.
CAAGAATAATTTTGTTTGAGCAAGCGAGGACAGCATGTGACTGGATGAGTGGCTTAATTCGCTCCCATCATGGTCCAATCAACTAAACTGCACACGCAAACATTTGTGCATCAGCACTGACTTTATTACGTTTGTACCTATAGTACAATTTCTCTGGAGGATGTGCTGTCCTAACGCTTTGATCTCATTATCATAACTCATTTATCAGGCTGTCAATATTTCCTGAAGTTGCTTGTTTTGTTGATAATCGTCAGAATAACAGTTAGAGAAACTCTATTTATCAGAGTGGACCTTCAACCACAGCTCAACTTTTGTGATACAACTTGTCCTTTGGACTCCAACCCCCCATTGGTGTATCACCATCACGTTTCTGACTATGAATGGCATACTTTAGTTTGAGCCAATAAGAAGACTTGAGGCTGGTCACACCTCCCCACTCATCAAAAAACAGTGTACCAAACACTCGTTCTGTGCCGCTCCTGCAGAGCTATTCTGCAGAGTCATGCTTGCTCTTGTGCATTTTAATACATTCAAGATGTGGAGAAAGCAAGCTTGATTAAACTGTAAATAAACCAAATTGCAGAGATAGAGGAGCCAGTCAAACCGGCTTTCACTGGAGTCTAACGACAACTGATCCAGGCATATCTACCCTAACCTGAATTTGATATCAAAGTGTAATAAGGGCAAATCTGATTAAATCAAAGGTCACTTCCTTCTTTGATTCAGTCACACACTTGCATCCCTGAAGTGATGATTTCATCTATTTATTTTTTTTCTTCATTTGCTTAATTCTGGGAATATGAAGATTCTGCTATTATATACTACCCTGGTGTCGTTCCATACCCAAATGCTCTTATTTGTTATTTTCTTGGAACACAAAAGGAGATATTTTGAAAACTTTTCTAAACACAGCTCTTTTCCATACAACCCAGATCATGGTGACCACTTTTGTAAAGCTGTAATAAAGGAAACAAAAAACACCATAAAAGTAGTCCATACAAGGCTAAATATTCCAAGTCTTCTGATGATTTTTGTCACCAATCACTAGCAGCGAAGTGGAAGGTTCCAAGTGAAAAACAACCTCATTTTTGGTCTGTTCCTCACACAGAGCAATCGTACGACTCCAGATGACTTGGTTTACAGTGTTTGAGCTGCATAATCTAGTTTAAGTTTTAAAGAGCTTTGAGACTTTAAATTGTTATTGTATGGAAATGAGGGAAACAGATCTGGGATCAGGCACAGGAGTCGTAACCCTCACCCCTCAGGAGTGGAAGAGCACAATCCTGTAGTTCCATGACGACGCCATCCAGCACGGGCAGCATAGGAGTGATATCCAACAGAACCAGGATGATGGGCTGAACGAAAAGAAACGGGATATGTTACATGGCATCAGCCACAAAACAGGCTTTGATAAGAGTGGAATACTTGAATACTACTTGCTGGATACTGCGTAGTAACACTATACACCGTATTATATCTGCTATCTTTTAAATTAAGCGAAACAGTAGGTACTATGCAATGTTTCAGTAGTATGCTGGACTGCTGTCATATAACCATAAAGTGGCATACGGTTATCTTATTATGTTGGATTGACAAAGTCGACATACTGTTATTCTATAGACATTGTTTAGGGTTTTTCCCAAAACCATAAATCAAGATCAAAATTATCGATTTGTAACTCCTTCTAGAGCTTTCAAGCAACATCTGTCAAACTTGGCACAGACCTTCAGACTGTTCTGACTCGAGATGCTGTCTTTTCTGACTGATCAGAATTACAGTTTTCGTGCACCAACTTATCAAAACCAAGGGGGAAAAAATCGTATATAGAGTTACATTGACAGGATTTTTAAACAGAAGACTATTCAAACTCCACATGTAAAAAATTCTAATGTAAACACACACAAGGCGTTTAATCTGCATTAAGTTAAACTCTCTTTCTCTCCATCTATATAATTTTTTCTGCATGTCTTTATAAATATTGTAGTAAATGTATACTTTGTATTGTTATTTTGCATTTTAATAACATTTTGTGCGCAAGTAGCTTTATTTGGTATTCCTATCAATTAATTCATTTAAATATGGACGTTAAAAATGACCACCATGGCATTGCCCTGAACTACATCATCTGGCAAAATTTGCAGTATAGGTCCTAATAAGAGTATTTTCCAAAAGGAAAACTGGTTCACTGCATGGTATATACAGTGAGGAAAATAAGTATTTGAACACCCTGCTATTTTGCAAGTTCTCCCACTTAGAAATCATGGAGGGGTCTGAAATTGTCATCGTAGGTGCATGTCCACTGTGAGAGACATAATCTAAAAAAAAAAATCCAGAAATCACAATATATGATTTTTTAACTATTTATTTGTATGATACAGTTGCAAATAAGTATTTGAACACCTGTCTATCAGCTAGAATTCTGACCCTCAAAGACCTGTTAGTCTGCCTTTAAAATGTCCACCTCCACTCCATTTATTATCCTAAATTAGATGCACCTGTTTGAGGTCGTTAGCTGCATAAAGACACCTGTCCACCCCATACAATCAGTAAGAATCCAACTACTAACATGGCCAAGACCAAAGAGCTGTCCAAAGACACTAGAGACAAAATTGTACACCTCCACAAGGCTGGAAAGGGCTACGGGGAAATTGCCAAGCAGCTTGGTGAAAAAAGGTCCACTGTTGGAGCAATCATTAGAAAATGGAAGAAGCTAAACATGACTGTCAATCTCCCTCGGACTGGGGCTCCATGCAAGATCTCACCTCGTGGGGTCTCAATGATCCTAAGAAAGGTGAGAAATCAGCCCAGAACTACACGGGAGGAGCTGGTCAATGACCTGAAAAGAGCTGGGACCACCGTTTCCAAGGTTACTGTTGGTAATACACTAAGACGTCATGGTTTGAAATCATGCATGGCACGGAAGGTTCCCCTGCTTAAACCAGCACATGTCAAGGCCCGTCTTAAGTTTGCCAGTGACCATTTGGATGATCCAGAGGAGTCATGGGAGAAAGTCATGTGGTCAGATGAGACCAAAATAGAACTTTTTGGTAATAATTCCACTAACCGTGTTTGGAGGAAGAAGAATGATGAGTACCATCCCAAGAACACCATCCCTACTGTGAAGCATGGGGGTGGTAGCATCATGCTTTGGGGGTGTTTTTCTGCACATGGGACAGGGCGACTGCACTGTATTAAGGAGAGGATGACCGGGGCCATGTATTGCGAGATTTTGGGGAACAACCTCCTTCCCTCATTTAGAGCATTGAAGATGGGTCGAGGCTGGGTCTTCCAACATGACAATGACCCGAAGCACACAGCCAGGATAACCAAGGAGTGGCTCTGTAAGAAGCATATCAAGGTTCTGGCGTGGCCTAGCCAGTCTCCAGACCTAAACCCAATAGAGAATCTTTGGAGGGAGCTCAAACTCCGTGTTTCTCAGCGACAGCCCAGAAACCTGACTGATCTAGAGAAGATCTGTGTGGAGGAGTGGGCCAAAATCCCTCCTGCAGTGTGTGCAAACCTGGTGAAAAACTACAGGAAACGTTTGACCTCCGTAATTGCAAACAAAGGCTACTGTACCAAATATTAACATTGATTTTCTCAGGTGTTCAAATACTTATTTGCAGCTGTATCATACAAATAAATAGTTAAAAAAATCATACATTGTGATTTCTGGATTTTTTTTTTTAGATTATGTCTCTCACAGTGGACATGCACCTACGATGACAATTTCAGACCCCTCCATGATTTCTAAGTGGGAGAACTTGCAAAATAGCAGGGTGTTCAAATACTTATTTTCCTCACTGTATATGGTGCGTTCACGCCATGTCAGAATTATCGTAATTACAAGATTCCGACTCTTTGTAGAACTGATAATAAATTGTAAACTCAGAATTCAAAGAAAGCTCAGATGTCACATGTAAAAATAACCAATATGGCAGCGGCCTCAACAGCAGGTAGTGAAATTGTCTGTTAGATATGCCATTAAATTATACCATTGATGCCTGGATAATAATAATAATAATAAAAAACTATTTTTGAGAACATATAGAGGTGAATTAATGTAGTCATTCTGATGTTTTCAACAACAAAGCCGTTTTGCCGTTATGTGTGTTGCCATAGAAACTTGGATCTGAGGACTGAATTGCTCTGAATAGAATCTACAAGTTCAATTCTGACATGACATGAACGCACTTTACTTTCTAAACAAACAAATGTAAAAAAAAAATTAATAATATGAGAAACATGAGACGCATATGCAATGATTAACATTGCCAAAATATAATGCTAAACTGTTGTCACATGATCTCAATGTTACATGTCAAAAAAATAAATATGTTAACTCGGTTTTGTCTCAAAATGTCTTAACTTTTGGTAGTCTGGTCAAAAAGGAGTCAAAACAAGATGTTAAACAGTTTGAGGTCAAGCATTGCGGCATTTCGATTTCCAGTATGCTTGGGTGTATCCTGGATATTTTGACAAGTGTAGTATGTCATCTGAGTATTCTGTGCACACTGTACACATTATAGGCCTTCTATACTGCAGAAATAGTGAGAACTGTATGCGAGACTGCTATTCAGAACATAATCACTAATACATGCCCTACAGAGGGACTGAGAGAATCACATATTGTTATATAACACAAAAGCATGTTTCAAAACTCTCCTTCGTTTTTTTTCCCCTCTAGTGTCCCATTACGCAATAACACATCCCGTCGCATTCTTACCTGGTCCTTGCCGAATACATCTCCTTTGGCAATGCTGTACAGCAGGGAATACGCGATCTGTCCGGCTGCGCCAGTCACCAACACACGGATCGGTTCGGCCTGCAATGAGACACAAAATCATTGGCGCCAAACAGCATGACCTATTTCGCGTGAATAAAGTATGACGTCATAGCGAATCAAAGCCCATCTGAGACGTGCGTTTATCATAAATTTCATAGGTTGCAGATTTTTTTAAAAATTATGATTATTATTGTTTTAGTGCAAGATTCCCATTTGATTTTTGTTTTGGGAACCAACTCCAAACGTTCAAGGAACGTTCTTTATTTAGTGTATAACCAAAAAAAAACAACGTTCTGAGAAGCAACATTGTTCGCTGGGAATGAATGAATGAAACAATGACGCAACTGATGCCCCGAACGAGGCGAGTCACGCGACACATTGTAGCTGTAATTTGGAATCGAACTTCGGCATTCGAATTTCAGCTTCCATTAATCGCCTAATACAAATTCTACAACTTTTGCAACAAAATAAAATACTGCAAACAATAATGCCTCCTCGTAGTTACACCAACTCCACAACAACAACGGAAATGCCCATATACCCACTCGTTCACAAAACGTCTTCGATATTATTCGATGTGCATCGTTACGTGGCTCTCGAACGCAGATTTCAAACTCTAAAATTCATCCGAAAAATGTGCCCACCATCTTATGCACAAAACGTTGCAAACTTGATTAACGCTACAATATAACACAGTACTAAAACAGATGTATCCGAATATCTCACCATCTTTCAGTTGTTATTGTGCAGGTTGAGATGTACGCCGGAGATGTGCTGCTCTCTCTCACTCAGACTGAACGGGGAGGTCACCTCTATTCTTGACTGGAAATGTCATATACGGTTAGCGGAGGCATAGAAACAGGACGTACACTGGGATATGTAGTGACGTCTCAGTGAATGCTGCTCTCCACCACCAACCAGCTCTCAGAATGGAACACACTCCCCATGAACGTCCACTCTGACGTCAGCGCATTCGACACGCCCACTCCACTTCCATATATGGGTGAATAAACTTGTATTAGAAATTCTGCCGTTGTGGGGATAGGTTTATTTTCCGGATTGGTTCATGAACACTGAACGCCGGTCTCAAACACGAACTTATTATAGATCTTATCACAGACCGACTTTTTTTTTGCCCGTTTGTACAAAGGTGCCTCAGGTTTTTCCTGTGAGGCAGCAGATGTCCTAACCCCGCCCACACCTATACCTGCCACCACTCCCGATTTTACCGGGTTTTTCGTTTTTCCATATGATGCATGTGCAGTATGTATTTTTTTCAGTGCCATGTTCACAGGTTAGAGCATTCAGACCGCACACGGGTGCAGCACTGCAATGCGTTGACTGAATGTTACTTTATATATTTATTGGCAAATTGGTATAGTATAAAGAACGTCACATCAATAATTAAAATGGGAGAGCAACAAATTCACATTTAAAATCCACAAAACACTCCACCAATCACCTGTGTGGGCAATTGTGTTTTCTGTTTATCTAAAGTTGTTGTTTCAGACACCTTTTGCAGAAGAGAAAATTAAAGTATAAGGTCCACATTTGTCTATTTCCAAACATAAGCTATACAGCACTGGAGTTATTATTTGAATGTTTTAATGAGTGCACGTTGTGGCTGTTATCAAGCTAAAGTGTGTAACTTTTTGACACCTCCTAGCGCCCCGTCCACACCTGTGACACACAATGACAAAGCGACACAATCTCATTCATTTTCCAGTATATCTCATCTCATCTCAGTCTACCAATAACGTTAGAGCACAGCACAAGGAACACCAACTAGCGACTTCACATTACAGAGACTAGCGACATCATCGCTGGCAGTGTGAACAAAGCTTGTCCCATTTTAAAGGAGCAATATGTAATATATATACTGTACTAAAGCATACAATTATCATATTTTGTTATCAGAGAGTTAGGAAACATGCGAAGTTGAAATACTGGCTTCTCCGATTACAATGCTACAGCCAGTATATACTACTTTGAAATGTCTGTTCCGGGCCAGAATTTCTGTTTCTGTTTTGGCCTGTGTGATCCCGCCCATTGCCCATTTCCCAATAGTATTTCGACACCCAGGGTTGCCAGCTTTGAAACAAGTTAGCACAAACACAGTGCACTACAGCCATGGAAGCCAACAATACAGTTATAAAAATCCACATGAGCTGGTTTATAATTTGCAAACAATAAAAACATTGCAAACGAATACATTAGTTGATCATCTTACAGTGTAAGGTTTGACGCTTGCAATTGTCAGTTTGCTCATTCCTGTTGCGTGTCCTCAATCTGGCAACCCGTGTGAGCTTAGAGTCTGGGGAGGAAGGGGCGGGGAAGACAACTCTCCAATTTTTTTGCATTTGGACTGCAGTACCCATTTTAAATGCTTGATATCAATGTTACATATTGCTCCTATGTAGCAATATGTAATAGCATATAGCAGAGACAACTACAAGTAAGCTATTCAAAAATGTATTTCCTGTTAACACAGTGTGTCTGTAATGCTATAATAATTGCTCTGTTTGTTTTGAGCGACCGGTCCAGTCTGACACAGCAACATTGACACAACCAATGGCTTAAGTTTGGAAAAGTTTATAAAAGCTTTTTGAAACCAATGTTTATTTTTGCAATTACGTTTGGTGGTGCTAGTGGCGCAGAAATGACATGCTATAAAGACGAACAAAACCAGTCTGAAAACACAACAAGCAGGCATGTTGTTTCCGGGATTTCCAATACCCTAAACTATCAAATTATGTCGACTCACCGACAAGCAGTAATTTATCTTAAAGTTATCACGTTCACATAATCAGTGACAAGCGCGATTCAAATGTTGCACTTTTCACACTGATGTTACATTTTTACTTCACGGATGGTTTGGCTTAGATGTTGGGTTTGGGATACAGTTTATAAAATCAGCATTCCTCTTCACTGTATTGCAGCCTGTACAGCTGAAAACAACTTGCTTTACAACTCGCTTTAAGCAGATAGGAGCTGTACTTTTATGCCACTTGTATCCATTGAAAATAGCTGCTTGAGGGAGCGTTCCAAAGATGCCTGCTGAGTGGACTGACTTGCCTTAGAGGGGACTTTGCTTGGAACATACTGCACCAGTAATTTGGACTACTTTTATGGAGCTCTTTTGTCCTTTTTGGAGCTTGGTAGCTTTTGGGTGAAGTATTCCAGGGTTATAAAACCTTGTTCCAGAGCAAGTTCACACCTTAGCAAAGTTAACATTACATAACATGCCTTGGAAAGTGTGGAGCAGCTCCAACGGAATGGGTACTATCCATGGTGCTGGACTTGAAGCATAGTAAATTATTCAGCAGAGGTCGCTGCCCTCCACCGCACTACGATTTCACTTCGTGCATTATAAATTAGACTAATGCATGGCTAACCAACATGCTACAGACAAATCAATCAACCAGATACATTCACTTGAATGTAGAATTCGCTTGCATTTACGATAAGACAAAATACGTAGATGCAGCAGGCTAATATTTTAGTGCAACCAATTGTTTCCAAACCGTATGCACGGTCAGTCAGTCATGGTGCATCGTACGCTTCCGTTGTCAAGGAGAGGCGTCTTACCTGCCCCGAAGCCGCGCGCACCACCAAGTACATAGCCGACAACAGGGTCAACATGTTCGAGCAGTTTGTCCTTCGAGGTGTCCGGTCGAGGCTTTCCCCCCAGAACGTAGAACTAAGGTCTTTGGGACGTTCAGACGCAGAGCGACGTTTCTGTTAACCCGCTTCGCTGCTGCCCTCGTATGCGTCGCGTGCGTCCACTGTTTTTACTATCCGTCACACCTCGACAGTGTATGTAGTGCGCTAATCAGCTTTGGGAGACAAAAATAGCGCGACATCAAGTAATCGTTTCGCCATTGCTTTTTAGAGGGCGCTAAATGGGGTGGCGACGAACAGAGCTGTACAATTTGGGGGTGACGTCAGTGTGAAGGATTGATGCTGCAAAGCTTAGCTGACTGTTTGCATAAAAACATCCCTCCGATAAGTTCAAGTGAATTGGACAAAAGACTTTAGTGTAAATGCAAACCATTTGGATTTGTTAGTGTTATGTATTATACAATAAAACAAATATTTAGTGGTGAAGTAAATATAGCAGATAAGATTAAGGACTTTCTACAATGAATACGTTAGTTTAAGGGTGAACAATATTAAGTTAATTCTACATTTGTAGTCAATTCAAACATGTAAAAATGAATGATCTAAAAAGTCAATAGTATTTATTATTTGTATTATTATTAACAATGCATAATAATGTATAAATCCTAAAGTATAAACCTTGTGATATTTATTCGCTAATTTGAGTATATTTCATAGGTAAATACATTTCTATCAGGAAGACTCACAGACTTTCGGGAAATTTAAGATTACATTTATTTGATGGATCTAAAACAGAAATGTAATGTCTCTCTTTGGCGTAGGTGCCGTCTGGCGGTCCGAGGAAGTTGTAATCGGAACCATCATATCCTGCCGGAGATAGGAGGCAGGGGCGAGGAGCCTACCCCCGTGCAGGACGGGACTCAACAGGTGGTGGTGGGGTGGTGGAGGTTGCCGTGTTAGCGCACTGAAACGGCAATGTGATAGATTGTGAGCAGATTTATAAAGCAATGGCTTACATGTGATTGGCTGGGAATTACCCAGCTAATGGTGCGATGATGTACAGCTGCTAGTCTTCCCGCTAGAACTACACTGCGCTTACATTTCTGTGAAATGTTCATGTCATCATGTTTTATGCACCAAGTATTCAGGTCTGTATGCAGTGCTGAATGTTGTGTCTATTGCCATTAAAGCAAGATGAAGTAGTCTTATAGACTACATAGCATTCATAAAGCTTCCCTGTGGAATTATTTAGTTATTATTTGAATATGTTCCTTGAGGTTCGCTTATGAGTATATGTAAATTAATTTTTTGTACCAAAAACAGTCACATATTTGTAAAACAGGATAGCTTCTCACCCTCATTTTGACCCTCTGTCAGAAACACTAGGTTTTGATGCTGCTTACTGGGCGGAGCCACGGAAGTAACAAAAGGTAAAGTAGGCGTTGATATGTTGTGGAGTCGATCAGATACAAACGTCTATCACAGTGTGACATCACAGTAGATTAAGTAGTCAATGGGCATTTTTACAGTTTAGTTTCAACAAATGCTCTCTTTGCAGTAAGTTCTGAACCTTATAGTGTATAGTACAATGACCTTATATTTTAAAAGATCAAGCAAACTTTTATTCCTCACGTCATGACCCCTTTAAAATGCTAGTACACTTTAAAAAGCATGGCTTAATTCAGTGCTACATTGTTTGAGTAAATTGTACAAACAAAATGTGTAAATTGAAACAGAGTATTGCAAACGCAAAGTTAACTTTACTTGAGAATTTCTAGTTAAAGCCACCAAGAATTGTGTGTAGCCTTTACTTGAAAATATGGTCTGTGAAATTGTTACTGCATATGTTCATCTTACTTGATAAATGGTCTGCACTTATATAGCACCTTTTTAACCTCAACGGTATTTAAAGCGCTTTACACTGTGACTCATTCACCCATTCACCCATTCATTCATACACCAATGGCGGCAGAGCTGCTGTGCAAGGTGCTAGCCTGCCATCGGGAGCAACTTGGGGTTCAGTGTCTTGCCCAAGGACACTTCGGCACGTGGAGTCGTGTGGTCCAGGATTCAAACCACCAACATAATTTTATCTTGGGAATAAGATTTTTTTATGGCATCAACATTATTTTCCATACTGTGTCATCATCCTCTTGGAAATGACATACTGTCATTTTGGTGGGAAAACAAAATGGTACAACATTTGGTGTAAAATGGCACAAAAACAGACATGTCAGCCTCAGGTGCCACTTTTATTCCTTTCAAGGGTCTCAAAGCGGTTTACCATATTTTTTGGCTTGTATGTAAACACTCGTAATGAACCGAGATCATCTCAGAAGTTCACAGAGCAGCTTGTTTATAATGTGTTTTGTGAAGGCAAAGTGTTCCAATATTATCTTCATTTCTCATTCTTGTACTTTTGAATATACAGGTGCATCTCAAAAATATTTGCATATTGTGTAAAAGTTAACTTTTTCTGTCATTTAATTCAATAAGTGGAACTTTCATATATTCTAGATTCATTACACATAAAGTGAAATAAGCCTTTCTTGTTGTAATCTTGATGATTATGGCGTACAGTTCATGTAAATCAAAAATCCAGTATCTCAAAATATTAGAATAAAGAGTTTATAATACAGAAATGTAGATCTTCTGAAAAGTATGTTCATTTATGCGCTAAATACTTGGTCGGGGCTCCTTTTGCACAAATTACTGCATCAATGCGGCATGGTATGGAGGCTATCAGCCTGTGGCACTGCTGAGGTTTTATTGGAAGCTCAGGTTGCTTTCATAGCGGCCTTCAGCTCGTCTGTATTGTTGGGTCAGCTGTCTCTCATTTTCCTCTTGATAATTCCCCAAAGATTCTCTATGGGGTTCAGGTCAGGTGAGTTGGCTGGCCAATCAAGCACACTAATACCATGGTCAGAAAAAAGTTACTAGTAGTATTGGCACTGGTGCCAAGTCCTGCTGGAAAAGGAAATCAGCATCTCCATAAAGCTTGTCAGCAGATGGAAGCATGAACTGCTCTAAAATCTCCTGGCAGACGGCTGCATTGACCCTCGACTTGAGAAAACACAGTGGACCAACACGAGCAGATGACATGGCACCCCAAATCATCACTGACTGTAGAACCTTCTGTTGGATTCTGTGCCTCTCCGCTCTTCCTCCAGACTCTGGGACCTTGATTTCCAAATGAAATGCTAAATTTACTTTCATTTGAAAAGAGGACTTTGGACAACTGTAATTGGCTTTTTTTCTTTATTTTTGTAATTATAATTTTTTTAATGTAGGTGTTATGTTGGTTGTCTGATTATTCCAGTATCAAGGTGTTCAGAGTTTTTTTTAGAGTGTTGCTATGTGGTTGCTAAGGTGTTCTGGGTAGTTGCCGATGTGTAATACTTAGGGTTAGTGTTTTTTTTCCAATCCTAACCTTAACAGTAGTAATAGTGATGTCAGTTTAGTCAATACAAGTATATAAATCCAGTCCCAAAGTAGCTATCGACTCATCAGTGCAGCCGCTATACTGCAGATGATGCAGTAATCAGTACATTTAAGCGAAACAGTGCCCGGCCACTTATTCAGCCATCTGGGTTCTTTTTCCCTATTTATTTATTTCATAGACTTTTCATAAAATCGCTCATAAAAGAGTTGTAAGCCAAGTACGAAACCAACTGACTCAGAGGATATCACAACATCACAAACCTTTTTTTTAAAGGCAAAAAGTATTTTGAAATCGGACAAAAAGATAAAGGTACAAGTCTTTTATGAGGTAATGGACTACAATCCCATGAAGCATTGTGAATGATGTAATTGAATAAAAATTGATGGGAATATATGAAACAGTTGAATTTAGGTTGCTGATTATAAGCATATATGCAAAATATTCTGATATGTACAAACAGATAAGTAGTTTAAGAGTGAAGAGACACCGACTCGATTACATCAATCACAATGGTTATGGGAGTGGTCGCTCTGATGCACATTTCATGGGCTTTGTTGGCCGTGGTTCTCTGATTGGTGAAGCTTTCTCTGCTGGACCATGGGTAATATGTTTACCATGAATTCCGCTGTAACAACACAGACAGATGGCTTCAACAGAAGCATACTACATCGATGAACAACCTCATAGCTCACAGTAGGACTGCCTCTAAAGATTTATAAGTTATCATTAAAAATGTATTTGTCTGTGGAGGAAATTAATGGGATTTTTACATCTAGGACCTGACTGTTGAATCCAAATAGATTTTAAATGATATATACAGACCTAATTTGAACATATTGATGGCATATGCTTCTTTTGAAGCCATCAGTCCACATTATTTTAACTTTAAAAAATTCTGGTGAAGAACTTCTCTACCCATGAATCCTGAAGAGAAAACTCCACTACTCATCAGAGAGTCATGACTAAAATCTCCTCAGTGACTTCCATGACACATCCTCAAAACTACTTCTATATTGTATATGAACATTTTGCAATGAAACAAAAAGAAAGTGTTTCCATACTTATAATCAACAATTCAACTAATAGTTAAACGTTAAGTACACTTTTGTTTTTTTGGTAGATTCTCTAAAACGTTTTGCTTTGAATATTGTGATGCACTTCAGAGCTGGTTGGTTTGGTTCATGGCTTATAATGCGTCTATAAAGGACTTTATCCAATGTTTATGGAAGAAATGAATGGGGAAAATACTTCCAGTATCAAGACAGCTGAAAAAGTTGACGGGCACTGTGACGCCATTTCATTCCAAACACGTTGTTCAACTGTGGGCCACAGGATGGCGGGAAAGTACCTTCCTCAGAGGCACGTGACAGCCTTTTGGAATTTTCATGCATTACCGCCTTCCACCAGAAGAGGACGATATAGTGTGACCAGAAATGCATTACTTTAATGATCAATTAGAGTGTACATTGGACATTTGTTCTTGCTTTCAACACTTTCCATTCAAAATATTGTCCATTCAATGCCATTCAAACTTATCTCAACGTTTTAAAGCATGTATTTTCAACAGATCTTTGAGGTACCTTGCCTATGCCCGAGGATGAGTACTGAAGACGGCATTCCTCACTCAGCACATCATTGACAGCGTATGCTTCATTAGAAAGCCTAGAGCCACTTTACACAAGTAACAAGCCATAACCTGCCAAACAACCCTACTTATTTACTCATTCACAAACCACTTCATCATCACCTGAGTCGCTTCAACTAACGTTGTCATTTTACCTGGACAACAGGAACAAAACCATTGTTGCCATTGATTGACAAGTTCAAGAAGAAATGTCTCAGTCTTTCTCACTTTTCTTTTGTCACTAAAAAATGCCCAGAAGAGAACTGATAGAGCTGTTTTTAAAAGTTAATGAGTGTTAGTGACTGTTCCTGTTCCTTGCCTATATTACACTCCTGTGACATGGGTTGTCAGTAGTGGATTAAAGCACTGAGGCATGTCGGGAATGCAGTTTTCTTTATCGTATCTGAAGAATCTGTTGCATTTACATGCAACTAAGACAACTAAGGGGCGTTCACACAAGACACATTTTTGCATAATGACAAAGGTACACGACGGTGCACTTAACGTCTTTCCTGAGGGCATGAACTACAATACCATGAAACAATGCAAATTACTCAACTGAATGAATAACTGAATGAATATTGGAAAATATTCATATATATATATATATATATATATATATATATATATATAAGTATATATATAAGTAGTTTGATAGTGTAGGGCGACAGACCTGATTGCGTCATTTGCAGTGCATAATGGGAACGTGATGGGAATGGGCAGTCACTGCTGAGTTCATTTGATGCATTTTATTGGACACAATAGAGTACAGAAGTCGGGTTATGGCAGTAAATATCCCATATATTTGTTCCATAGACGAATTGACTTTTATTAATATATAACAAACCTTTAAAGACAGACCTATCATGAGCATATTCTTCTGATGAACCCATCAGTCTGCGTTATTTCAACTTCATTGTTTAAAAATCAGTGTTTAAAAGCAAAGTTCAAGTACTACTACACTACCCATGGTGCAGCAGAGAAAGATCCACCAATCAGAGAACTGCAGCCAAGAAAGCCCTCCTAACAAGCCCGGAAGGGACCGCCCACTATTGTGAATGATGCAACATCCTCAAACTACTTCGATATTTGTACATATATATATATATATATATATATATATATATATATATATATACGAATATTTCTCAATAAATGTAAACTATATTGACTCTATACTTATAATTAACAACCTTAAATCAACAGTTCTATATATTTCCATAGGTTTATATTTGATTGTCATTCGCAATGCTTCATGGGATTGCAGTTCCTGCCCTCGTGAAAGACGGTAAGTGTATAGTCTTGTCCATTTGACTTTTTGTCCGATTTTCAAATACGTTTTCGCTTCATTACAAAGTTTGTAATGTTGTGATTCAGCTCGGGGCTGGTTGGTTTGACACATGGGTTAGAACATCTTCATGAAGGATTTCATGAAAAGCCAGTGGAAGAAATACATGAGAACAATAATTCTGGACCCAGACAGCTGAAAAAGTGGGCGGGCACTGTTTCGATCTTTTCTTTGATTGGTGGATTTTTCTCTGTTGAATCATGGGTATTGTAGTACCTCACCAGATATTCTGCTAATAAATACATAAAAAAGTTAAAATAACGTGGACTGATGGCTTCAACAGGAGCATATACCTTTGATTAACAATCTCTAATGCTCACGGCAGGTCTGTTATCGTTAAAAATCGCTCACAGTACCTTTAACGCAAGAATGTGTCCTGTGTTAACGGTCCTCAAATAATTTCGTGAAATTCAAATACAACAAAAAGGAAATTGTGGATTAATTTCAGTGATTAGTGATTTATTTAATGCAAGCTTCTTCCTGTGTATCATAATGGACAGAATTTGTTGCCGTGGAGATCTGTCGGAACTGTGGGCATTCTATCCTTGACACACACTTGAACCCTGATTTTGTGATCAGGCCTGTGATTGCTGGGTTTATCTAGAGCGCAGCACGACTGGAAGCTGCCCCACAAGCTCTACATGGGCTGTTTGTGCTGTGACCCGATGACACTGTTTCCTTAACTTACAACTTTTCATCTTACGTGGTTCAGTCCTGCTGCTAGAGACAGCACAACAGCTCTGTTCAAAAACCTAGTGGACTACCTTGCTGTTTATTGTCTTCTAAGCATTAGGCAGCATTATGTCCAATATGGAACCTCATTCGGTAGGTGACTGATTTTGAACACACTACTTAGGGGGCAACTCCAAAGTATTGACACTTTCGGGTGAAATCAGCCAACAAATGTCTTCCTTGTGGTTGAAGAATTTGAACACGGAAACAATTATGCACTTCACCTTTAAATCAGTTAGAATTAAATTTACCAGTATCTAGAGGAAGAGGATGGAGGCCATGTTTACTCTCATTTGACATGGTTCTTTTACATGCTTTAGAATCACTTCTTCCCATGAGTTCATTCAAGGGTAATACGTGCGATCAGTATCTTTATATGGGTAATGCACACACAAATACATTCCGACAGGGATTAACAAACAGAAGCGGGATTTGTATCTTCATCCGGATTATATCGTAGAGTCACCGATAAACCGATAGGAAATGTCCATGGAACACAGAAACAATCGTCCCTGGGTTTATTTTAGATGGGATGTTTTTGATACTGCATCAGACAACAACTCTTGCAGACATCTCGAGGTCTCAACGTCAGTTTGAGGTTTTTACTGTCTGTCACCAATTGACTGGTTGCCATTTGTTGGTATTTTGATCACAAAATACAGACACAAAAAACAGGATGTATTCCTCTACACTTTTGCTGTCATCAGAATGACGTGTGTGTGTGTGTGTGTCTGTGTGTGTGTGTCAAAAGCTTATCTGACCTTTAGTTGGAACATGAACTCTTTGACTCATCATTGGCACTCAGGTGTCAGAGAAGTATGGTGCCTCCAAAATATAAAATGTGGGGTTATTATTTGTTAATAGAAGGTAATGTTGTTTTAATTTAATTGGTAACCATTTAATTATTCAGACTGCATTATTTTAATGAAATTATTGAATTCCTTAAATAATGACAAAGAATGATTTTATATGGTTAGAAAAAATGACAAATACTCCTTAAAATCAAATCCAAGAGTTAAATATTGTCTCTTAATGGAAAAGTTCACACACTTATAGACAAAGAGCCGTCATGTTGTTCTTATTTTGTTCGATAGAGACATTTGACTAGCCACTAGAATATTTTTAAACACTTGCTCTCTCTCTCTCTCTCTCTCTCTCTCTCTCTCTCTCTCACACACACACACACACACACACACACATACACGCTGTGCACTGGCGCCGCTCTGTCCCTGTGCAGGGCTGAATTGAGATCCAGTGCCATCGGGCGCAGTTGTGCTGCTCAGCTTTGTGTTCTTGCTCTCCTCATCATCCGTTTCTTTATCTCCTTCATGTCTCTTTTATTCTCATCTCCCTTCCTCAGGGCCCTGCAGAGAGAGACACACACACAGAGGGACAGTAACTCTAGAAGGGAAATTAGTGCGATGCAAATTGTGGTTGGATGTCTTTTTTTCAACATGCAGGAGCACTGAAGTGATCAGTCCAACAAGCACAACAACCCAGCCAGAGACTATTCTATTCTATTCTATTCTATTCTATTCTATTCTATTCTATTCTATATAACTTCTCCTTGAGCTTCCAAGCTACATCCAACAAATCTAGACCCTTAGCCTGTTCTGACTGAGCTTGCTATGTCTTTAATTACTAATTAACAAACAAACAAACTAAGGAATGAATGGAAAAATTAACAAAGGAAGGAACCAATAATCAAATCAGCAAACTAACTTTAGAACCAGAACGAGTCAACCATCAAACTAACTAACTGACTGACTAACTAACTAACTAACTGACTGACTGACTGACTGACTGACTGACTGACTGACTGACTGACTGACTAACTGACTGACTGACTGACTGACTGACTGACTGACTGACTGACTGACTGACTAACTAACTAACTGACTGACTGACTGACTGACTGACTAACTAACTAACTAACTAACTAACTAACTGACTGACTGACTAACTAACTAACTGACTAACGAACTAACGAACTGACTGACTAACTGACTAACTAACTGACTAACTAACTAACTAACTAACTAACTGACTAACTAACTAACTAACTAACTAACTAACTGACTAACTAACTAACGAACTAACGAACTAACTAACTAACTAACTAACTAACTAACTGACTAACTAACTAACTAACTAACTGACTAACTAACTGACTGACTGACTAACTAACTAACTGACTAACTGACTAACTAACGAACTAATGAACTAACGAACTAACTAACTAACTAACTAACTGACTAACTAACTAACTAACTAACTAACTAACTAACTGACTGACTGACTAACTAACTGACTAACTGACTAACTAACTAACTAACTGACTAACTAACTAACTAACTGACTAATGATTGAACAATTGAACTAAAGAATTAGCAAACGATATAATGAACAACAGAATTAACTAACAAACAACTGAACAAATCAGCTTACTAACTAATGAACTAACAAACAAATTAATGAGCTAACTATATAAAAACAACTAACGAAACAAACAAACTAACTAACAAACTAACAAATGAACAGAAGAACTAACTTACGAACAGACTATCTCTCTCTCTCTCTCTCTCTCTCTCTCTCTCTCACACACACACACACACACACACACACACATACACACTGTGCACTGGCGCCGCTCTGTCCCTGTGCAGGGCTGAATTGAGATCCAGTGCCATCGGGCGCAGTTGTGCTGCTCAGCTTTGTGTTCTTGCTCTCCTCATCATCCGTTTCTTTATCTCCTTCATGTCTCTTTTATTCTCATCTCCCTTCCTCAGGGCCCTGCAGAGAGAGACACACACACAGAGGGACAGTAACTCTAGAAGGGAAATTAGTGCGATGCAAATTGTGGTTGGATGTCTTTTTTTCAACATGCAGGAGCACTGAAGTGATCAGTCCAACAAGCACAACAACCCAGCCAGAGACTATTCTATTCTATTCTATTCTATTCTATTCTATTCTATTCTATTCTATTCTATATAACTTCTCCTTGAGCTTCCAAGCTACATCCAACAAATCTAGACCCTTAGCCTGTTCTGACTGAGCTTGCTATGTCTTTAATTACTAATTAACAAACAAACAAACTAAGGAATGAATGGAAAAATTAACAAAGGAAGGAACCAATAATCAAATCAGCAAACTAACTTTAGAACCAGAACGAGTCAACCATCAAACTAACTAACTGACTGACTAACTAACTAACTAACTAACTAACTGACTGACTGACTGACTGACTGACTGACTGACTGACTAACTGACTGACTGACTGACTGACTGACTGACTAACTAACTAACTAACTAACTAACTAACTGACTAACTAACTAACTAACTAACTGACTAACTAACTAACGAACTAACTAACTAACTAACTAACTAACTAACTAACTGACTAACTAACTAACTAACTAACTAACTGACTAACTAACTGACTGACTGACTAACTAACTAACTGACTAACGAACTAACGAACTAACGAACTAACTAACTAACTAACTGACTAACTAACTGACTAACTAACTAACTAACTAACTAACTAACTAACTGACTAACTAACTAACTAACTAACTAACTAACTAACTGACTGACTGACTAACTAACTGACTAACTGACTAACTAACTAACTAACTGACTAACTAACTAACTAACTGACTAATGATTGAACAATTGAACTAAAGAATTAGCAAACGATATAATGAACAACAGAATTAACTAACAAACAACTGAACAAATCAGCTTACTAACTAATGAACTAACAAACAAATTAATGAGCTAACTATATAAAAACAACTAACGAAACAAACAAACTAACTAACAAACTAACAAATGAACAGAAGAACTAACTTACGAACAGACTATCAATTTACCAAATGAAAGAACGAATGAATTTTTTTTATGAATGATCGAAATAACGAAATAACACAAACGAATAAACAAACCGCAAAGGAACGCTCAAGCATCCGCTTAGCAACCACCCAGAATACCCTATCAACCACTGAACAACCATTTTGAATTCCCTCAAGAAATTGCATAGCAAATGTCTAGCAACCACCAAAAACACCTTAGCAAGCAAATAGCAAGGTATACCGTAACATACACACAAGACCTGCAGTATAAAACCTTCAAACTGTTTTAAACTTTCAGGCAAGGCTTTGCCAAGCCAGCATTCAAAGTCGGTCTTGACAAACTTTCTGTTTCTAGTTTCACTTGTTTGCAGTTTCAGTATAAGAAGGATGAATGGCATTGATACACTTTACCTGGCAGTGCCAGCATGTCTTCACTGTGCCAGCACAATGTCATTCAAATGTCTGGGTGTGTATTCCTTCCTAAGACTTCAATACTCCTCTCATCCAGGGCTTTGTCAGCTGTTTCCTCCTGGCAACAGATGTATTTATATCCCAGTGCCGAACAATGGTAAATAGCACTTCAGGCTTGGAAAAGGATTAATCAAAATGTTTTTAACTTAATGATTCAAAATTAGTCTGTCAAACAAGTGCTGAGATATTCTAGTACAGGTGAACTGAATGAATGGTGTTTGCCAAGGCAATCATCGCCATTATTATTGCGCTTTTGACTTTTGCCAGTAAGAAACTGCCTAGCAGCCATCCAGAATATCTTGGCAACTTTTACCAAGACCTGGATAAAAACACACTTTATCAGTGACTTATTTCACATGCCACCAATTAGTTTTCAGTAAAAAATATCTCTTAAAAAGCTCTCTTAAGGAAATGGGTTTAATTTACAGACCGATATTATCAATTGACGTTGACTAAAAGATTTGTGCCATCAGATGCTTAGAGCAACTGCAACCAATCAGATCCATCGACATCGCCATTGTGAGAGTTGAGCATATACAAACACTACAATACAAGGCTTATGAGGGCCGTAATCCAGATTACTGTTACAGCGATCGTCAATTAAAGAGGTTGTTTTTTATAAATGTTTTGCTCAATGTTTGATCCAGGGGGATCTTGATCTCGTTTTAAAACAGCATTAGTCCTCTGATGCTCATTTCTTCCGCTGGCATTGTGGCTCTTTCTAATGGCTAGATAGAATGATAGAGGATTAATCTAATCTATTTTGATGTTGGACCAGGAGTTTGACAGTGATAAGGTTTATTCACCCCCATTGTGGGCTAGAGATCTTTAATGAAATCCCTTAAAAAACTTGATAGTGCTGATCAACAAAATTTAATAGGAAGAGAGAGGGGGAAAAACTGTTTAAACAGAGAGAAAGGGAGAATCTCACAAAATCATGCCCAGGTAGCATTTATATATATTATTATAATTATTATATATTAGATAATTATCAGAAGATGTTTGACTATTTTTGAGGGATTAAGGGAAGTACAAGAAATACTACCATAATGTATACATATTTACATATTTTATCATTTAAATAAAATCTACTTTCCCCGTGTTACGGTAATGAGAACGAGATTATTGTACATTACGGTAAGGAGAATTTGGGTTGAGATTTTGCTTTAACTGTCATGAATTTAATGTTACAATGCCAAAAATACTAATTGTCCTACAATGAAGCTTAATTGTCTTCTTAAAATATGTAAATGCTTAATTCTTAATTCTTTTGATTTTAGGGTATATATGACAAGGTTTCATGTTTCAGGAATATTTTAGGAATATTATTTTTAGTGCATAATCAGTATGCATTATTTATTCTTCAAAAATGTTGATTTCTTTTTCTAACTTGTATTTTAACTAGATCAGAGCTGTGTCATAGTCGCTTCCTCTAAAGGTGTGTGTGTGTGTGTGTGTGTGTGTGTGTATCTCTCTTTCCTCTTACACAAATGTCTAATTAGAGTGTGTGTTGTCAAACGGCTGATCTATAGCGTGAAATCATCTGAGCAGATCGAAGGCCTGGGAGAAAGACAGAGAAACAGAGAGAAGAGAGACTGAGACTTCAATCGACTCCAGCTGGGACGGTTGTTTTCATTGTTGCTTGTATTAGCTGTAGTCTAAGCCTGTTTTCTGCTTAGAGCTGCAGCTTTTACACTAATGTTATTGCGAGCTCTCACTGTGCTCATCACCTGCTCTGATTACTGAACCCAAACACTTGTATGCTGCTCATAAATACTTCACTTCATTATACACGTATAAAACACTAATCAGCACTGAAACTGGAAGTAAAGACTGTGACAGAAACACAAAAGGATTTGAATTTAGAATTTGTAACTGGCCTATTTGCATATGGTCCATTTTTATTACTCATTATATACTTTATATATATTTCAATATTGTTTTATCTTGTGTTTATGTATCCTATATGTATCTATATATATATACACTCGCCGAACACTTTCTTCAGGACACTATGGTCCTAATGAAGTGCCAGACGTGGCCTTCTACTATTGTAGCCCATCCGCCTCAAGGTTCGACGTGTCGAGCATTCTGAGATGCTATTCTGCTCAATACATTGCACTGTTGCCACACGATTGGCTGATTAGATAATGAATAAATAGGTGTACAGGTATTCCTATATATACATACACACTGACCAGCTACAACATTAAAACCACTGACAGGTGAAGTGAATAACATTGATTATATCATTCCAGTTGCACCATTCAAGGGGTGGGATATATTAAGCAGCAAGTGAACAGTCAGTTCTTGAATTTCATGTGTTGGATGCATGAAAAATGACCAAGCTTAAGGATCTGAGTAACTTTGTCGAGGGCCAAATTGTGATGGCTAGACGACTTGGACAGAGCATCTCCAAAACGGCAGTGTTCCCTGTATGCAGTGGGTAATACCTACCAAAAGTGGTCCAAGGAAGGACAACCGGTGAACCAGTAAAGACTCATTGATGTGATATCCATAAGAAGAGCTACAGTAGCACAGATTGCTGAAAAGCTTAATGCTGGCCATGATAGAAAGGTGTCAGAACACACAGTGCATTGCACTAGTGTATGGGGCTGCGTAGCCACAGACCGTCAGAGTGCCCATTCTGACCCCTGTCCACCACCGAAAGTGCCTACAATGGGCACATGAGAGTCAGAACTGGACCATGGAGCAATGGAAGAAGGTAGGTTGGTCGGTTGCATGTGCGATGTTTACCTGGGGAAGAGATGGCAGCAGAAGGCAGACAGAGGCAGTGTGATGCTCTGGGCAATGTTCTGCTGGGAAACCTTGTGTCCTGGCATTCATGTGGATGTTACTTTGACACGTACCACATACCTAAAGATTGTTGCAGACCACATACACCCCTTCATAGCAACGGTATTTCCTGATGGCAGTGGCCTCTTTCAGCAGGATAATGCGCCCTGCCACACTGCAAAAATTGTTCATGGTTTGAGGTGTTGACTTGACCACCCAATTTCCCAGATATCAATTCGATTGAGCATCTATGGGATGTGCTGGACCAACAAGTCCGATCCAGAAGATTGCCTATGGGCAAGCCAACATGCAATTTGTTACCATTTAATAAGTTTTACCATATTTAAATCCATTCCTTTGGATTCTGTAGATTTTCCCTCACTGAAACACAACAAAACTAACTATGGGTTGTACTTAAACACAAACTTTCACTGTAATCTCTAACACACATGGAGAAGAATCTGAAGACAGCAGCCGTTCCACTTGAGCCCCTCTGAGGGCACCACTGCGGTGCGCCCAAATTGAAAGGGAGGGACAAGGATCGCCAAGCATGAAAAAGGATAGAAACGAGGAAGAGAGAGAAAGAAAGCATGAAAGACGGAGAGAGACAGGGAGGTCGGCACCCTTAAAAGACCCCATCCTGCTCTCTTAAGGAAGATGAGAGAGCGTGAGTGACGATGGTAGAAAAAAGAGGAGAAACAAATTATTAACACCCCACCGACCACTTTAAAGAGGACAAAAGGAGGGAATGAGAGAGGAGTAGACACTAACGTTTCACCGCTTCACCCACCAGGGCTCCCACCTGTTTAATTTATCCACTGTCCAGACCAGTGTGTGCGTGTGCTTTACT
Organism: Moxostoma hubbsi; assembly: GCA_032164185.1. NCBI lineage: Eukaryota > Metazoa > Chordata > Actinopteri > Cypriniformes > Catostomidae > Moxostoma > Moxostoma hubbsi. Next base: position 8,145,725 of record JAVLUX010000012.1, read on the forward strand.
GAAAATATAGGTGTTATAGGGATAAGACTTGTTTAGCTAAGAGACCTCTTCCTTCACAGTTCCTATAAAAACAGGGGTCAACCTTAGGTACACATGCCACCATTGGCACATGGAGGGGTAATCGTTGGCATCCGAGGCAGAGAGATTAATATTACACCATAGATATTCATATATTTTAGTTGTTTATTTTAGAAATAAGTCCCTTGATCAACTGCTCACCCCGTCTAAGCACCTTTGATTCTTGGACCAGAACTTCAGACCTCAAGGCTTCTGCTTAAATATTCCCACCCACTATAAATAGTCATAGTTTGAGTGGCCCTCCAGACCTGAAACCTCTGGGTTTGTTTATGCTTGGCCAGTCTTAATCCCACAGCTCTCTGCTGTTGCCCTGAGCTGTCACTCAAAGTCTTGACAGCACCCAAAGGCTTCAGGGAGATCCGTTTACGCTCGTGCTCAGACATGTATCACAAATCAAACACACAAGTTCAGCTGTAAACACACTCGGGGTGTGTAGAGAAGAGCACACATTCACGGGGCAGAGTTGTGGCATGCTGGATAACGTTTCAAAGATTGAACGTAAGTGCGTGTGTCTTCAGAAAACACAAACAGATTGAGGTCGAGGAAGAAGTGGCAGAAGGGACGTCTCAAAGTTTAGCCATAAGGGTGGAATTACATTGCCTCACTGAGCCACTAAAATTGCACATCATTTAAAAATCTCAATCTTTCTCATCTGTGCCCCTCAGTACAGTCTCCACTACGTTTGGACAGACAAAAGTGTACATTGACCAACATTGATCTTCTCTGCAAGAACTTCGAACCATTTTCCGTCATTTCTGAGCCATTTTTTGGCTCCAAAAGGAATTGGAATCTGTTTACAAAGTAATTACTGTAATCAAATGAATTTCTCAGCCTGATCTCATGAAAATTACGTGACTGGGGCAACATTTGTGCCCGCTGCAGTTTCGAGGTGAAATGTCCTCTGAGGGGCGTTAAAAGCAAGTTAAATGTTCTCCCAAAAAGATGAAGTTTAGCGCTTAATGGAGTTTTAAATGAATACAACCTACATCCCTAACCTAAACGTATAAGCGAAACCTAGCCAATAGTGTCCTAAAAAAAAAGTCCTAAAAAGTGTAGAATACGGAGCATTTGAGCAATAGTTCATCCAAAAATGTAAAATCCCTCATCATTTGCTCACCCTCATGCCACCCCAGATGTGCATGACTTTATTTCTTCAGCAGAACATAAAGGAAGATTTTTAGAAGAATATATCAGCTCTGTTGGCCCATTCAGTGCAAGTGAATGGTGGCCAGAACTTTGAAGCTCCAAAAAGCACATAAATGCAGCATAAAAGTAATCCATGAGACTCCATTACTCAAGGTCAGTAACATATTTAAATACTTTGGATTACTTCTTCAGCACTGGTAGATTTTTTCACTTGTTTTGACTATAGTGTTGTATCTAAAACAAGATAAATCAAATTGATCTTGTTTTAAGGATTTTCTTTATATTTTTACAGGAAAACAATACAAAAATTATTATCAAGAATATGATTTTTGCCCTAAAAAATCGTGTCTGGTAACATGTGCATGTAAAATAGCATTTTAGCTTAGCCTAAAACTAACAATTTACACGAGGTTTATTTCTATTTCTTCTGCTCCAAACTTACTTTCTTCTCTGTCTGCTCGTATGAATGTAACACATCATAAGAAAGTGTTTCACCGCTGTTCAAATACACTTTGGATCACATCTTGTATAAATGTTTTCCATCTGAAAGAACTAAATATTAAATGAAACAAATGACAATAAAATGCAAAGTAATCTCTTCAGTAATCAAAATACTTTTTGAATGTAACTTTATTCTAATCAACAATGATTTAAACTGTTAAACCCAACCCTGTCCATATGATAGGTGTGCATGGGTGAGAAACAGATCAATATTAATCTTTTTACTTTTTCTCCAAATTCACTTTCACGTTCTTCTTTTGTTTTTTGGCGATTCACATTGCCTGTGCATATCACCATCCACCTGTTGGAGCTGGTCAAAGTTGGAGATTTATAGTAAAAAAGGACTTTTGGAGAGAAATTGTTCCTACGAACACCACTTTGTGATGCTGTTTGCGAATGTTCATTGGAACTATGTTTTCGGGAACCAACTAATCAATGAACTACACCTATCAGCCAAAACATTAAAACCACCTGCCTAATGTCATGTAGGTCCCCCTCGTGCCGCCAAAACAGCCCTGACCCGTAGAGGCATGGACTCCACGTGGACTCCTGTGGTATCTGGCACCAAGACGTAAGGAGCAGATACTTTAAGTCCTGTAAGTTGCGAAGTGGGACCTTCATGGTCAGACTTGTTAGTCCAGCACATCCCACTCTTTGTCATGTTCCTCAAACCATTCATGAACAATTTTTGCAGTGTGGCAGGGCATATTATTCTGCTGAAAGAGGCCACTGCCATCAGGGAATACCGTTACTATGAAGGGGTGTATGTGGTCTGCAACAATCTTTAGGTATGTGGTACGTGTCAAAGTAACATCCACATGAATGCCAGGACACAAGGTTTCCCAGCAGAACATTGCCCAGAGCATCACACTGCCTCTGTCTGCCTTCTGCTGCCATCTCTTCCCCAGGTAAACATCGCACATGCAACCGACCAACCTACCTTCTTCCATTGCTCCATGGTCCAGTTCTGACTCTCATGTGCCCATTGTAGGCACTTTCGGTGGTGGACAGGGGTCAGAATGGGCACTCTGACGGTCTGTGGCTATACGCAGCCCCATACACTAGTGCAATGCACTGTGTGTACTGACACCTTTCTATCATGGCCAGCATTAAGCTTTTCAGCAATCTGTGCTACTGTAGCTGTTCTTATGGATCAGACAATACGGGCTAGCCTTCGCTCCCTACGCACATCAATGAGTCTTCACTGGTTCACCGGTTGTCCTTCCATGGACCACTTTTGGTAGGTACTAACCACTGCATACAGGGAACACTGCCGTTTTGGAGATGCTCTGACCCAGTCGTCTAGCCATCACAATTTGGTTCTTATCAAAGTCTCTCACATCCTTACGCTTGCCCATTTTTCCTGCTTCCATAACATAAAATTCATGATTTGACTGTTCACTTATTGCCTAATATATCCCACCACTATACAGGTGCCACTGTAACGAGATAATAAATGTTATTCACTTTACCTGTCAGTGGTTTTAATGTTATAGCTGATCAGGTTAGTGGTAACAATGGAACTTGCTTTTGGGAAAAGGCACCCAAGGTTGACTTTTCTAGTTATGTTCTGCATTTTAAATTCTTGTAATCATATTATTTTAAGTTATTTACGTGCGTTATTCATTTCTAAAATAACATTATTTATGTAATGGTCTTGTATTACCCTCTTATTAACTTGTAACTTTGTCAAAGATGTCAAACTGTAGGGTAAAAAAAATTCAAATTAATCTGTCATTTGGTAAGAGAGCCAAGGTAAGCATATGCCAACACTGACAGGTTGCTTTACAAGCCATCATCCAAACAAAAAAAATTCCATGCAAATTCAATGAATAGAGAGTACAACACAGCTTACATTTAATATGGTTTCATTTGCAACAAGGATAAACGTGGTTTGTGTTTTGCGTGGTGAATTATAGACTGCCAAAGCATGAAACTAAATGATGACCAGTGGATTTTTCTAATGTACTAATGGTGGAAAATGCTGATAGCAGATTAGCCTAATGGCCTGATTTACAGAATGTCTAAAAACATTCTTAGTCTTTCCTTACTATGACATCACAGACATAGAGCCTACAATGAATGAAACCTCAGATGCAGTTTATTGTGCAACCAAAGTACCAGATTTGGAGCATAATGCAGGACTATGAAAGCAACAATTTTCTTATTCAGTCTGCATCATGTAAATCATTTTACACAGGTAAAATTGGGCCAATGTAGTAATGTTAATATTAATCCAATGTATAATTTGGGTTCTGAAGCAAAGTTCAGAGGCCATATGGTGCCCAATGGGAATATTATGCAGAATTACACATGTGTAAATGAAAGGGAGATTATGTTATATGGTAAAAACAGGTGTTTGGGTTACTTCGGTCCCGTTTAACCAGACAAGAGCATGTGCTCAGAGATTAATTGAGTTTGTTTGATGTATTTGTACCAAATACCGCGATGTTTACGCCATGCGGTTCCAACCAACACAGCGGGATTCCTCTGGGCAAACAAGCAAACACCGCCGTCCCATTTGTGCAACCCTGTTTACGCAGCTGCATCGCAAGGAGCCTTGAGGTAGCTGTTAATTAAATTCGTGATTTGTCGTTTTTTCGTTGGATAAATACATTCGCGCTTCTCTATGTGAACCTAATCACTTGTCCGAATGCCAATACGTGCACATCCGCTTGTTGATATGACTTAATTATGTTTGAATGATTTGCGAGCTTTTCTGTTTGTCATATTGAGCACGAGCCACCGTTTAGTCCAAGCCAAAACTAACTGTTTTATTCGTTCATGTATTTAAACAGATTGCATTCTGATGAACACAATGAAGCACTTCGCTGGACGGGACACGCTTGTCAAAGCGTCTGTTTTTTTTTTTTTTTTTTTTAATTTAATGATTTTTAAAATTATTATTATTATTATTATAATTATTTTTTTTTTTACACTTTTATACGTTCTGTAACGTTTTATTGTGATAATTGTGAGAGTTGTTTATGAAATGTCATAAAACGGATATGACTATAAATTGTGATTGCATACGTGACAGTGATTTTGCAAATGAAACGGCAGCAACAGCAATATGATAAAAAATAAAAATGCATCAACGTTCAATAAATACATTTATTACATTAACATATGCGCTGTTTGTTATATGCAGGCTATTAATGATTGGAATTAACAATAGCTATTCCGCCAAGTCGCCTATGAGTTTGTTAGTCTCAGGGGCCGTTCACACCGAACGCGTTCTTGCGCTTGAAAAGAACTATAAGCAGTGTCACAAATGGAACAGAACGCAAATGTCTCGTTACGCGTTTTTAACAGTTCTTTGGAACGTTTTTTGGCGGGATTACAGGATTTATAGTGTGACGTCGTCATGCCATAAAGTTGTAAAATTGAAAAGGTTAGTAAATTATTTTATTACACTAAAATCATGTTAACACGCATATTGTGTCTGTCTTGTGGCTAAACTTTTGAAACAGTGAGTATTTTAATGTTTACGGATTGGTCCCATTTACTTCCATTATAAGTGCCTCAATATATTTATTTATTTTTTGCTTTTTAACGAAAAAGAGCGACAAATCGAAATCATTTTGGAAATCAAAAACCCCACAAATGCTGTCGATTGAGCTTAACTTGTTTTGAACCTAGAATATTCCTTTAACAGGTAAGATGGGCTAGATTTAAATAAATAAATAAATAAATAATAAAAAATACACAGTCTTAAAAGTTTAGACCACCTTTCTTTATTTTCAACTTGACACTTTTGAAATTAAAAACAAATTGGCTCAATTTTAAGCTTATATTTATTAAATGAACACAAATGCAAATTTGTTTTAACATCTCACAGGTGCTGCCTTGTCCCCTGTAAGAAAATTGTATAAAATTATTATTGCCTTCATTATATGAAACCTCATCTCCAGTCCCATTCATTCAGTGCGTCATGCCAGGGAGTGCATGATGTATTAGACATTTCTAAAGAAATATTCTTGACGGTCCAATTAAGACAATGAACAACCCATCTCAATTTTTGGGGAACACAAGGAATGTTTCTTGAGGAATAGAAGTTTTTATTTTCTTAAAGAAACTTTGGTAAGGGCCAAACCCTTGTGCCCACAGCTCTTCTGAGTCATTCCCCTGAAAGGTGGAAAAGCTTGGCACAGAACGTCACCTCGCAATGTCATCTTCCAGCACCCGGTGGTGTCCAACGTAGTCTGTATTGTTGTGGGATGAACTTATCTGACGGAAAACAAACAAGCGAGCTTTACCAGTCTTTAAAACAGTCCTTACAATACCTGAAAACGCCAGGCTGCCTGGTCTTTGTAGTCCAAGAGCTCTGCCGCGGCAGAGTTGAAGTTAAGTTTCCATGACGATGCCACGGCAGCTTGTTCTTTGTAATCTTTATAATCCAGACAGTCTGTGGCGCTGAAAGGCAGCCCTGAGCCACCGTAGCCCTGGTGAGGGTGGTGCGGGTGTGGGTGCCCGCTGCTCTGCCCAATGTGCTGAGGGTGATGCGGGTGATGGCTTGACACTGCAGTGGTGCCCGCCATGGTGCTCAGCTGTGTGTGATGGACGTGCGGGTGGTGGGCATGGCCAGGCATGGGTGCCAAGTAGGAGCTGCAGTCCATACCTCCAAAATAAGAGGCAGGGTTCGAGGTCGGGTAGCCCTGGGCATAGCTGGGAGCCTGGTTGTAGGGCATGGGATATGACGGCACTCCTGTGGTACCCCCACTGCCTGAAATAGCCCTCTGCATGCAGGACGCACTAGCTGGGGGGGAAATATCAGGGAGGGAGGGTGGAGCGGGTAGGGGCGAGACTGGAGCGGGACTCCAGATGGAGGAGACAGGTGCTGTTCCTGTGGAAGAGCTGCTGATCAGACCCAATCCACTAAGACCAGAGGGGTTGGAGCCTGAGGACGATGAGGAGGATGAGTTGTTACTGGAGACCGCGGGAGGAGTGAAGTGGCCGCTGCTTTCTGACCCCATGCTGTCACGGGATGGAGAGGATTTCTTTTTAGCAGGATGGATCTTCGAACTGCTGCTGCTCTGCTGTTGTTGCCGACACTTTGCCCTTCTGTTCTTAAACCACACCTGTCAATAAACACGTTCCACAATCAAACCCTCAGACCTTCTGCACCATAATGACCTGTTCCAAGAGCTAATGTTAGGACTTTAAGACTTTCCAACCGAAATGGAAATCAGTGTGTGTGTGCATCTGTATATTATTGCAGGGCTGAACCTCATTTAAGCAAATGTGAAACCTGACCATGTTTGCTCATTAAACCACTCAAATGACTATGAACTGGACAAGAATAGTGGCTCAAGGACGCTCACCTGCACTCTTGACTCTGGCAAATTGATTTTCAGTGCCACTTCCTCGCGCATGAAAATGTCCGGGTAGCGTGTTCTGGCAAACATATTCTCCAATATGTCCAACTGGGTGCGAGTGAAAGTGGTCCTCTCTCTTCTCTGTTTTCGGGCATTTGCTGCAGCAGGGATGACAACCGAAGTTACTAAAACATTGTTTTTTTTTCACACTTGAAAGGTTTTGCTACACAGAGGCACTTCAAATGCAATATAACTTGATACAAAAAGCTTTTTCATCGATATAAAATGTCATGGGACCTAAATGTACTTTGATGGTCCTTAGGATATATATATATATTTTTCCTAAAATGTATTGCTCTTTTGTGTAAGTAAATCTCAGCATTAAAAAGAAATGGATTAAATGTTTATCTTCTAATGATGCATGCTTACCCGGGTATCCTACAGAAGGGTGAAGGAGGTCCATGGTGGCACCGCTGAGGCCCAGTCCGGTCATGGCATAGGGGGCCTGTTTGAGGTATGACATCATCGTAGCTTGAGCTTAACGAGGGAACGGCGCTCGAACAGCAAAATTCGGATTCCTCTTATCCCGCGAGACACCTGCAGCAAGAATCGATTATTAAAAATGTGTTTTGTTACATATATATATATCTGTAACAAAACACATTTTTAATGTATGCACATATACACATACATATTTATTTTTAATTGTCAAAAAGAGTACCACCAAAAATGTAGGCCAGCGCTATTTTAATAAGTTAAAAAGTATGGTACATATATAGTAGGCTATAAAATTACATGCAATTGGAGCTATATCACATAATGCAGAAATTGTTATAATTGTTTTTATATTAAAAACGTAATTAAATTGTAAATCATTAAAACCGTCATGCTTAAAGGAAAACGGCCCTTTAGGCTAATATATCAGTCGGAAATATGACTAATGTCTTGCCTTAAATTATCTATTTTTCACACTCTTCACAAGGGCTTCAAACACTAATAGGCCGGTTACACGTCGGGCCCTATTAAGCGTTCTTGCTGGACTCTTGCCCTATTAAGCGTACTTGCTGGACTTGCAAAGTGTTTGAGCAAAATACTGGAATTTACTTTTTTTTTTTTTTAAACTAATTTACTTAAACGTAACAACATTATAAAAAGCACATTTAAAAGTCTAAAAAGCTCAAATATAAAAATCAGCTATAAAGAAAAAGCTAAATTATTTATTCAGATCCAGACCTCCTTCATATTGAAAAAATGACTAAATAATCTTGTAGATTAAATAAATAAATAAATGTGGCCCTACATATTACGCTATGTTTAACTTGTATCAAATAGCTTTTTATTTGTGGGTGATAATAATAATAACGCGGCGTTCAGCGTTTCATTTGAGCAACTTTAAATAATAATAATAATAAAGTAAAAATGCAACTAACAACAACAGTAACTTAAACCAACAACAACCAAATTATTTTCTAAATATTCTGTATTAACGAAAAAGTCGAGCTTTAAAATATTTTTTTGGGAATGAAGAGGTGTTTTTTTATTTTTATTTTTTTATTTCAGAGAGGGTCCTGGATGTCGGATAAACTCGTTGGTTTATGCGCTTTTGGGATTATTTGGGAGGACCAAACTTTGTTTCGCTTCAATTGTTATGAGGCAATAGTACAAATGTATTAAGACAAAAGTTCTGTAAATGACACATTGCGCTTGTTCTCCACTCCTCATGCCTATGAATGGCCCCATTAATCCCACGCTGAGGACAGATAACACGGGCCTAAAGACTCCACTGCAATTACACAATCGAGGTTTAACTGTATGTAAATGGTCCGTGAGTGTGCAAATGATTCTCCATAGCCATTTAGATTAGACCCAGAGGGGACTCCATTTGCAGAAGAAACTTTATCAACTAACTAAACGACAAAATCCCCCAGAGGTGGACTGGGAAGAGAAATGGGCCCGGGATTTTACATAGAAACTGGCCCAAAACTGTATATCGCTGCCCCCTTAGGCATATAGCGGGTATCCAGTGCGGCCCAGACCCAAACTCTATACTTGCACACCGGCCGGCTGGAATTGCGCAATTATGCCCTGAACGAAACAACCAATTTAAACTAAATATAAATAATTAAAAAAATATATTTAGCTAACGAAAATTGTTTTATGTCCCTTTAATTATTTTCCTAAAACAACATGCAATATTGCTCGCAATTGATAGCGTCTAAAATAAAACAAGTACTTCTGAACTAAGCTAGTGTAGTAATTTAATTTGGGAACATTTCCGAAAGTTATTACAAATAATGTATTATTTTATTATAGCCTTTACAAAGAAACAAGACTTTACTCTGCAGCTAACCTGCCCCGCTTGCCAAGACATTTACAGATTTGTGTGCTTTACCTTTTTATTCTTGGTCTTCCGATGTCTTCTTTTCATTGAGATCCGTACAGAAAATCCACAGCATCAAGAATCACTTTTGGTGACAATTCTGGACTCCAGCTGATTGTTTGAATCGAAGGACGCGAATTAGCCACAAACTTCAGAGCTATAGTTCCCAATTTCGGCACAAACTCTGTTATCAAGTCGCACTCTATCAAATATCGGTTTCCCCCAAAAAAGACAATACATCAAGGTTGGTATCCACGCGTAATGTTTCAGTGACGGCCAATGCTGACGGATTGAGATTGATCACCTTCTTGACGCCCTGTCCGAGCAGAAGTCACCTGCGGAACCGCCCACCGCAGCCAATCAAAAGTCTCCTGCCTGTACGGACGACTGGTCTAGCCAATCACGAAGCAGCCTATTAACTCCGCCCCTTTCGAATGTGACGAAACATTAACCTGCCTTGCGAATGTGAAAATAAACTGAATACAATTCGGGTGAATATAATTCGCGCCTTAGTTTGAGCACACTGTAGGAAAAAAAAAAGTAAATTAATATAATTCGTAAATTGATTAAAATACGTCATTTTTATTGCCCACATCTATGAGCGCCGATTGTCAACATGCATAAATAACTTCTAAATTTCAATGCAAAGGATACTCCTATTTGAATGATGTCATGTAACTCTCGAAGTAATCCGTTTCTTTAAATCAAACTGTAAAACAGCTTTCTGAAGTCGGCTATACCTTTATGAGAACATTTAAAACGAAACTATTGAATTTTGTTATTTGTCAGACATGCGCACTCTTTGTTCTACATTGTATTAAAAAATAAACACATTTTCAGTTCACTTAAAAGTGTGGTTCCATTATTATTATTATTATTATTATCATTATTATTATTATTATGTAAAAAGGGTACAAATTTAACCAGAGTGATTTTAAGAGCAGTTCTTCATAAAAAGGGACTTTGAGGCCTACAGAAACGAGAAACAGCCCATAGAGAGATTTAAATGATTAGTAATATATATGAAATCGCTGTATATTTGCATGCAAAAGTTCGGCTATACAGTAGCCTACAACATAAGACCTGCTATAGGTTAATGATGATAGATGAGATACCATTACAGCTTTTAAGCTGAAAACACAGCACGGATTTCTAGAACAATTCTCAACTTTGCACGCACGAAAAGCTGTTAAAGACGCGAGATCGATCCCGTACAAAATCAAGATATCTAGTGACACTAACCTATTGTCGGAGGGGTATGTGTAATCCCAAAATTCAGTATAGTTTCCTGAGCTGTATAAACCCGTAAAGCCGCGGGATCAGCGAGTGTGTGTGTGTGTGTGTGTGTGTGTGTGTGTGAGGCAATTGTCGTGCCTCTTGTAAATTGTCGGTGCTTATTAAAACGATGGTGCATAAAATCCCCTGTAAATCCCAGAGTTGTCGGAAAGCATGCGCACCAGGACAGGGTTATCTTCTCCTCCACTCAATGGGGGGATTCGGTAAAAAAGAGAAAAGAAACGATTCGGTTTAACACCTGGATTTTGGAGTTCCTGATGTGTGGATCCGCAGGTATAACCTATAGTGCGGGTCTTTTTTGTAAAATTTGCCTTTTTGAATATGAACTAGGCCTACTTATTTTACTAACTATTCATTTAACAAGCTTATTTTTTGTGTTGTGTAGAATTACTGATAACATACATTTGAGTCGAATTTTAAGTGAATCTGTAACCTATAAATTGAGTTAGTTTAGCTGAAGTTCTTGTACGGAATCCTGTTGAACTCGAAAATAAAAATAAAGGCGTTTTCTTGAACAAATCTTTATTTTTTCCAGGGTGTTTGTTGTCAGTAGAAGTGATCTAAAGATTAAAATGTTCTTAAAGTCCTCAATTTTAGTTGTTTTAGTTAATTCCTTTATAACTTGACTTGTTACCACTTTAATTTAGATTTTTTTTTTTTGGTTAAACATTTAGGCTGAGTTTTTACAACATAATTGTAATTTTTAAATTATGTAATTTTTCAATGAGTTTTTTTTAAGATAATTCAAGGTGTGTCTGTGTGTAAACCTGCCAAACTGATTAATCTCAATTATGAATGACATCAAATGATTTATTTTTCCATGAGAAATAAACACTGCCATTTAAGAAGTGTTTCTGGACTCTTAAAATCTCTCCTGATCTGAAATAACATAATGAATGACACATCTTCAGCTCAGACATGTCTCAGGTGTTTGTTTGCTTTGTTGCGTCAATCCATCTAAAAGATATTCAGCTATTCTGAAGAACACAGCCCAGTGAAAGAATGGAGAAAGACCAGAGCCCAGACCACCAGAGGAAAAGTCTTGCAAAAAGCAATA